>CP144073.1:0-445000 GCA_036428645.1 Kwoniella sp. DSM 27419 | reverse complement strand
GTCCGCCCCCACCCTGCCGACGCCCACCCGTCTCACCGCCCCGTCACACGGCTTCCCACCTCCCATCCACCGTACAGGTACCCCATCCGTCCCACCCCCGACGTCACGCGCCGGATTCCGTCGCCGGAACACGACCGGACCTCGAGATCCCGCTCCGGCCGGGCCTCCGGACCACCGCCGTGGACGTCCCCCCTCGCCCCGTCCACCGTGGACGTCGGACCGGCCCTTCCAGACCTTCAAACCGGCGGACGCACTCTTTTGCCGCAGGCCCCCGGGGTGGGCCAGCCCAGGGATCGTGGCCGGGACCGGAACGGTCGATCCCAGAGGGGAGACTCGTGCGCCCGGACACGGGAACATGACTTCCGTCGAGGACCAAGTCCCCACCGTAGAGGGAGCGCCCCCCCTTCACCAGTCCCGGACAACCACCGTACGGACCCGTCCGATCGGGAGGGTCCACCGTCCACCCAAGTACGGTCGCAGGGAAGGCGCCCCCGCTTCGCTGACCACGGAACACAGACCGGCCGGCCAGCCCTCGGACCATACCGTACCGTCCCGTCCACCGTCCACCATACTGCGTGAGCCACCGCAAGTCCGCTACGCGGACCGGGATGTCCCACCATAGGGATCCACCGTACTCACCGATGGTTGCCGGCCACCGCGGCTCTCACCGGGAGAGAAGGGGGGGCGCTCTCACACCGTACCCGCCCGCGCCCACCGCAGAGTCACCGCGACGGCTCACCCGCCGTCCCACCGTAAGGCTCACCGTCCCGTCCGGCCACAGAGCCCACCGCAGAGTCCACCACAGGGTCCACCCACCGCAGAGATGTCCCGTCCCGACGGGCTCAATGTCGACACACTGTAGCGCTCACCGCAACCAGCCTCCGCAACTCGTGACGGGATCGCGGCCACCGCGGCTCGCAGTGGGTCAGCAGGGGGGGCGCCCCCAGACCGTACCACTTGCGGCCGATCCCGTCCCGCACCGTGTCCGCCATCCGAGCCAAAGCCCACCGCTCAGCGCCCACGACATCCGCCAAAGTCCCACCGGACCGTGCCGACCTCTGGCCCACGTCTCACCCTTCGCCCGGGCCAAACACGGACACGGACCGGACCACAGTCCCGACATCTCACCGCAGCGTCCGTCCCGCGACGTGTCAAGACACGGGATCGAGCCACCGCACGCACCACGGGCCCAGCAGGGGGGGCGCCTCGAGACCTCCACGACTTGTGCGGAAAACGCCCCACCGGCGGACCACCACCCGACAAAGATCGCGTCGACCGACCGACCGACCGACCGATCGATCGAAACCCGACGCCCACGCCCACGCCCACCGTCACCGTCCGAGCCCCAACACGGGAGGGAGCGAGGGCACGTCCTTGAGCGCCCCCGCTTCCCCACGTCCAGAGACAAATCTATAGGACAAGGGCTTAGCCTCAGTGGATCGTAGCAACAAGGCTACTCTACCACTTACAGCACCCCGTCCCCATTCAAGTCGTCTGCAAAGGATTCACCCCCGCCCATATTCCGTTTCAATTAGAGGGAGACGACAGCACCTTTCCGTGCAGCCGCCTTACCCTCGGGTATGGTTCACAGCCGAAGCCTATTCAAACACAACTAACACGTGCGGGACCAACATCGTCGTTTCTAGTACAGATTCTGACTTAGAGGCGTTCAGCCATAATCTGGCGTATGATAGCTTCGCGTCATTGCCCGATCGGACAGACGCAAATACCAATTATACGAATGAGCAGTTCCTCTCGTACTACCCTCAATTACTATCACGACGACCCTCCATCAGTAGGGTAAAACTAACCTGAGGATCCTTATCCGTTCATATTTTCTTCGCCACAAGCCTCGAACATTTCTTTCGTGATCGAGTGATTCTTGCGAATTGAACAATCTCCTTCTTCCCGTTTCGCGACTTCTGTGTTCTGCTGTTACCTCACCCTCCGCAAGCCTACGACTACACCTAAGGACCTTCACGATGCAGACTCATCTCCCATCGGTTATCGCATGGCCTGGACCGCGATTCCTTCACACTGATCAGTACGCCCACAAGATTATAGACGAGCTGAATACTTGCAGTATGTCAGCCGTATCAGCGATACACTAAGGTAGCTTACCCCCCTAAATAGGTCCAGCGCTCGCTTCTGACTGGTCCAGCTCAAGTCACATACGCCGTGTCTGTTTCACCGAGTGGCCGCCCTTGAACGTGGCTATTCCCAACGGTCTACATGCTCTTTTTCCACTTCGGACAGGAAGATACTTCTAGCGAGGGGCATACAGTCCCTAGGCTACCGCCGCAGTACTGTGTGTATTGTTTGTTTCAGCTACATTTCGCTCACACAGATCTCCGTAATACACCAATTACCCCGTATCACTAGTGTGAGAACTTGCGTGTCAACGAATGAGTGCGCCAAGGGAGATCTGAGGACAGTATTGACATTGACTAGCGAAGATGCATCTGGACTGAGGGAGGATGGCGGATTACTCTGTATAAGAGCTACTCGCCCTTCACGCCCCCTTCCCCCTCCTTCCTGACTTATTCACATTGACTGAGTTTCCACCTCATTCTCGTATAGCCGCCCTCGACATCAGTCCGTACCCGCTTATCGCCATGTCTGACAACGCCCACACCGGTCTCACTCATCCCGGCCATATTTCCGGCGTCAACGCAGCTGGCGGCCAAAAACGCGGGCGAGCGGGGAAGAGAGTCGGTCGGTCTGATGCTGGGAAGGCGCAGGCGCCCGCCAAAAGGAAAAAGGATAAGCGACGTCGAAAGGCGGAGAACAGGAGGAAAAGGTGTAGGGAGATGGAGATTAATCAGACCGATGGGGTCTCTCAGGTGAGTCAGATCGAGGTAGATTCGAGCGTGTGAGCGAGTCTGATGCAGTACTGCTTAGCCCGGCCAGGCAGCCGTGACTGGCCCGATTCCTCAGACCGATTCGAGGGCTGTCCAGCCGGCGGGCCTGTTAGTTACCGGGACTAGGGTGCTCGAGGGGATTTTGGCGGCTCTTCAGAGGATATCTGAAACGGACCGCCGAACTCCAAGTCTTCAAAGCAGCCTCGAAGGCCACAACAGCTTCGTCAGGGAGGCCGTAAAGTACCGGTACCCTTGGGTGGAAGAGGTCAATATCCTCCTCGGGATGTCTCAAGGGTTCTGTAGCCCGAACGACCTGACCTACCTCCTTCCCAAGACCGGTCCACTCGCCTGGGAGCCCCCTGACAACGAGCGCAACCTGACCCACCTGAGCCGAGACGACTATGCCGAAGTCGCCCATCCCGACGAATTCGACGTCAACAACACCGGCGAGGCTCGCTTCCGCAGGATCTTCCAGAGACTCGAGCAATTCATCACCTGCTGGGGGATTTTCTCTGGCTGCCTGATTACTGGCTGCACCGAGATAGCCAAGGCCGATCACATCAACACGGCGACCACTTGGCATCTTCGATTCATTACCGAGCAAAGCCAAAAGTACACATGGAGATCAGTCATGCAGTACCACTATTTCGTCCATCAGAAACGAAGCGCAAGGTCGTTCGACCCTTCGCAGTGGTACATCCAGATCGATGAGGCGGAAAGCCTGCGCTACTTCCACAGCGGCAACCTCATCTATTAGTGAAAGCTCGCGTTAGGCCTCAATCTCCCTCTCGATGAGCCTCGTATCGGTCAGAATGCCAAGTGCGAAATTCCTGGGTTCTTTACGCACTCGATTGAGAAGTAGCTAGTGAGATGCATGCTTATTTGCTGAAGTGAACTTATGGGCATGGAAAGGCTAGGCCTATCCTTGTGGTGATAGCATGAGACAGCCTCATCGCCTCGGACTGGTGAAGGCCGGAGATCGAGAGTATAAGCCTGTAGATCGCCCACGAGTGATTGTCGGGGATGCGTTTCAGCAGATAATACCGCCGGTCCCTGTTGTGTATTGCACCCATGCCCTCAACTCAATATTCTCACGACCCCTTCATACACAGCCGCCGGAACTCGCTAATACACCAAGATCGAGCCTTGGACCGCTGGCCAGGGGCCCTAGGGGCATTTCTGCGTGATGCACCGCACCCACTGTAATTTATACAAGCAGCCGGCTCCTGTTTCACTATTCGGGCCCAAGTTTGATGGCCAGATCGCCCACAAATTCACTCCGGCCATACATCTCTTATGTTCTGACCGCTATCACATACTGACCACGACGTAACGAAACACACCTTGGAGATTCGACCACTGACCAGCACCAGCACCGAAGCACTACGTCCACGAAATGCCACCGGTCCGCCCACCCCCCTCTACTCCTTCACGAAACAACCGGGCCGTCGCTCAGTCTACATCGCCATACCTGACTCGATCGGCGACCAAAAAGCGGGCGCAGACCGCGAGGGCGATTGGACAGCCGGCGCCTCTTAAGGCGAGTAAGAAGCCAGATGGAAACACAAACAAGGCGGCATATGCGGCAAAGCTAGCAGCGAGGAGAGCGAAAGACAGAGCTAGGAAGAAGTTGAGGAAAGCCAAGGAAGCGGAGGCATGGCGCCAGGCTATGAAAGACTCGAAGAGGAAGCAGGAGGCAATAAGGGCGGCGAAGAGGGGTACGAGGAAGGCCCCGGTTGAGGTGGAAACGACAGACGAGGAGACTGGGAGCGAGGAGGGCGGGTACGCGGTGGAGAACGTGGGAGGAATGAGCAGTGACGAGGAGGTGGAGGAAGAGGACGAAAAAGGGAGCTTGGAGAGCGGAGACGACGATGAGGATACCGATAGCGAATTGGAGACGGACTATGAGCACGGCATGCTTGAGGATAGGGAAATTGCTAAGCGATTCGGCCACGGGGTGAGCGAGAATCGCGGGATTCCTGGGAGCGAAGAAGATGTGGGGGATCAGGAGGTACTCGAGGTGTGGAATGTGGCCGACGACGACGACGACGGCGGCAACGACGACGACGCCAACGGGTCCACCCAATGGTCCAGCCGAGAATCCACCCCCAACTCGGTCATCTCGAACCCGTTCCTCGAGAAGCGCACCTTCATGTCGAACATGACCAGGATCCTCGCCGCTGCGGAGTATCCCCAAGGCCAGCTGCCGATCCTTAGGGAGAACCTGCGATCCAGGAAGGAGATCCGGAGGGATCTACGAGAGCGCGTGCCCGAGTATCGGTATGGTGGTGCAGGCGAGGCGGTCAGGCGAGAACGTCTGGGTCGGGGGGATTGTCACCCCGAGGACCTGATCGATCTGATCCCACAGTGGCTGCTCGTCGAGTCGACCACGGCCTACGCCCATGTGACCTGCCAAGAACAGCCCAGCGGGAGGTTCTTTGACCCTCCGACCGACTTTGCGAGCCGGCGAAAGCGGTTCTGCGAGGCTTTCCAGCTGCCCGATCAGTTCATCGCCGCCTGGTCAGCGTTCATCACCTGCATGTTCACCTGCGCCAAGACGTACGTCGAGGCCGACAGGATCACGGCCACGTCCAACGCCTACATTCAGCATATACTGGTTCAGAACCGGCTGTGGAAGTGGAAGACTGTCATGGATGAGCACTTTTGCTTGCATGTGCGACGTATCGAGAGCGGTCCTTTCGATCCAGTCACTTGGCTTCCAAAGGAAGGAGAAGGCAAGTTCCCAAGCACAGGGAGATGGTCGAATTGCTGATCAGGTGCCCAGGGAGCTTTGGGTCGGCGTCGGAGGGTGACATGAGAGACACGGTGCTGATGAGAGCAATGATCGGTATGGAACCGGCAGACGACGCGACGGAGGACTTTGAGGATCAGCTGGGACCCTTCCCCGCATCGCCTTGCACTGGTCCTGGCAGTTGGTGGCTGCGACCGATGGGTGCGAAGGCCAGCGCAGCGAGGAGGCTGATGGACTAGGTCGAATGCGTGATGCACCGTATCAGGCTCGCGGCAACTGATTGGCTGTTCGGTGGCGTTTACGACTTGACGTCCCGGGATGTGCGGTCGCTTGGCGAGATAAGGATAAGGGGATTTTTACGCCGAGGGTTTGTCTTCAAGGTTCACACATCGGATAGCCTCTCTTCATCACTCTTGAAGCGAAAGTTGCGTCCAGCATGACCCGCACAGGCAAGATCGTCCCTCGCTGGGCCAAGCATGCTGACGGTTCACCACGTCGCCTCACCCTCCTGGGTCGAGCCATCGCTCTCATCGGCGCAGAGCTCCTGGCCAACGCGGCGTGCTGGATCGCCGCGGCCCTGTGCTTCAGGCAAGCGGATGGACTGCTCGGCTTGGCCCTGCTCGCGTGGACGATCGGACTGCGACACGGTCTGGACGCGGATCACATCTCGGCCATCGATAATGCCACCCGGCAGCTGGTCAGCTTGGGCCAGTTGCCCATCACCTGTGGGCTGTTCTTCTCGCTGGGTCATTCGACCATCGTCATCGTGGTGAACGTGGCCCTGGCCATCAGCGTGGACATCTACGACAAGCTTGACAGTGAGTTGGGGTACTGAACTCCGAGGCTGAAGTCTTGCGCTTGATCGGACAACCGCCGTAGACCCGTGCTAACCTGCCAACCCCCTTCTCGCAGAGGTCGGCTCGGTCGGAGGGATCATCGGCGCATCCGTGTCAGCATCCTTCCTCTTCCTCATCGCCTGCATCAACATCTACTTTTTGATCGGAGCTATCAAGCTTCGCCGCCGCATCAAGCTCCGGGAAGCACAGGGCTTGCCCCCCGACACCAACGACTCGGATCCCACCAAGATCCACGGCGGGGGATGCCTCGTCCGCATCATCGGTCCGGTCCTCAGAGCAGTCGACAGACCGTGGAAGATGTACCCCGTCGGGATCCTGTTCGGTTTCGGCTTTGACACGGCCTCGTCCATCGCCCTCCTGGCCATCTCTGCCATCGCCCAGCGCGGGCCGGACGGCCAGTCGATCAGCCACGGCAAGATTGTCATCCTGCCTTTCCTGTTCACCGCCGGCATGTCACTGGTCGACTCGCTCGACTCCATCCTCATGCTGTATGCTTATGCCACCCCGTCCACCGACACGCCCGTGGGCAAGTTTGCCCTGCTGCAGGATCACTCGGATACAAAGTCGGTCAGGGAGGACGAGGTCCTGGTCACCGTCGGGGAGGTGCGGGATCGCGACGAGGAGCGAGAGCTGGATGCTGGAGGGGTATCTCACGGCATGGCCGTCCTTCCCACGCTCGCTGGTACGCAGGGATCGAGCGCTGCCATGGACCAGCTGGAGAGGGAGGATCAGGCGGCGGCAGAAGAAGAAGGGTACAAACATGGCTCTGTGTCCCAGCCAGTCCACGACGATCCAGCCAAACCTCTCACACCCCCACACCACCCATCTGCTCAACCTACCAGAGCCGCGCATACCTCGAGCACCGGACCCGCCGTTCACGCCGACTCCGATCGACTCTCGAATGACGCCTACGCTGACGCCTACGCCGACGCACACCCCCAGACCAGTGCCAAGGCCCAGCGCATCATGTCCGTCAAGACCAACACCATGTCCAACCTGTCCATCATCCTCACCCTCCTCTCCATCCTCGTTGCCCTTTCCATCTCCCTCATCACCACCATGGGACTGATAGGCGAGAATTGCGCCTCCTGCACCGAGGCCGCCGAGGACCCCAACGGAGGCGGTCTCGCTGGCAGCTGGTGGCGAGCTTGGTTCCGCGCGAATGACCAGTCGGGGTATATCGGCGCTGCCATCGTGGGATGTTTCGCCGCCATCCTGTTCGGGTACTATGCTGTGAGGTGGGGTCTGAAGAGGTATCGATCGAGGGGCGAGCGGGACGAGCGCGGCGTGGCGCTGTAGCGAAGTGCACCTTTCCTACACTCTAGTCTGCCTATAATCATGCCATGATGCTATGCTCTGATGCGTATCAAGGTACAACAGAATGACTATGCGCGCCTACATTACAACCGTTGACAGACTCCTTGCTCCCCTACTCCACGCCATACGCCCTCACACACGCTTCGAGCGCGACCAAGTGTTCCATCTCCGGCCGGCCGTCATCAATCTCCTTGAGCCTGCCTTGTACCAGTATGTCCACCAGCTGGGGCGACCGGAACAGCTTCGCAGCCGATTTGAACTCCTTGACGCGGTCCCCTGATGGAGGTGTCGGAATCAGCAGTGCGACACACTCATTGAAGCGCCTCACTCACGATACCGCGAAGGGTCGTCTTTCCAATGCAGAGCCAGATCTACCACTTCATTAGCAGCTTCCATCGTTGCTTGTCCGATCACTTTGCCAGCTCACCTCGCTCAAGCTGCACAGCGACGCGATTCAGCATCAGTAGCCTTTTTGACCGATCAGCAGAGGTCACTAGAAACCAGGCCCGCTGCGTACCTTGCTGGACCCCGCTCCTCCCTACCCCAATGCCGCATGACCTTCTTCGCCAATCCACCTTTCTCCAGAGATACCTTGAGCGCCTCGACCATACTGGCTAAAGCTCCTTCGCGATCTGTTTTCTGAAAGTGACAGAGGGTCAGAGACATCTCAACACCAGGCTGACAATCACCTCACCTGCAATAGCCCACAACGGACTTTCTTCGGTGGCTTGTAGAAGGGTGTCTTGAACTCATGCCGCGCTGACGAGATCCTCCTTCCCTTGGCGTTAACGCTATTCGGGCCTGTCAAATTACGTCAGTCGTGGCTAGTCCGTTGCATTAAGCAGTGACTCACTCTGATTATAACAAGCATACGGTCCAGTCAGATCTCGGACCGGGGTGACGCTCTTCAACTGCTTCTCCGCCTTCAGTCGCTCTTCCCGCGTGAGCTTCAGTTCCGCTCCCGTCCCCGCCTCAGAATCGTCGGTATACGTCACGCCGCGGACGGGTGTGAAAAGCTGTAGCGGAGATTCAACGACATGTCGAGGTAAGGACTCACTAGGCCGTCGGCCTCTCAGTCCAATGAAAGTCGGAGATGATCTGGCAGCATCCTGACCAGGCCAAGCTTCATTGATATCCCGGTGTCGAATTGGCTGCACCATTCCAACAAGGGGTGCTACCTCAGCTTGAGGCCGCTGAACTTGTATCAATTCACGGGGTCGAGGCGTAAGTGTCAAGGGCAATGGCGACGGTCCACTTGATCCGGGACCGGCAACGACAGGGCTTGTGTCAGTGTTCGAGGACACCTGAGCACTGCTGGAGATCGGCAAAATGGCATGCCGAACAACGGTCGGCGTTATAGGCGAGCTGCTGCCTTGCGCCGCCGTGACTGCCGTCGCTGGAATGAGAGTCCCATGTCGTGATTGTCTGCCGAGACTGACGGCGATGCGGGGCCTCGTCAACATCGCAGCGGAGTCCAGGGCGGACGGCACCCCCTCGTCATCGCTGGGATCCAGTTCGAAATCATCGGAACCATCGAAGAAGCAGCTGCGTGACAGGAGCTGCGGGTGTTGTTGTGTACCCAAGGTCTCGGACGACAACGGTGCAGGTTGGAATTCTTCAATCGGTCGGATGTCTGGCTGAGATGCTACATCTACGTCTGCGCTGAGCTGCAGAGCGCGAGCAATGACTGCTCGACCGTTTTCGCATACCTGAGTGTATCGTCAACGCTCTGGTCGACTAATTGCGGCACACTCACATCGCACATGCCTTCACAGTACTCCTTGAGCGAGTTCGCATCCTTTGCTGACACCTTTTCGCCAAAGTACTCGCAGATAGCTACGTGCCGACACTTCCCGGTGTTTTCGATAAAGTGCTGAAGCTGGACCAATGGTTAGCACATTCCCCATATAGGGAGGCAGGACTGACCGATTTGAAGCTATTGATAGGAGACAAGCCATTGTCCGCACCGTCGTCTCCAGGGTGCTTTCGTTTCCGATGTTGATTCGATTCGTGCTGCCAGCGGACCTTTTTGGCGTCCTCACGAGCTATATACAGGTGTAAGCGCATGATTCTGACGAGAAAGTATGACCTACAATAGAACAGGACGCAATGAGAGCTCTGTGTCAAAAAGTTAGCCATCATCCGAGGGTTTGGCTCATGATACGAACATGACCATCACGTCCCGCTCGTCCCGTCTCCTGATAATATCCTGTTTCATGTCAGCCCTAGTACTTGACCTTTTCCCCTGAAACCACGCACCTTCAAAAGACTTTGGCAAATCATAGTGAATGACATAGCGGACGTGTGGTTGATCAATTCCCTGCAGGAGGTCGAGCTTGAGTTTCGGATATTCCTAGTGAACAAAACACACTCACCATCCCGAAAGCGATCGTGGCCACGATACATTCGACAGATCCATCATTCCAGGCCTCAAGCGTCTGGCGGAGGTAGTCGTGTCCACGGGCTTTGTAATACGGTTTGGCTCTCATTCCGCGCTGACATAGGAAGTCAGACACATTTTCGCACTAGGCCGACGCATTGTCAGCATCGATAAGCGATCGCAGAAACACCGCACCCACGTCCTTGGTCGTCCGACAATACACGATTCCAGTCACGCAAGGACGATTGATCCCGTTGGCGACATTTCGAGTCCGAGCTTTTGGTCTAAAGCCCTCGATGAATTCGGCAACCTCCTCGACAGTACTCTTCTGGTCCTCAGGGTCATACTCTTCATCGCAGCTGCCGCGGCCTTGATATCGAAACTGACAAGCGAATGAGCGATGCGGGCGTCGCGGGTTGAACGTGTCGACGCAACATACCTCGTAGTATAGGTTACGGCGGTTGAATGGCATCACCCACTGCCCATATCCAGGCTGTAAATCAAGGCTCTTCACGATATCGCTGCGGACCTCATGCGTAGCTGACGCTGTCAAGGCCTAAGGTAAATGTCAGCATTATTGCGAGAAGTCAACCGCGTACTTACGGTAACAGGAATCCCGCTATATCTCTTCAGAAATTCGCCTATCTCGCGGTATCGCTGGAGCCAACGGGGTCAGTTCAATGGACGAGTCACGAAGGTGAGGAGCTCACTGGTCGGAAGTCAAGGCCCCATTCCTGTGCAAAGGTGAGCTAGTAAACGGATGTCACGATTGACCACACGTACCGAGATAACGTGCGCCTGAGGATACACTCGGGGTCAGCTACGCACAGAACAAGGTTTGAATCCTTACTCACCTCATCAACGACCAACCTGACCATCTGCTTCTGGCTGTAGGTCCTGTCGAACATGGCTTTGTGTTTCGGGCTGAGCAGACTCTCGGGGGTGACATAGAGGAGGCGAATCTTAGGGTGACTCGTCTTCATCTGCTGCCGAATCTGCACGGACTCGTCGGCGCCGATCTCTTACTAGGCTGACTACCCACCTGTCCTAGCTCTTGATCCGACACCTTCTCGCCCAGCATGGCCGCTTCGATCCCCTTGGCCTTCAAGCCTCTCAACTGATCTTCCATTAAGGAGACCAGAGGCGACACGACAATGGTCACGCCGTGCTCGATCGTAACCGCCGGAAGCTGGAAGCAGATCCTGAACGGTGACAGAGGTCAGTCAGTGCGTGTCACGGCATGATTGAGGACGACTGACGATTTGCCCAACCCTGTAGGCGCCACCACGATCATGTTGCATCCTCGCATGGCGCCGTGACATACTTGTTCTTGAGGATGTCGAAAAGTCGAATGGCCCCAGTCTGTGCAAAGGTTAGTCGGGGTGCGCGGAGAGCCCCTACCCACATTTCTGCAGGTTCCACTTGAGTGCTGTGTCACTCTCCTGAGGGGAGACTGTACGCCGCCATTCCCGTTTTCTCGGCTGAAAGTTGTTTTTGGCAAACTGCCGAGAAACAAGATCAGCCTGCGCCCGCACGGTCGAGTCTTCAATCACATACTTGGGTCGAGTTGAGTAGACCCGTATACGGTCTCTCGACTGGCGTGGCCGTGGGCATGTTGAAGGTGTGACTTCGGGTGGTCATGGTGGCGAAAAGGAGGTCTCCTCGATATGCGTGGTTGTCAAGGTCAGGACTCCGTCGGAGCAGAGATGCAAATCATGATGGTCGGTAACAAAAGCTCAATATCGGGGTCCAACGTGAATACAGCTACATGGAGTTGAGAGCAAAGGATTGAAAGCAGGATGGTTCGAAGAAGAATCATCGGTTGACATCATCCGACTTGGTCCTGCACGCGTCGTAAACATCAGTCGCGAATCGCCGACGGGCTGTGACACGTGGGCGGCCAGAAGGTTGATAGGCTCGCCAAACGCTGTGTGACCTCGAATGCCTATTTCCCACGTGGATTTGGAAACGCGTCGATCATGCGTTGTGGTGAAACAAACAACAACAATCCCACCAAACGAGCGATACTCGTTCAACTTTGTTCCCACTTCGACTGTGGTAGGTATAGTCCTCGACTTCCATACTTGGAAGAGCAGCGCTGTTTGAGCATAGCGGCTTCCACACACGCTGCAAGAGGTGAGTTGGTTTGATAGCTGCTGACCGAAGCGGCTATGACCACATTCACGGTCAGCGATCGCAGGACGCTTAAGCGCAAGTGCTAATGGTAGTTCACGAGCAGGTTGCTCAGCCTTTCTTCACCCTTGCTACCAAATCCATACGTAGATTGGAAATCTGAGGTCGGCGCGAGCGCATTCCTTTCGGCCTCGGGTTCAGGCGATTCCGCCCTAGAACCACTCTAAGCCCTCAGCATGGACATCATGGACGATCCTTTCGCCGCACCGCCCAGGGGCGCGATCCCTCGCCAACGGTCCCGACCGAATCTCACCCATCCAATGCCTGCACCTCCATCCTCAAAGTCGATATCGTCCATGGCCCGGACCCCCTCGCCGAAGAAGCAACGAAGGGAGATGACAGGGCTGGCCCTGCGAGAGCATCTCGCCAGTCTACTGAAGGAGAAGTCGTCCCAGCTTCAGACGCTGGGGACCATGGGACAGGAGGTCCTGAGGCAGCAGCAGGAGCTAGAAGAGAGGATCAGAGGGTTTGACGACGCTGCGGACGACAGCGAGGGGGAAATTGACTCGGAGACGAGGACCAAGCTGAGAGAACTCGACAACGCTGTGACCGAGTGGGAAGACCAGAACGAAGGTTTGATGCGAGAACTAGGAGGCAAGGTGAGTGTTGCGCTGGCGTCTAAAGCAGCGCTCAGGGATCCTGACCGGTCTTGACAGATGCCCGAATCCCAACTTGGTTCGAACTCAACAGGGACCTCGCCCATGGGCCCATCCGGGGCAGCTCCAAGCACCCTCACCCGCCGACAACGCAACGTCCAGCATCGGATGCTCGACATGGAGTTTGCCACCGAGATCGGACAAAACCTGCTGGTCGAAGTGAGGCGATTGCAGGCGCTTCTGAGCGAGCGTGATCGTGCTCTCAGCAAGACCACCGAGGAGAAAGAGTCACTGGAGACGGAGCAGCAGAGTATTCTGAATGCCATGCGAGCAGCAGAGACCAGTGTCGGTGCGTGCGATATGTCTCTTGACTGCTCCTTCCACCTAGATTGACCTGAACGCTTGCAGAACGCTACAAGGAGGAGAATTGGAACCTTGAGGTCAACCTCCAGGAGCTCCGATCGTCTTTCACCGACATGCAGGACCAGATGACCAAGTCCAACGCTGAACAAGCCCGACTGACTAAAACACTTGTATCCGCAAGAGAAGCCGCCGAAGCGTACAAGACCGACGCGGAAAAGAACGCTCAACTGGTCGAGGATCTCAAGGTCAAGCACGAGACCGATCTCGCTCAGGCCAGAAAGACCACTGCGGGCTTGCAGCGAGATAAGAGCGATCTTCTGAGCGAGCTGAATGTCGAACGCCAACGACGCGTCAGCGGACGAGGAAGACTCTCGCGCGGTATGAGCGCTAGCCCCGGCATGCTGGGACCCGACGGTGTCGAGGATGACGACGAGGACGTCTTCGCCGCCGGTGGGAAGGGCAACAATAGCCCAACCAAGCGAGGACCCGGCTTTGACATCAACGACAATGCGCTCTCCCCCTCGCAGCTATACGAGTCCGACTTTGATTCTCCCCAACCTACCCCGTCTAAGCCATTCCCCAGGTCTCCTCTTGGGGAGATGTACGTCAACGAGATTGACGAGCTGAGGGATAGTCTCGCCAAGGCCCAAAACGAGATCCAGCAACTACGTAGCGAGAAGGAGAAGGCTCAAAACCTCGCTCCGGCATCCGCTTCCACCGAACGGGTCGACGAATTTGGTGTACCAACGTCTAGCCCCGGGGGCTGGGAAGACGACGAAGGGACGATCGGAGCTAGCGGACGAGGCGGTCGTGGTGGATCAACCAGGGGTCGACGTGGTCGCGGTAGGGGTATCGCCGCGACCCTCGGCAGAAAGTTGGGCTTCAACCGTGGCGTATCGGGACTCACCGGTACACCAGGTGACAAGAGCTTCAACTCTGCTAGCTCTGGTACGCCAGACCTTCTGCGCACAAGGGGAGTGTCAAACAGCCCTGCGGCATCTGGCTCTGGCTCCCCGCGAGGCGAAGCGCTTGGCACGATCTTTGGAGGCAACGACTCAATGGAGATGCTCGACTCGCCAAACAGGTCCAGGGACAGCCTGGCGGGCGCTTCAAGCTTCATGGCTCCGCCAGGAGGGGCGCTCGCCGATGAAATTGGAACTCAGCTCGAGTCGGCTCCTTCCGCTCAGTACGTCGATGTAGGCATGATGACGGATGATTGGGAGCCTGCTCCTGCCGCTCAAGCATCCGGCAGCGTCAGCCGTCCACCTCAGGCCACGCGTACAGCTGCGACGAACGCTTCCATTACCGAGTGGGCTTTACAAACCCCCAAGCGACCTTCCTTTGACCACGACAGCTTGTTCCGACCAGAGGAAGGATCGGCTTCTACCCCTCATACGACCGGCGACACCACGCCCACCAAGCGATCTGTACCTCTTCCGATGCCCAGCCGACTCGCCAATGTGTTTACTCGTTCTCACTCCTTCGAAGATGGCCTGTCAACGGCTACCAATACGGACACTGAAGGCGACTATGAAGATGCCCGAGAGACCGTCGGAACTCTCACCCCCAACCAATCCCACTCCGAATTACCAACCGATACGGAGGCGTATCAGACGGGTCAAGAGTGGCCCGAGTCCAGTGCCGACTCAGACTCGGAGGATGAGAGGCACGATCGCGACGCGACGATGCGAGGACTCAAGCTGTCATCTTTGGGCCTGGCCGGAGCCGCGGTCGGAGCCGGAGGCTGGGCAGCGGCCAAGCATGCTCATGCCAATAAGATGGCAAGCAAGGAGCGCATCGTGGAAGTACCTGTGGATCGCATAGTTGAAAAGATCGTCCACGTCGAGGTCCCGGTTGACCGGATCGTAGAAAAGATCATCGAGGTACCAGTGGAGAAGATTGTCAACGTGGAAGTTCCCGTGGATCACATCGTGGAAGTGGAGAAGATCGTCGAGGTGCCAGTCGAGCGAATCGTCGAGGTGGCCAAGACGGTAGAAGTCCCCGTCGAGGTGGAAAAGATCGTCACGGTCGAGAAGGTAGTCGAAGTACCCGTCGACAGAATTGTCGAGGTGGAAAAGATTGTCGAAAAGGAGGTACCCGTCGAAGTGGAGAAGGTCGTCTACGTCGACAAGATCGTGGAAGTGCCCGTGGAGAAGATCGTAGAAGTCGAAAAGATCGTCGACAGGGAAGTCCCGGTCGAGGTCGAGAAAATCATCGAGGTCGAGAAAATCATCGAGGTCGAAAAGATCGTGGACAGGATTGTCGAAGTCCCCGTGGAAAAGATCGTCGAGGTCGAGAAGATTGTCGACAGGGAGGTTCCGGTCGAAGTCGAGAAGCTGGTCTACGTGGACAAGATCGTCGACCGTATGGTAGAAGTACCGGTCGAAAAAATCGTCGAGGTCGAGAAGGTCGTCGACAGGGAAGTACCTGTGGAAGTCGAGAAGATCGTCTATGTCGACAAGATCGTTGAGGTTGAAAAGATCGTGGACCGCATCGTCGAGGTCCCGGTCGAGAAGGTCATCGAGATCGAGAAACGCGTTGAAGTGCCCGTGGAGGTTGAGCGTGTAGTCGAGAAGATCGTCGAGGTACCCGTTGACAAGATTGTCGAGGTGGAGAAGATCATCAATGTCCCCGTTGAGAAGATCGTCGAGGTCGAGAAACGCGTCGAGGTTCCGGTCGAGAAGATTGTTGAGGTCGAGAAGATTGTCGAGGTCGAGAAGATTGTCGAAGTCGAGAAAATCGTCGAGGTACCTGTGGAACGTATCGTTGAGGTGGAGAAGATCGTGGAGGTGGAGAAGATTGTCGAGGTCGAAAAGATCGTCGACAGAGAGGTTGAGAAGCGGGTCGAGGTACCTGTTGATCGGATTGTCGAGGTCCCAGTTGAGAAAATTGTTGAGGTGGAAAAGATCGTCGAAAAAATCGTAGAGGTCGAGAAGAGGGTGGAAGTCCCGGTCACTGTCGAGGTGGAGAAGATCGTCGAGCGGATTGTGGAGGTTGAGAAGCCCGTGGAAGTGGTCAAGACGGTTGAAGTGGAGAAGATCGTTGAGAAGATCGTGGAGGTGCCCAAGGAGGTTGAGGTAATCAAGGAGGTCGAGGTGGAAAAGATCGTCGAGGTGATCAAGGAGGTTGAGGTGGAGAAGCGGGTCGAAGTACCAGTTGAGGTGGAAAAGATTGTGGAGAGGATCCTGGAAGTGCCGGTCGAGGTCGAACGACGGGTGGAGGTGCCAGTGGAGGTGGAGAAGATCGTCGAGAAGCGGGTCGAAGTCCCCGTGGAAGTGGAACGGATCGTAGAGAAGGTGGTCGAGAACAGGGTCGAAGTCCCCGTCGAGGTCGAAAAGATTGTCGAGCGGGTGGTCGAGAAGCTTGTCGAAGTTCCAGTTGAGGTGGAACGGGTCGTCGAGAAGATCGTCGAGGTGGAGAAGCGAGTTGAGGTACCTGTCGACAGGATTGTCGAGGTTGAGAAGATCCGTGAAGTACCGGTTGACGTAGAGCGTATCGTCACTGTGGAAAAGATCGTCGAAGTGCCAGTGGAGAGGATCGTCGAGATACCCGTGGAGAAGATTGTCAAAGTCCCAGTGGAGAAGGTTGTCGAAGTACCAGTGGAGAAGATTGTCACTGTCACCAAGACGATTGAAGTCCCCGTGGAACGTATCGTTCACGTTGAGAAAATTGTCGAAGTGCCCGCTGCTGCAGGCACATCATCAGCAATCACCACCGAACGATCTGGTTCTAGCATGCTCACAGAACCACTCCCCGGTACGCCCGTGTCTGCCCTCGCTCCTGCGCCGGACATGAGCCTGTTCCGCGTCAATCCTGGAGTCAACTACGACTTCCTCAAGGCGCCTCCCGCGCCGGGCACGCTTGGAAATAGAAACAGCCGAAGAATATCAGCTGAGAATATCGCCTCTCTCGCCTCTGGTCTGCCTCAAAATAGGTCACTGGCTTCTCCCGTAAAATTTGACGGGTTACCTGCCAGCGCGGACGAGTCGGGCGAGCCTGACAAGACGCGACCACCGACCATGTTCCTCCCGCCACCGCCAAGCATGCCGCCTCCCCCCAACACGGTAGTCAAGAAGATGGTGACGGGTCCTCCTGCTCGACCCACCTCGCCCCCACCCGGCGATTTCCTGCAGCGCGCCGTGACGCCGACTCTGCAGATGTCGATGAGCAGGGGCACGCGGACTGCGCCTTCATCCGCCGCTGCGGCTATTCGTGCCTCTGGCGAGATGCCTCCCCCTCAGATCGCTTCCCGACAGGCCTCACGAGCAAGTTTCAGGGGCGCTCCTCAGTCTTCCACTGCTCAATCTACGCCGGCTCGCGACGACCCAGCCTATATCAGGTCAAAGGACAGTGTCAGGCGACGAGCTCACCAGGTCGTCTCGTCGTCCGGGTACGCTTCCGCCAGTTCCAGCATGTCGGGTCATGATGCACTGACCGAGCAAGATCGAAACCCGTCATTGTCATCTTTCGATAGCTATGCCGGTACGCATCATACCGCCGCTTCTCGACGTCCCGCTCCTCAAGCTCAGCACGGATCCACCGATCCATCCACCATCCACGCGATCACCCAGACGATGATCGGCGAGTACCTCTACAAGTACACCAGGCGGACGGTGGGTAAGGGCCAATCGAGCAACAGGCACAAGAGGTTTTTCTGGGTGCACCCGTACACCAAGACCCTGTACTGGAGCTCGGAAGATCCAGGAAGTAGCAGGGCTTCCGAGTCGTCTGCCAAGAGTGGTGAGTACACGGATCTGTTCGGGACGAGAGCGCATACTGACGACTCGGGCAGTGTTCATCTCCAGCGTGCGGGCCATTGAAGACACAAACATCCAGCCCGTTGGTTTGTTCAATAAGAGCATTGTCGTGGCCACGCCTGGGCGGGAGATCCAGTTCACCGCACCCGACAAGGACAGGCATGATCTCTGGATGTCGGTGAGTGATGACTGAGTCTCAGCGAGGACTGGGGTGCTTACTCTTCTGCCACCTTAGGCCCTGTCGTTCCTGCTGCAACAGCAGAATGGGGAGAAGAATGCTGCCAATCTCACCGAGTCTACGGTCCGAGCTTCGACTTCACGCAACGGCTTATCCGCCATACCAGACGAGCAGGGTCGACTGACCAGTGCCAAGCCATCGGTATCCCTCCGGTCGTTCGGATCCGAGCGTCATTCGTTGACCAATATCACCCCGAAAGCCCCAAGGGCATCCTCGGCCCTGTCTTCCGTCCGACCGGGCTCTACCATGGGCAAGAGATCCGGTACGGCCGCGTATGATTACCTCAGGCGGCACGAGGTGCCTGCGACCATTCACGGTGGTCATCGCTTCAAGGGCGCTTACAAGGGTGCTCCAATCGTCGGAGGGACCGACGATTTCGACATGGTCAGCAGGGACGATGGCGACGAGATGGATACCAGCTTTGAGGGGTTGGAGAATGTCCGAGGTGAGTTGAGTAATGTCCGCAGAGGGAAGGCGAAAGCTGACTCGTGGCGGTTCTCCTAGCATGCTGTGATGGCAAACATCTCGTCGGGCACCACCACCACCACGAACATCCCAACGTACCGCGAACACCCGCTCGACCTCAGACGCCGTCCATCAAGGCGTGGTCCATCAGGTCGAGGTCGAGACGACCGTCCAACGCGTCTCACCAGCCTGTCGGTCACCCGCCTGGCGCCGCGGGTCAGAGCGACGGTGAGAGCGTGTTTTCCACGGCCAAGAAGAGGAGCAAGTCCGCCATGGGACATAGGGAGGCGCAGACCGCCAGGGTGTAGGCTCAGTGAAGAGGTTTGGTCCATGTGCATGTTAAAAGTGTCTCTAGTCATGTGTTATATACGATCGTGATGACGGTATGGATGATACTGCTTGATGCTGGACTGACTAAGAGGCCTGGATTGGGCCTGTCTGTGTTGTGTGGCCCGCTGTGAACGCCGCGGTGATGCCCTTGGCTGGACCTGGGTGGCCCTGGGCAGCTGCCTCAGCCCACAGTCTTGCGACCTGCCTAGATGATCCCCGCTGCTATCATCGCAGCGTAAGCTGTCCACCTGGCCCCTCACGAGTACCTGAAATACTCCCACCCGACCCAGTTGGCTATGGCGAACCAGGCCGTGACCGGTACCAAGAGCGGGACGAGGTATCGATAGTGCTCGTCCCGGCACAAGGGTTCGAGCACGGGCAGCCACTGCGAGCATGGGTGATGTGCTTAGTGTGCGTGCTTGTGCTTGGACTAGGCTGATCTCGGTCCAGATTGGGCACTCACGTCAGATGGGCAGTACAGGTATGATATGGCCAGGAGGGTGGTTGTGATGGAGACGCATAGCATACAGCCCGAGAAGAGGTAGAGCGTGCTGCAAGAGTACGGCCCGGCCGAAGGAGGGGAAAAGGTGACTCTGGAGGGTGGTCGAGTGGTCGGGGTGGACGCGGGCGTTGGAGATGTTGTCCTGTCCGTGTCTGAATTCGATCTCGTATTGCACCGCTGCATGACTCAAGGAGGTCATGGGGCCTGCTAGAGTAGACAACTCAGTGGACCATCGAGTCGCGGTGCAGCTCGCTCTGTGCGTTAGGGTACGGATGGAACGAGTCAAACCGGTGTCTCGCTGTATGGTAGTGTCGAGATGAGGAGGGCATCCGTCAACAAAGGTCGAATTCAGATTCGTCATTCATCCACACCCATTCATCTGCTCGACTGGTTCACCCACTTACGACTCATTGCGGCTCGCACCATCACACAGTAGCACAGCTTCCGACCGCCTTCGCGGCAAGCTTCTCGCTCATACACATACATGCCCTCACCACGTACAGGATCAAAGGAGCACCCAGAGATAGACCTGTAAACAGGGGGTCGATACCACGTTTGGGTTTCGTCCAGGCTGGACGCCGGGGAGGGGTGTGTGGGGGTGTGCTCTGTCCCGCTGAGGGGTGATTCGCTGGCCAGAAGCAAGTCAGATCCCCCAAGCAGGTGCATTTGCAGCTGTAGCCTTCCTCGGAAGCTCCTTCGCATACACCGTCGCCCTAGTCCAGCGTCAATCCGCAGTCGTCAACAATGCCCAGGCACTTCCGACCGTTCGGTCGACTACACAACTCCGGGACGACCTCGCCTCAGCCGAACGCAGAGGGTAGCGAGCAGGAACCTCACCGCGTCTTGCACCGGCTCCATGCTCTGTTCACTGGGTCTGCGTCGAATCCGAGTCCCGACTCGCAAGGTTCGAGCAGCAACGAGGGCGCTCGGTCGCCCGTAGGAGAACCTTCCTCGCCCAGACGATCTCGTGATGGGGCACCGGTCATTCACCCAGCCGCCTTGACTGAGCACGGGAGGCTGCACGGCAGCGAGGAGTTGCTGAGAACCACAACGTTCCCTGTCAATATGGAAGGGTCTAGAGGTCGCGCAGAGTCACTCGTCATCCCGCCGAAGAAGGAGAGAGCAGCGATCAAGGTACTGGTCGTGACCTGGAACATGGGAGATGCCTTGGTGAGTGGGATGATGCCTGTCAGACACCTGTGCAGGCGTGCTACTCGCTCGGAGGCGTGGCTGATGACTCGGTGCATAGCCAAAAGGAGATTTATCCGTGCTGTTTGGTCAGATACCCCCGTTCCAACCACAACCGCCTACCACCGACCTCCCTCCGTTGCCCGTCGAGAACGGTCATCCGTATCATGTCGTGGTCGTGGCGGGACAAGAATGCCCTACGTTGAGCGGAGCGCCGAGGGGGCTCGGCGGTGGGCTGGTCAAGGGCGTCACGCTGAGACATAGGAAGGAGAAGGAGAAGTCACTGGACAAGGAGAAGGAGAAGGAGAAGGAGAAAGAGAAGGAGAAGGACAAGGACAAGGTCATCGACAAGGAGAGGGCACATCAGATGATGCTCGAAGTCCTGGAAGCCGACGAGACTGGTTCGGCATCCGGTTCCGGCTCGAGGAGCAGGACCCCAGATGCCGGGCAAGGACGGACCGACGACGAGGACAAGGACAGAGACTCTGGTGACCAGCCTTCTCGGCTCGGCGTCTCGAGTCCGATGACTCCGCATACGCCCTTCTTGCATCGCCATCCCCAGGCGCAGGGTCCGAAAGGCTGGAGTCAGATGCTAGATGGTGAGCAGGGGTAGCATCGGGTAGTTGGCACCACGACACCATGACTGATACCTTCTGTCTAGACTATTTCTGCGGAACTAGTGCCCAGCCCACGGAACCACCTTCCAACACCAACTCGGCTTCGCCAGAACTGCAATCCGTCCCATTCCCAGAGATGAGATCTTCGAGTCTGCCCACGCCACCAAACCTCCTTCGATCAGCCTCCGAACCCCTCACACCGGTGACCTCGCCAGTTCCCATCCCATCCAGACCACCCGTCAGGCCCGGGCCATCGCACCTTGGACTGTCGCCGTCGCTCCTGGCGAGAAGCCGATCGTCCTTTGATTCCGGCTCAAGCAGCTCTGCAGCCTCGACACCGTCCCGCCTTGGCGACGCGGACGACAACACATTCCTGATGATGGGTCCTGACGGCCATATTCGACACCCTCGAGTTACTGCTTCCCCGCCGCAGATGCCTCAGTTGAGCAAAGCGCAGCGTCCAGAAATCGTCATACCCGCGGACGAACCCCAGGTCCGCGAGGGCAACGGAGGCTATGTCCATGTCGTCAAGGAGCGCTTGCTGGGCATGTACCTCAGTGTATATGTATATAAAGGCTGCGAGCACCTGATACAAGGTGAGCCCTTCGATCCTTCCGTAGGCAATGCTGACGGGCGCCATCACCAGGACTCGACAAGGACTTGGTCACTGCCGGACTGGCTGGCGGAAGGGTGGGAAATAAGGGCGGGATGTGAGCGACCAAGGCTGCGTGCGAGTGTCTTGTCACACGTAGACTGATCCGTTAATCCGCAGCGGGATAAGCCTGAAGCTGGCAGACCACCGATTCCTATTTGTCAATTCCCACTTGGCTGCGCATACGGGTCGTATCCACGCACGATTATCAAACATCGCCAAGATCAAGTCGGAGCTGAGGCTGGATTGCTTTTTGCCGAAAGAGGATCCTCGATCGACACTGAACGGTGAGTTGCGTTTGCGACGAGTACGAACGTGTTGTTGACTTTCTTGCTGACTTTCTCACCAGATATTACCGATCGTTTCGACACCGTTTTCTGGTGCGGCGATTGTACGTGCACTATACAATGCTTTCTCAGCCGGCTAACGTCGTCCAGTGAACTTCCGCTTAGAATTGTCGCGCCTCCACGCCGACTGGTTGATTCAGCGACAGAGTGAGCTGCATGCCACCCCAGTGGAAGGACACTGCTGACGCTGCTCTGATAGAATACTCCGAGCTATTGATGTGGGATCAACTCCGCCTGGTCATGCGAGATCCCGACATCAATCCTTTCCCTGGCTTCCAAGAGGGTCCAATTGACTTCCCTTGTACCTTCAAGTATGATGTGAGTGGCTCTATACGGAAACGAATGTCGAGAGCTGACGCAGGCTCATCTAGGTGTGGAAAAGCGTCAGAGCGTCCAACAGGGAGCTCCGTAGGACGCTGAAACGGCGCAAGTCGTCCATATCAGCTGCGCCAGTCGACCCGACCACTGGTATCAACATGCAGCAAACCCTGTCACACGTACCAGAGGCGGACGGGCTGGAAGAGATTGGCGGTGACAGCCCGCCCACCCGGCCGTCGATACTTGGGAGCGATGACGACGAGGCGGACGGGGACGGCGACGTGTCCAGACGGTCCTTCTCGTCCAGTCGATATACCTCGGCCGGAGGCTCGGTCCTGGGCGACAACGACGAGTCTGACAGTGTAGCAGGGTTCGGTACTAGCCACAAGCGGACGACCGCGCTGGAAGTAGCGTTCAAGGAGAAGACGCGGCACCTGCTTGGTCTTGTCAAGATGGATGGGATACTTTCGTCCTCTCCGACCAGGAGAAAGAACTCTAGCCTAGGGATCGGCCGACGTGCCAGTGTTGGCCTACACAGGCGACGGTCATCGGCCCGGAATGCCGAGCCTCGCTCATACGAGGAATCGAGGCGGACGTCGATGTCGTCGATCGTGTCCACGCAGGAAACGCAAGATAACGAGGCGGATCCGGCTACGCCACCCCCACCGGAGACAGCGGCCTTTCGCCGGGCGTCACTGGCTAGTTCTAGATTCAACCCCTCGACGGAAGACCATCACTCTGTCAGTCCTAGTCAGGCGGCGACCTCGAGCAAGAGTAGTGCCGGTAGATGGGACAGCAACCTCATGGCTTCCCCGCCTCGTCCCCCTCCGGGTCGGAGGCTGAGCATCATGAAGCGGACCATGTCGAATCGGTCGGTCGGGGCCAGAGACGCTGCCGGGGATGACGCTGAGGAAGATGAAGAGGATGCCGAGCTTGACGTGGACAGGAGACAAGGGGTGTATGACACTTCCAAGAAGCAACGGGTGCCAAGCTGGGTGAGTTGAGCTTGGGTCAAGGAGTATACAGGCGCTGATTCGATTACGCACAGTGCGACAGGGTATTGTGGAAGTCGACAGTCGAGCCGGAAGAACCGCCAACGCCGTCTGATGATGACGTGCCTGTACTGGACACCCATACGTCGCCATATACGCCGTTTCACCGACTGACGACGGCGTTCTCCAACCTAGGAGGACATATCAAGCTGCAGATGACCAGGACGGGATCTGTCGATCCTCTGCCTTCGGATCGAGTCAATGTACGCCCGCGCACGTCGGGATCGCCCAGCCTTGCGCCTGAGGAAGTCAGCCCGCTTACCGCGCCAGAGAGACAGTCATATTACTCTCCTGGCGCGGACGTCGAACTGGTCAACTCGCCAAGCGATTCGCCCGGTCAACGAGGAGCGGGTCAACAGGCGGGCCTCATTCCAGCTCCAAGGCCCTCTTCGCGCAGCTCGACGGATCGCCAGACCTCGTATTTCCCGGCCAACTCGGCTCCGCCTCGGATCCTTTCGGCCAGCTTTGACCGCCTGGCGCTCGCTGCGCCGTTGTCTGATAGCACGACCAGCTCTGGCTCGAGCACGCCCATGATCATGAGTCGGTCGTCGCCTGACCCTGCGCGCGTCCGGATCACCTTTGATGCGCCTGAACCGCACGCGGGACCTTCCGCTGTTGCCAGGCCGAAGAGCATCGCCGAGTGTGGGACATCGGACGGGAGGGACGCGTCCAGTCCTCAGAAAACTACACCCAAGCGGGGCCAGGCTGGTCTGGCTCGGTCCCATTCTGGAGATGTACCCAGGAGCAGTGCAGGCGGTGGCGGTGGGGCTGCCAGCCCCAAGAGGTTGTTTGACGAGCTCAGGAAGAAGACATGGCCCCCGGTGCTGCCGCCGGCATCGTCCAGACCTTGCTCGCCTGAGAAGGATCTCGCCAGTCCCGTCTCCCCCGGCTCCAGGTCTGCGGTGTCTCACGCAGCGGCCGACGCCGTGTCGCCGGCCGCGACGGGGGAAGACAAGGGGGACAAGTTCCCCCGGACCATCACGATCCACACTACCACCCAACCGTCGGCCGAGGCGCGCAGCGCAGCCGGATCGACCGCCATGACTGGGGCTCAGTCGGCGCCGTCGGGCGGGAGGGAGAGGGAGAACGACAAGAATGGGTTTATTCGGTTCTTACGTGACCTGCCGACGTGGTTGCATCACAGGACGAGCGCGCACTCGGTCGACCACGACGAGGAGAGCCCGACGACGAGGGAGATGTTGAGGGAGAAGCGGTGGCGCAAGGGCGAAGTGAGGTGTCTCCATTATGGCACGATTGACGATGCGGGGTGAGTCAGCGTGTGTATGGGTTCGGTCAGAGATGCTGACACCCTGTGATGGGCGGTAGGATGCGCTTGCTCGAGGGCAGGTCGGATCACCGGCCTGCGATCTTCGCCGGAGCCGTGTACGTCTAGCCCGGTGTGTGGGGTGACAGCATGTGATGAACGTGTGAGGTGATGCGTTCTACCTGACGCGCAGTACTAGCGGAGAAGTTGCGAGGAGGAGCAAGTAGACTACTAGAAGATACATAGCTGGCAAGTAGAACGTCGAGTCGTGTTGGTGACCGTCTCATAAAAGTGTTATAATACCGCCCGAGGGCTTCACTGTATCTATATGCATGTCGACAAGCGTTAGGTGTGTGCACGGAGAGGGAGACTGCACAAAACTGCATGATAGACTGCAAGATTCACTGCATAAGGGGTCAGGTCAAGGCGTAAAGGTCGTGAGGTCGTGCCGTGGCTGTGGCTGGGTATGGGTATGGCCTGGGTATGGGTATGACCGTAGCTATGGCTTGGGTACCGGTTGTGGGTATTGAAGGTTTGATATTGTCCCAGCGGGTATACGTCTCGACGTGAATGGTTATATGTCGTGGTTCGTACGATGTCGTGGTCGTTAGTGAGATTGCGATGACCATGCCGTGGCTCAGAATACCAAACGGCGAACGGCGGCCAGTCGGCGCAGCGCTGAGATGCGACGTTATCGCTACGCAGAGCAGTGGCGTCAGCGTCGTTCGTAACTCCCTTCGCAACCTGAGCCTGAGCCACGTCCCCGGGACCCGCTCACCCTCTGCGTCCTGAACCCTGACGGCTCCTCGCCGTTCGCCCCGTACGCCTCACTGACATCCGCCAGTGCGCCATCGGGTCTGACCCTGTGTGCGAGCCCGAACACAGGCTCAGAGGTCTTTTTGCTTTGCCTCTGCCCCTTGACTGAAGGCTCGCTGCCTAGCGAGGCGGTCATCCCTTTCAGACGGGGCGCAGCATCGATATCACCGGCGCGCTCTTCGGCCCAGCTATCATTCATCAAGGTGGCCAGCTCTCTGCCTTTCTTCAGCGTCAGCGTACCTCGCCCGTCCCCGAGCAGCCTCCCTGTCCTCCGCATGGTGGATCCTGCGTCGGCGGAGGGAGCGGCGCCAAAGGTCGCAGAGGTGGTGATGCTGGAGCGCACGCGTAGCGGACTGGGTCCCGACGGGGACTCGGCCAGTGACAGGGCGCGGATCTTGGAGCGGGTACGGGTCGCGGGGGATCCGCCGAGGTCGTCGGGTGAGGTGGGGCATGGGGGTAGGTTCTCTTTGTCGGTGCGCTGGGTATGGGTCCGCTGGGTCTGGAGGGGCTGTCGGGGCGAGGGCTTGGTACGCTTGGCTGGGGACTGGCCTATGCTCGGGTGCGCGTCGTCCTCGGTGTCTGCAGGTCGGACGTGAGCCGTCGCAGAGGCCGAATGATGTGTGTGGGAATGACCACGCGGGACGATGGGCAATGGCGAGAGCAGATCGCGCGTTCGTTTGGTAGGCTGCGCGGGTGGCGCAAGGCCGAGAATGGGATGAGGGCCGGACAGGGGCTTGCGAGCAGATCGCTCGACGGTGGAATGAGCTGTGTCGAGGCCATTCGTGATGCTCTTCTCTTCCCTTGAAGGGTGATCACTGAACACCGAGAAGGCTGATTTGCCGCGACTGGTCACGCGCGAGGTGTTCTCGCCTTGACCTGCGTTTGATATCGGCTTGGCCGTCTTCTGCGCCTTAGAGACCTCTCCAAGCTGCCCCTTGCCGCCTTGGACATCAGCCGCGGCTACCTTGTCCGACAAGATGTTCGACTTGGCCCCTGACAATCCCGCGTCGCGTGTCCCCAGCGGGCGTGCTACGGGTACAGGATGAAGCGAGGTGAGCGCCTTCCTCCTCGTGCTCCCGGGTTCTGCTTTGACTGGGGGTTGTATCGTCCTCAGTTTGGCAACGGTCTGCCTTGATTCCGGCACCTCTCCACCTCGGACAGGCGAGTCGGCGTAAATGGCGAAGATGGCGCCCTTCTTCTTGGTGACTGGCATGGTGTCGGGGGGAAGGATCGGTAGTGAACCCAAGCCGTGTCTGGAGTCGAGTCACGACGCAGCCACGCCGATCGCTGCTGGGTTCAGCTCGGATGTCGCTCGTCTCGCAGGTGCCTTCCCTGCGTGGTTCTGCTTAGCAGGTCGAGAGCAGAGGAATGTACAAGTGATAGATTCCCCCCCCTATTCCCCGTGGTTGAGTGATGCTCACTTGAATCGTCAATGTCACGTGGTTTTTCTCACTGAAAAATCACAATCACAAACAACGCGACGCAGGCACAGGCAGAGGCGGATTGACGGAAAAGGGTGTCGGCTGGTGCAAGGGGAGGGGTGGATGCATGCACGGCTGGTTGGTCGGGGTGTGAGTACCCCAGTGAGGTCTGATCGGATTCCTGCTCGACCATCGCAGCCTGCGTATACGGATGCTCAAACCCCCTGTCTACCATAGCTAGGCGTGACGGTGTGCGTGGCGGCAGAGCGAGAACACCGAATCATGTACTTTGCAAGAGACATCGATCGACTCGTCGGCTCAGAACGAGCCCCTCGAGGCCCGGATACGTACTGGCATCGCGCACTGCGCCGCGCAGTGCGCTCCGAGCCCGGTAGCGCGTACAAGCAGAGTCCGAGGTCAGCCCTCGACTCACTGTCGCCACGGACTCGAGTGAGAATGATGATGTCATGACTTTGGCGATTTTGTTCGAGATTCGATACGATACCATCTACTGGTACACGACATTGAGCCGGATTGAACCAACCTGAACACGCATCACATACACCACCCAGCAGCTCACCCAGCCATGGCAGCCTCCGCATCCTCGTCCGAGTCTTCCCGACGACACTCCCAGTTCCGACCGTGTATCGACCTGCACCAGGGCGTGGTCAAGCAGATTGTGGGCGGTACACTGGATCTCACCGCGGCGGATGGACAAGGGCCCAAGGAGAACTTTGTGGCGAGGTGGGTCAGGATTGGGCTGCAGGGGCGTTTCCTTGGCTCAAGGCATAGGCGCCACTGGTCCCGGTTGAAAGATCCACGCTGACGCCTCTTAGCAAGCCACCATCGTACTACGCCGAGCTGTATCGTGCAAACCAGCTCACAGGGGGCCACATCATCAAGCTCGGGCCAAAGAACGACGAGGCGGCCATCGAGGCGCTGGAGGCATGGCCGGGCGGTATGCAGGTAGGCGGGAGTATCACGGAAGCGAACGCTCAGGAATGGCTGGATAAAGGGGCCAGCAAGGTGAGCCCGAGGACGAGTGTCCTGTCAATACTCTGCATGTGATCTGACCGCACTCGCAGGTCATCATCACCAGCTACCTCTTCCCCGAGGGCAGGTTTGACGAGGGCAGGCTGAGCAGGCTGTCCGAAGCGGTAGGGCGGGACAGGCTCGTGGTGGACATCAGGTGGGTGCGGGCTATCAAGGCGTTGTCGAGGAGCGAGTCGGCTCGTGGGGAATCGATCGCTGACGGTTCGCTTCCGATCGTCCTCACTCTTGCGCGCACCACTACTCTGCGCATTTGTCCTTGTCGCTCGTGCCCCATACCCACCTTTCTACTCCTCCCGCTCCCCCTCGCCCCCCTCACCCTCCTCGGCACGCCACACACACAGCTGCAGGAAACGCGAGGCCGGCTGGATCGTCGCCATGAACGGGTGGAAGACGCTCACCGACATGCATGTGACGCAAGGTGGGTCGAGGGTGTCTGAGCGGCGTCCCATCCAGCGCATGTAATGGGGTACGACGTGCTGACACCCGGACGCCTGCTCAGAATCCATCAAGCTCATCGAGAAATACTGCTCCGAGCTGCTTATCCACGCTGCCGACGTCGAGGGACTGTGTCAGGGGATTGATGAGGAACTCGTCTCGCGTGAGTGGTGCGACGGCGCGTGGCGTAAGCCAAGGCGCGGCGCAGCGTTGTGACTACGCTCGAGTCTGGTGCCGCGGCCTGGCCTGTGTCGTTGCCGAGCCAGCGCCAAGGCAGCGCCAGACTCAGGACTCGCAACAGAGCTACGCCCACGCCCATGCACGCCTCCACGCTGACCCTATTCCACGACCTAGGCCTCGGCGAGTGGGTGTCGGTCGAGACGACCTACGCGGGCGGCGCGAGGGGTACGTCCGACTCCATCTCTGACTGCTCTCGACACGTAGCGGATCACATGACTGACTCAGCTCCGTTTCTTTGCCCTTCCCCTCCCCCCGGCATCCCCCCACAGACATATCCGACCTCGCGCTTGTAGACCGCCTGTCCAACGGCAAGGTCGACCTGACGTTCGGCTCCTCGCTCGATATATTCGGAGGCAATGGCGTCCGGTTTGACGAGCTGGTCGAGGCCGATCGTCGGGCCAAGGCGCAGTCCCTGGCGCGCGAGTAGGTGTCGCTGGCTATATACACAGTATGTAGCGGGCGATGGTCTCGGACATAGTCCCCGTGCATACCTGGCAGGCTGGCACCGAGCACAGCGAGTCACGGCTCGACATCTGGCGCTTAGTTATCATGCACCACAACACAGACAGCCTCTCATGCGCACCCAAGCGCCTGGCCCGATCCCATGCCAACGACGAGCATCGCATACATATCACTACAGATACGCGCCGCCGCTCACTCCACACCCTCCCTCGCCGCTTTCCGCTTCTTACCCCCTGCCTTGCGCTTGGGCGTGATCTCCACTTCCATATCCCCCTCGTCTCCGTTCATCTCCACATCCCCATGAGGTGCTGTACCATGCCCGTTGATTCGTTTCTTTGGCGACTTGGCAGTGTGCGCACCCGAGGCAAGCGCATCCCCGTTGACCATGTGGCCGTTGAGTTTCTTGTGGCTCGGAACCTTGGCAGGCGCACTCGCAGGCGCGGTCGACAAGACCTGCCTGAAGAACACCTCCAGCTCCTTGACCTCTTCGTCCTCCACCTGTCTCTCCTTGCCCTTGGCGCGTTGAGGCGCGTCCAAGGCGACAGGCTCGTGGCCGTACAAGACGGCGTCATTCTCGACATCTTCGACTACGTCCTGGACGACAGCCGACGCCGTGTGACCCGACAGCAGCTCATCCATGAAGGCGTCAAACAGCAATGAGGTCGGAGGCATGGTGTGACTGGGTCCGTCAAAGACGTCGCTCGGACGGCCCTTGCCCACCACGCGCTGCTGCAGCGCCGACGATGTAGCCGTGGTAGCCTCCTCGACCTTGGCAAAGTCGTCGATGAACGCATCCTTGCCAAACATCTCTTGCCAAATGGACAAACCCTTGGTGCCAGACGCAGAAGCGCTGACAGACTGGGCACCGAGGGGAGCAGCCGACGCGGCCTTGTCGCCGAATCGGTAGATCTCCCCAGATGAGGCCACACCAATGAGGTGGAGGGATGACGCCGACTCGACGCCGGAAGGATCGGGCAGAAGAGCGAGATGCTGCACAGGTTTGGTAATAGACATCACGCGAACGGGATCGGCGGAAGATGGCGAGAAGACTGACACCTTGCTCGTCTTACCAGCCGGTTGGCAAGTCAAGAAGAATGCAGCGGCGGGTGAGGTGACCAAGTCGGCGATCGCATAGTCAGAGAGTGACCAAGCGACTAAAATCCAGTCAGCGCACTGGTCATTTACCGGAAAAGGGGACTGAACCAACCTTCACACGACAAGAGATCCCATGAAACAACACCCTTCTTCTCGCCGGTACCAACGAGATACCTCCCGTCGGTACCGACAAAGCTGATCTGGCGGATATCCATACCCGACGCGGTGTCAAGCACCTTGAGCATGATATTGCTCTCAACATCCCAGAGTGTCACCACATTGCCGTGGGCAAGGGCGACAATGGTCGCATCAGACGAAAAGGCCGCATCGTAGATTGGCATGCCCCGGTAGTCGAACGTTGATCGGCAGGACCAGTGGACTGTCATGATAGTACGTCAGCCTCGACTCAGTTAGGAGAGACCAATTCGTGTCATGACGCGCCGCGCAGACCCCTCAGAGGGTTGAAGAAGAAGAGGGTTATCCGCAGTCATCCGAAGATGTAGGATTGTTGAGCTTGTAAAAGTTGTTCATCATAGGGGAGCGCGGCGGAGGCGAAATGGAGATGTGGGGAAAAAAGGGGAAAAACACTCACGCTCGACGATCTCGGGCTTCTTGGCAGAGACTTTGCCTGTACGACGGAATGATCAGCTCGCTGTCGGCGTACATACATCAGACAGGTGCAGGATAAGAGCATGTTCAGTATTGCAGAATGTTAGTCGCCATGACTCCCGAAGGAGGTATGTCCGAATAAGGATGACTAGTGAATGTGAATGATGGTTCATCCGGGAAGGTGAAGAGAGGATGTGGGAACAGGCGGGGAACGGATGAGGACTCACCCTGTTGACTCTTTCTGGATTGTCGAACGTTCCAGAGCTTGGCTGTACCGTCTGCTGACGCGGTGAGCAAGTAGGGCATGGCTACTGGAGATCCAGTCGATGAATCGCTGACTGGCTCAGGGACGGGCGAAAAGACCACAGAGGTCACATTGTTTGTGCCGTGAGGTCGGGGAAACTGGGTGTTGACGAGGTATCTTTCATCGGTCCACTTCCACAGCTTGAGGTTCTTGACGAGACCGCCGCCCTCCGCATCGTCGCCTTTGCGACCCTCCATGGTAGCCATCCAGACGGACTGACCATGCTGAGCATTTGAAAAGGCCACCTTCTCCACGGCAACCGGTTCGAGCTGCTTCTCATCTCGCCGGCTGATACGGTTGGACGGGGCGACTTCCAGATCGAACAAGACCGTAGAAGCCACAGGGTCGATGAATTGAAGGGTCGAGGGGTGGGAGGAAGGGACGACAAGGGATCCGGTGGCGGGGTGAAGCGCGATGGGATAGGCAGAGACCTCCGAAGTGGGCCTGAGAGGGTCGAGACGGATGCCTTGACCGACGTTGGCGATGTGATTGGACGATGCACCGACTCGGATGACAGCGCCATCCGCAAGGGTCATCCACCATTCTTCCTCAGCTCCAGGTGAACCGTTGCGTACGGCCAAGCTGATGATGGGCCTTCCACCCAGTCGAGGGATGTATTCACGCTTGCCTGATGCCAAGTGCCATTGTACCAACACACTCTCCTCGCCCACTGACAGCAGTTGGGATCCGGAGGGCGTAAAGGCGATAGCCGAAACAGCATGGGCATGCCAATGAAGCGAGGTTGTGGGCAACCTCTTCTCCATCTCCGGGTTGAGTGCCTTGTGGGATTCGCCGGATCCGCCGATAGTGGCTGCGGCGGCGGCATCGACCTGTCGGAAGGCTTGAGCCAGACCGTGCCACAATCGAATGACACCTTTCTCGTCACCTGTCGCAAACCACTCCTCCTCACTAGCCGTGGCGAGCGACTTTTCTGGGCAGAAGCGACCGCAGGTGAAAGTCTGATCAGAGACGAACTTGACACAGGTCGGGCGAGCATCCCATGGATCCGATGCGGATGATGGCGTAGGCACCGGCATTCGATATGTGTACGCTTTGTTCGCCGCCAGCGCCACGAGGTAAGTGCCTCGCGGTGAGATGGTCAAGGCCGCTGGAGGGGCTGACAGCTTGCCAACGAGGAACTGGGGGGATGAGCCCGAAAGGGATACTCGTAGCACTCGGTGTGAAAGCTTGTGATTGGACGCGTCTTTGCGATGGGTGACCGCGGCGAAGATCCACCACTTGCCGAGCACCTGACCGAGAGCGAGGTGGTCGACCGACGCGTGGAGCTCGCTGAACTCGATGGTGCGCACGAGGCGACCGGCTACCCAGTCCCAGACCTTGATCGTGCCGTCTTGCGAAGAGGTGACCAGGTGGAATGCGTTGACGGGAGAGAGGGAGAGGGAGGTGATTGGCTTGATATGGCCTTTGGAGTGGGTGGAAGACAGGGTAGAGAGGCGGGCAAAGGTAGGCGAGGTGGAGGAGTGTACGTGGATCGACGTGTGGGTCACGGTAAAGTAGAACCTGCTAGATGTCAGCTTGTGAACGAGGCGGAGCTCTCATCATTCGGCAAGCTCACCTGCCGTCCTTGGACCATACGGGGGGTATACGAGATACCTCATTCTGAGCTATGGGTATAGCCTCAAAGTGATCGCTGCGACTCTGGCCAGATCCGCTGACGAGAGCACTCGAGGAGCTCTCGCCATTGGCTCGATTCCGCTTGGCTCGCCTGGTCTTGTTCTTTGCTACGGGAGGAAGGGCCACCAGCTCGGACGGGGTGCGGGTCTCGTCACCAGGCAGAGCCTTCTCCTTGCCCTTTGGCGAAGGAGCGATGGTCGCCCGACTCGGTGTCAGGTTGACCTCTGAGGTCACCGAGGACCTGGGTCCCTTTTTCTTTTTCGCGCTTCCGCTGGCCCGACCACTACCACTGGCCCTGGGTGGGCCGTGAGGGGTCATCGATGATGATGAAGGGGAGCCATGCTGCAGTGCCATTATGGCAGTGACTACGGGTATGGGCAAGATGGGTGATGAAAGGTGAAAGAGGGGGAGAGTAGGGGAGGAGGGGAGGAGGGAGAGTGAGTGGGTGACTGGGTGGGTGACTGGACTACGGTGGACTGGACAGAGCCAAAAATCTTTACACCCGACGTAAAGTGAGATGCTCATTTGAATTCATCAGGTCACGTGTTTCTCTAGCAAAGTGCCACATTCATCACCCAAATCCCTCCTCAAAAGCGTCTTTTTGTCTCGAAGGCGAGTTCATCTCGTCCTCTCCTGCTCGTCTGCTTTGACATCATCAGCTAGACTAGCGAAAAAACAGTCATCCATACACATACGATGACGCTCAGCTTCAGCCTCCCTTCCATACAGGACAACGCGGACGGGTCATGGGGTCCAAGCACCTCGGCCATCCCGGCCCAGTTCAAGGAGTGGGTAGACGTTGGACGGAGCACGGGTTGACCCATGCTGATCGTCCGAACCTCCTAGCATCCCTTACGCGCCCTTTTCCAAGTCGGACAAGATCAGCCGTATCGCAGACTGGCATGACCCCTCAGCCGACGTAGCTGGCGGTCGAGGCGGACGACCCAACTACACCCAGGGAAGGCGACAGGGTCGGGAGGCGTACGGGGCGGGCGATGCCACCGCGTTTGGCTTTGTCCACGACGAGGACGAAAAGTCGTTCTCGCTCGTCGACTCGGGAGCCAGGGCCAGCACGAGGGGCAAGGCCTCGGCGAGGGGACGGGTCATGAGGCCTGCGGCGCCGATCCGGGGAGGTCGAGGTGGACGGGGTGGACCCGCCGGCGCGCGAGGAGGGTTCGGCGCGAGGGGTGGACGGGGCGGCGGCAGGGGTGGTTACAGCGACTGGAACAAGGTGCGTCATGGCGGAGCTGAGGGATGCAGGCCTGTTGTCGTCCACATCACTGATTCACCCACCCACGCAGCCTCAGCGCACTCGAGACTCTTCCGTTACCATCAGCCCCGAATGGCAGGTGCTCGAGGAGATCGAGTTTGTCCGACTGGGCAAGCTCAACCTCAGCGTCGACGAGGGCGAGGACGTCGAGACGTACGGTACCGTCCAGGCCTATGACCGAGCCTTTGACCGAATCAACACTCGAAACGAGAAGCCTCTTGAGATCCTCGACCGGGTCAGGTACAACACGTCGACGAGCGACGACCCCGTCATCGCCGCGCTGGCCGAGAAGAAGGCCGCTCAGATCTTTGCCACCGACTCGATCCTTTCCGTGCTCATGTGCGCGCCCCGATCCGTCAACTCTTGGGATATCGTGTTTGAGCGACGAGGCGACCAGCTCTTCCTCGACAAGAGGGAGTCTGGACCTTTCGACTACATCACCGTCAACGAGAACGCGTTCGAGGCTCCCGTCGACTCTGACGACGTCAACAACATCAACTCTGCCGGCTCGCTCTCGCTCGAGGCCACCTACATCAACCAGAACTTTTCCTCCCAGGTCATCCAGGCTTCCAGCAAGGCCTTCACCCCCAAGCCCAACCCGTTCTACTCTGCCGAGGTTGAGACGGAACCGCTCGCTTCGACCCTATACAAGTACAGGAAGTTTGACCTTTCCGTGTCCGAGGACGAGACGTTCGACCTCATTGTCAGGACCGAGGCCGACGCGTACCTGGGCAAGAAGGACACCTTGGTCACCGTTAAGGCGTTGAACGAGTTTGACCCCAGGGCCCAGGGAGGCGCAGGCAAGCCTCTGGACTGGAGGAAGAACCTCGACACGCAGAAGGGTGCGATCGTCGCGAGCGAGATGAAGAACAACTCTGCCAAGCTGGCTCGATGGGCCGTCCAGTCGATCCTCGTCGGTGCCGAGCAGATGAAGATGGGGTGAGTGGGCGCGAGGGTCTCTTAGAACCCGAGTCGAGCTGACCAACCACGCCCGCAGATACATCACCCGAGCCAACTCCAAGGACGCTCAGCGACACGTCATTGTCGGCGTACAGTCGTTCAAGCCCATGGACTTTGCCCGACAGATGAACGTCTCGCTCGCCAACGGATGGGGTATCGTCCGAACCATTGCCGATCTCCTGCTCAAGCAGCCCGAGGGCAAGTACGTGCTCGTCAAGGACCCCAACAGCGTGAGTGGTGGAGCGTGCGAGAAAAGGGTCCTAGCTGATGTACGGAACACACCTGCAGCCCCAGATCAAGCTCTACAAGGTTCCCGACGACGCCTTCGAGGCTGGTGTGGAGGACGACGAGGACGTCGACGAGCCGATGCAGGAGTAGACGGGGTGTGCTCAGTGGGCGATGGGACGTGGTAGATAGGCGCCGGCTGTTGTTCTAGATCATGCAGCGGGGTCGTGATGCTTGGTTGTGTCTGGTGAGGAGTGAGCCTCTGCGGTTGTCACCGTACCGTGTCAAGTGGAGGTAGCGAGTGTCATGGATAGTCTCCAACCGTGAAGTATCGCTCTTCGTCTACCCGTCATTACACTGTGGTCACGGTGCCTCCCACTGTCCTACGGATCCAGCTAGCCTACTGCAGCTCAGCACGGCAGCACAGTGATCAGGTACACATTCCTCCCGGTCTGCATTCACACAGCTCTAAATACCCCTCCTAAGTCAGCAGATCGATCCCCCACGAAACACCGTACACATGGACGGGCTCTCAGATCTCGAGCTAGTCGCGCAGGCGATGGCCCCGACCGAACAGGCACAGCATGTCAAGGAGGGTGCACCGGACAATGCCGTCCCCCCCAGCCGCTCATCAGACTGCGAGAAGGGGAGAACGCCATCGACCGAGAACGCGGCGGGGGTACAACGGGCAGACGTCAGCGGAGTATCCGACCCATCGGCAGCTTCGCTAGCCTCACTCGGACTCAGCGCCGACTCCCTCGCATCCCTCACTTCTCTCATGAAGCTGTCCGATACCGACCTCGAGGATATGTCGGACGAGGGGATCATGGATATCCTTAGCCAGATGGACGCGGCGGACGGAGTGGCGGACGACCTGGAAGGAAGGCTGGATAGGCTGTTGGAGATGCTGGGCGGGGTGGAAGGGGAGATCTTGGGTGATGCGGCTGGGCGGGAGGACAACGCACCAGGCAAGGAGGACAAATGATGGTTGGCGCTGCGCCATGACTTGCCTCCAGGCTTGAGGTTCCCTCCATCTTGTGTGCTTCCAGCCTTAGTAGCATACCCATGGGGTGAGTCCAATCTGGTCATTTCCTCCTCCGAAGACATCCCGCTGATCACAGCCGCCAAAGCTCCCGTCAGGCCGCCGTGGCCAGGGTAGCTCTCCGAAGCGCACTGACGACTGCGACGACACACCTGCTAAGCATGCACAGGGTCATGCTGCACCTCATGCCCGCGTGCCATTCATCCCCTTTACGCCCCTGGATACTATAGATAGGCAACTACATGCAACACGACACCTATGACAAACGATGCCTCATCACCCCGAGCCTTCAAGCAGAGCCTCGACGGCCTGAGCCGTGTTGTTATCACTGCGAGTGCATCAGCTTGGATCTCGAGCAGTCGCCGTCGCTACCTCGCACAGCGGTAATAGTATCACTCACTTGCGTTGCAGTGCCCGCACGATATCTTCCCTGCCCAGATTAGGAAACATGCTAGAGAGGCTACCAGGCGGTTGGCATCAGCGCGAGGCTCTCAAGCCTCACTCAGAACACGTCCACTGCACTCCGCCACTCACGTCCCAATCTCGTCCTCTGTCGGTGCCCTAGCACCACTCCGCCCGGTCAGCTCGCTCACCCACTCTCCCATGGCCGCGGTGGTCGACCCGGGTTCTCTGCTGTCATCTGCTGCGGGCGTGCCGCTACGTGTGCGATCACTCGCTTGACCAGCTGGTCCGACTGCGTCCCTGGTTGAGCCGGGTGCCCCGCCCGCCACGCCCGCCCCTCCCGCTTCGGCCGCACGGGCAGCTACGCCAGCCGCGTACCGGCTGGCCAGCATGCTCCTTAGGCTTGCTCTCGGACTGGCCGGTGCGCTCCCTCCGGGGGGCGGAGCGAGACCTTGCGGGGACTCAGACATGAGCCCAGTGCCACCGCTGAGACCCGCAACCACGGGAGCTGCCACAGTACCTCCGGACCGCCCACCGACCGCTTGACCAGGTAAGACCCTCTGCGATCTTCTTGGCGGACGTGATCGACCTACGAGCGGAGCGAAGATCCTGGCCAAGAGGCGGTGAACCGACAGGGGTATACGGTACGACTTGAGCGAGCGCCGAGCGAGCAGGCGCCGACGCGAGATGGACAGTGAGGGCAAGGGGAACAGGATGTCTGTGCGGTAGATGTAGCCTGATATCAGGCCACAGATGGCTATGAGGATAGACGAAGGGGGCTTGGTGAGCAGGAGCTGACAAGGGGTGTCAGTGTCACGCGCTCCTAGGATGTCTCCCTTACGTCCCAAGGGACATGTCCATAGCAGTGAGCCACTCACCAATGCGGCCAGAACCCAGTTGAACGCCTTGCTGGAGTAGTCGACCCCGAACACCCGGAAGTGATACAGCGAGGGGTAGATGCGGTACTGCTGCCACAGCCTGCATGGGAAGCGACCGTAAGCTGAGCTCTATCAAAGTCGTGAAGACTGTCGTAGGACGCTACGCCTTTATCCACTCACACGCTGAAGATGATCCCGTACGGTCCGGCAGGTATACTATTGAGCCCAAACGCGTGACCGAGGATGATTGCTAGGAAGGCCAGTACGGTAGATACCAGCGTTGAGACGAGGATGAAGGACTACGAGAGAGTCAAGCATTGGTCTAGTGTCGTGTTTCGCTACCGCGTGATCCGGTTTAACAGAGCAGGGCAGACTCACGGCGTATTTTCTGGGACCGAAGGCCCTGTGCAAGTGGTCAGCGTGTGTCAGGCTAGACGATGACAACTTGGAGGGCCAGGTGACCGGTGAGAAGGAGGACCTAGGCATGGCCTGATCGCAGGCAAGCGGGACAGGAAGTCCAGGGGAGCCAGACCGGGGTATCGAGAACAGGAAGGGGCAGGACAGCCGACTCACCGTTCCACGCCCACTCCAACGTTGTACAGTAACAGCTCGCCTAGTAACAGCTCTGTAGAGTTTGCAAACGCAAGAGGATGTACAGCCAGCCGCCAGAACTGGCGGTATTTTGTCAGGTGCGGCACGAGCTGGAGGTGCAGGTACGGCTTGATGTCGAACAGAGAGGCGGTGAGCGTCGTCAGGCCCAGGACGATCATGAGGCCTGTTCAGTTGATGTGTCAGCGTCGTCGCCTCTGCGCCTGCTGCCACACGTCCTCCGATCCCGCTGCATGGCAGCTGCCAAACCTGCTTTGACATCGCCCGACTTGCTTTGACAAGAGCCGTGCCCGCTCACCCTTCGTTACGCCTGCATTTTGGAAGCCTGTTCCCGGTGTCAGCTTGGGACGATGCCAGGCGTCAAGCAAGCCTTTGCCTGACTAGCGGGATCGTCTTTGTAGACGTACCTGACATGATGCCTGACCTCTCTACCTCCTACACTGAGCTGCTATGCGTACACCACAGCCGACTGCACACCAAGTCGACCGCTTCATGTCCCGAACAATCGCGCAACGTCGTGATCGTCGGTCAACGCATCTAGCCGGGCTGAAGCCACGTGGCGAGCATGTAGCGATGAATCTCGCGTCGCAGCTGTGAGCATGCGACGTGCTCGCTGCCATCGCTCATCATCGCCGTACGCTCCCGTGTGCATCACTCATGTTTGTATTCATATCAATTCATACTTTATGCCCGCATTGCTCTACGCCTGCCAGACATTGCTCTGCGCATGCTACACATTCACCCTACCACCCACCGCCACCCCCGCCGCCCTGGTACTGCCCATACCCTTGCTGGCCATACGGCGGCTGCTGAGGCGGCTGGCCGTACTGGCCATAGCCCTGCTGAGGGGGAGGTGGCGGAGGGGGTCCGCCAAATCCACCTGGCCCACCATACCCACCCGGTCCACCACCATAACCAGGCCCTCCCTGCTGGTGATGCTGCTGACCCGGGTACCCGTCATGACCGTGATGTCGTCGACCGGGATAGTCGTCCCCGTCTCCGCCGCCATAGCTTGACCCGCCTCCGTTGTATCCGCCCTGGTACTGCTGGGAAGGAGGTGGCTGGTACGAAGGCTGTTGGCCGTATCCCTGACCCTGACCGTGGTTCTGGTTCTGGTTGTCGTAGAAACTGGCAGCGTGCCCACCGCCTCCGCCAGGGGGACCGCTCTGATAACTGTCCGACTGGTAGCCTCCCTGCTGAGGCGGGGCCTGATAACCTCCTGTGCTAGGGGCGTTGGGATCCATCTCCCGCCAGGCGTTGGGTCCGCCCGAGCCGAAGCCCTGGTCCCATGGCTAAAGCAAGATTAGCCAGAGTACTGCAGCCGTTCCGTCCTAGCCACAATCCCTTACCTTCTTGCCGGAAAGCAAGTCTTGTCCAGCGTTCAGGAATTGCGCACCAGGCTGATCAACGACCCAGTCAGTGATCCTTGTCGACTTGTGTCTTACACAGGAGCACTCACCACGTGCATGTTGTGCGACGCGACCACCTGCTGCAGACCGCCTTCCGGCAGCAGCTGGTTGTGCACGTGGCCCGTCGAAGCACTGTTATCTCCAATCCTCTTGTTCCTGCCCTGTCGGACGCTGTCAGACGTGAGACGGTTGAGCACCTCCTGTCGGTGTGAACCGGTGCCATCGAGCCAACCCTTCATCTTGTCCAGCATGGTCCGCTGGATATGCGACCGACCGTCGAAGAAGTCTGGGTGGAACATGGCTTCGAGGACAGGCTCGGTGACCTGGTCAGTGTGCATGCTGTTGTCGTCCCACGCCTTGACGACGAGGTTGACGGTGTATTCGACGACCGCTTGGGCAATCTCACCCGCCGGGTGGTTGAGCAGGAGAGTGAAGTGGTCCTAGCGTGCACCGAGTCAGCTCCACAGCAGAATTGGGCCTAAGGGACCTACCTTGGAGAGGAACGAGTGGGTGGGATCGGAAGCGTTGGGATCATTCCACACCTCGTACTGGTCGTGCGAGTCGATGACCGCCTGAGAAGTCTGACCGAGCGCACTGGTGGCCGTGCCCACAAGTGGCTTGACGAAAGGCTCAAGAGTGGTGATGATGAACACCGAGACCGAGTTGGAGATCTTCTCGACCAGGCCGGAAAGGCCAGGGATCCTGTCGATGGTGTTCTGAAAAGGGTGTCAGCTGTGTCTTCTCTTACTCGACAAGTAAGCTGACTCACCTCGATCCGCTTCATGACGGAATCTCGGAAGCTGAGGATCTGCCAAAGGACCGCATGTAGTTCCTGCGGACTCATGTTGTTGGGATCGAGGCCTCCAGGCTGTCCCGCACGCATGTTCTGGATACCGTCCATCTCTCGGGTCATGTCGTTGCCCTCTCCGCCAGGAATGGAGAAGAAGAGCTGTCGCAGGGTATCGGCCGAGCTGCTTTGGCCCTCGGAGATGGACCGAGCGTTGGTCATCTGCTTGGTGAGGTCCGACACGGATTGCTAGAGGTGAAGTGGGTCAGTATCACATCCTGGCGAAAATCCGCAGCACTCACTTGCGACAGGTGGTCGGTGGCTTCGCCCATGACCGAATGGATAAAGTCCGCACCGCCGAAGGTACCCGTGACAAGCGGGTAGACCGACTTGCCGTGGGGAGTTCGGATCTGGACATTCCTTCCAACATGAGGGAAGACATTGTGGTGTCCCATGGAGATCAAGGCCAGCTCACACCAGTTCGAGTGAGCGGTGAAATCTTCCAAGGTGTGCAGGGCTCGTCCAAGGAGCTGGAAAGCTTCGTACGAGTCGGCCTTGTTTCCGTTCGCGCGGAACAGTCGACCGTAGTGAATGCACTCCTGGAGCCGCTGTCGGACCAGGCCCTTGGAGGTGGCCCAGTGTCCTTGTTCATTAGCGATGTAGTTCTTCATACCGGTCCTGGGGTCGACTTCAAGCTCGACAGGGTCGACGGGACCTCGAAGTCGAGGGTCGTACTTTCGTGCATCTTCGCCGTCGGCATATCCCTTGGGGTTATCAATATGCTCCGTGGGGAGATAGCATCCAAGTCGTTCTTTGGTGACCTCGAACTCGCCGGTAGCGTATCCGAGACCAAGGAAACCGAGAACCATGACGACGTTGAGGATTGTTTGCAGGTTGGTCTTCTTCAGGGCGCCAACATCGACGGCCTGACTATAGTCTCGCAGCCAGTTGCCGCTGGGGGGTAGGTCCTGTCAACACTCTGCAATTTCTCAGCGTGAGTTCACCAGCTCACAAGTAGACACGCTTGACGTCTAGCGGGGTGAACTTGGTGCCTCGGGAAAGAAAGCCACCGCCAGCCGCTTTGAACAGGTTGGCGATGACATCTTCGATGTCTCCGTGTCGGAAGGCCTTCTCTTCAAGATACGAGTACGAGGGGATGTTGCCTAGGCTGGGAGGTAAGCTACTGCCATTCAGTCGAGTCACCAGCCGTACTGACCCGCTCCAAAAGCAGCTACCCTTGGGGTGAAGGAGAGCGCTACCAGCGCTAGAAGCAGTATGACAAGTGCAGTCTTTGCCATCTTGTATGATCTCAGGTGGCAAGGTGAAAAGGGTGAGATGGGAAGATGACAAGTGGTGTGACTGTACCCGTGGAAATATCGAAGCGGTGAGAATGGGGAGACTGTAAGAGATCGCTCGGATGCTGTGTCTTGAATGTCATGCCACGTGGGAAAGCTATACGTCATCTGGGCTTGGCGCTCGATAAAAGGTACGACAATAGAACGAGGCGAAGTAGGATGGGGGACGAGGTGGCCCAGCATGCGGAGGCCGGTCAGCTGAGGGGGGTCACGGCTGTCTTGCAAGCCGCGGTACACATCTGGAACGACTCTCGAGCGGTTGAGATGTGCTCTATATCGGACATCTCTCTCTCGCACAGGTTATGGGTACTATCAGTAGAACTGGCACGAATGTCCAAATTCGGGTCGGGTCGTTGTCCAGGACAAGCTCCTGTCGCGAGGCATTTTGAAGCCGAGCACTCCAGGTCCAGGTCGGATCACCAGCCTTGGATCGACTATCCCTCAGAAGAAACATGCATCATCACGTTAAAGCAGATCAAAGCAGCGTGTCGCCCGGCCCAAGACATCATCCCCTCAAGAGCGGCGAAGACCGCTGAGCTCGGCTCGATTTACGTCACCTGATGACCGAACGGTTGACTGGACTCTTGTCAACAAATGCGAGGTGCAGCGGTTGTCCGATTAGTCGCTATCCTCTTTCGTTGTCGGGCTCATCTTCCTCTCGTCTCTGACCGCTCTCTGACTTCGCTAGAGCCGATCTCAGCCCCCCACCATGCCGTCTGACAGAGCAGGCTATACCCTCTCGGTCTACGCCATCGATGTATCCCCTTCCATGGGTCAACTCCGGGCGGATCCAGCAGGCACAGGCAAGGTGGTCAAGCTCGACCTGGTCAAGGAGTACGTCGCGAGGAAGTGTGAACCAAAAATCTCAAGTGGGCGAAAGACGGAAGCGGTCGGCATCCTAAGCTATGGTGGACGTGAGTCGTGTGATAGCCTGGAATCCTTTGCGATCTGGTTGAGACGGCCATAGGGGTGAAAGGTAGGAGCCGCGCTGACACGAGGCACTACTAGATACCAACAACCAGGCCAATCGAGCCTTTGTCGCCCAAAATCCGGACGAAGAGGAACCCCCGTATGCAGCTGTAGCTTGCGACGTAGCCATCCAGACTGCTAAACCCAAGACCGTGGAAGTGGTCATGAACCTGGACGTTGGAGATCATGAAGGGAATCGTGAGTTCTGTCTGCCGTCTGGTTGGCCGAGAAGCTTCGCTGACTCGCTTGTCTGAAACAGCGGTCTCTGCGTTGACGGTTGCTCTGGACATGATACACACCCATAAACATACCAAGAGCTGGGCTTTGGAGGTCGTTTTGATCACGGATGGTGAGTCGCGAGTGACTTTGTGCAGGTTCCGACTGACTATATTCGTACAGGTGAGAGTCCCTTCAAGCAAGACGAGTATGAGGATGCAATGGATCGATTTGATGATCTTGGAGTGCGGCTTTCGGTCGTGTGGGTATATCCATGATATCCCCTTCGTAGTTGCTGATACTTTCCCATCCAGTGGAATCGACTTCCAACCACTGACTGAGCAAGTGGACAAGTCAAAAACAAGGGAGAAGGTATGAGATGAGCCGGACAAGCAGTCTCATCTGCCGCTGACCATTACCTCCCGTTCAGCGGCTGTCAGAAAAGTTTTGGCGGACCTTCACCTCCATGCTCCACGAGCGTATGTCTAAGACCACCGATTCGGAGGAGATGCTGCCCACGCTCGAGGTCTTCGATGAAGCCCTTCTTGACGCCAGACGCCCTCGTGCTGCCACCGTGAACGGCACTGTGTCCGGCATCGACCTCCACATCGGTTCACCCGGCATTGACGCAGAACAAGCAATCACTATACCGATCAAGTATTCCAAAGCGACCATGAAAGCACGACCCCCGACCCTCAGCAAAGCCTGGAAACCCGCCATGGACCTACAAGAACCGATCCGGAGCAATCCCTATGGAGGACCGAGTCAGAGCCAGGCGGGCGCAGGACCTTCAAGCCAGCTCATGTCTAGCTTGATTCAGCAATCACAGTCTCAGTCGCAGGGTCATCAGGAACCGCCCAACCGTGCCGATCTAGCTGCGATGATATCGGCAGAAGTCAAGCATCACTCTACCTATGTGGTCAAGAAGGTCGACCCGAGCGAGTCGGGACCTTCGGGGACTCAGCCTGCAAGTCAAGCCTTGGGTAGTCAAGGTCTCGATGGAGCGTATCTAGATCAATACAACGCCACCCAAGGTGCAGGAGAGGAAGAGGAAGAACAGGAGGTGGAGTTTGTGGACAAGGAAGATTTGGTCAAAGCCTGGCGATTTGGATCCACTTGGGTCCCGATGGAAGCGGATACATTCGAACCGCTCGACACACAGAAAGGTGTCGAGATTCTCGGTTTCTTCCCCAAAGACGCCGTGAGTCGACCTTTTTTCCTTACACCTGAACAGACCCTGACCTGTATGACCTTTTAGATCAAGCGGCATCTTCTCATGGGCGAAGTACGCTTTGTATGGCCAGATCTCACCTCACCCAAGGCGCAGATCCAGTTCTCATCCCTAGTCGAGGGAATGGAGCTTCGAGGGATGTGCGCGGTGGTGCGATGGGTCCTGAAAGACCGAGCCGAACCGACGATCGGGCTGTGTCTGCCTTGCATGGATTTCCCCGGCGATGGCAAGCGACTTGACTTTATGTACTGGGTCAAGGTGAGTGTGGCCGAAAAGGCGTCTTATATGGTCATCTCGCTGACTGTGCATCGCAGTTGCCGTTCGCCGAAGACGAGCACAACTTTTGGTTCCCGTCATTGACGACTTACAAAACAGCCACGGGCAAGGTTATCGAGGAACATCCCCTGCTGCCTACACAAGAGCAGTGCGACCTCATGGACGAGCTGGTCGAAGCGATGGACTTGGACGAGTATGCGAAGGACAAGGCTAGGCGGGAGAAAGCGGCAAATAGCGACGAGGAGATGGAGGAAGAGGATGAGTGGGTTTTATGGGCTACTCAAATTGAGCAAGGCTGACATCGCTGGGTCATAGCGATGACATACGCTGGTTTGAGCCAGAAAAGTCCTTCAATCCTGTCATCCACCGAATCAAGGAAGCCATCTTCCATGCCTCGCTTACGGCAGACTTGGACGCTTATCCGCTTGGCCCGCCTCATCCAGAGTTGACCAAGTACTTCCAGACCCCTGAAGAGATGGGTGACCAGGTGGTGGATCTGACAAACAGGTTGAAGGATGCGCTGGCGGTGAAGAAGGTGCCACCCAAGACGAGGAAGAAGGTGGTCAAGGAGGGTCTCAGGGAGGACGAGGGATAGTGAGTGCTGTGATTTTTTCCAGGTGGGGTAGACTGACCCGTGCGTGTTCTGTGACCAGTATCGACATTGATGAGCTGTTTGACGAGACGCCTGAACCATCAGCTGTTAAAGGCGAAGCTTCACAGTCGGCGAAATCAAAGTCAATCAAACACGAGCCTGCGTCTCCTGCCAAGCCTTCCCAGGGCAAGGGTAAACCCAACTTACCGCGCTTCATCGAGTCTGATGATGAGGATCTTACGCCTGCACCTCCGGCCACGGCTCCCGCCTCAAATGGGGCAAAGGTCAACGGACGAGCTAAGCCGAAGGCGGGCCGTCTGGTGTCAAACGAAGCGCCGTTGGAAGACTTTAGGCGCCTGATCGAGGGCGAAGGGGACGTTTTCCGCAAGGCCATACAGGATCTAGGTGTGGTGGTGGAGGAAAACATCGAGGCGAGCTTTTCATGGCAGGCCTACCCGCTGGCCATGGAGTGTCTGAAGGAGATGAGGTCGACCGCGTTGGTGTATGAGGAAGTGGAGACATATAATGCTATCGTGGATCAGCTGGAGAAGGCGGTGAAGAAAGGTAAACACAAGGATTTCTGGAAGAGTAAGTGGTGGGCAATCTGGTCCTGCGAAGAGTCGAACTGAGCGATCGCGCACAGAGTTCGAAGGCGCTGGAACGGATGTCAGCCGTATCACGGATGAGGAGGCACAAGCTGCGTTGGAAGAGTACGAGTAGGGGTGGCTTCCGTACAGCTGCTGTGTTGTATCGCATCATACGAGTGGAATGTATACCGCGACCTCCACTCGACGAATCCACGTCACGACTTGGCGTTGTCGTGTGTGTTCTTCTTGAGATTGACTATACTGCTTCTTTCCTCTTGCCTCAGCGTGGTCCACCAGCAACAAGCAAGGCGAGAGAATGAAGTCAGGACGGCCCTCGTGGGCCCCTCTGCTGCTGGGTGGCCTCGCGGTTCTGCTCCCTGCCCAGGCGAGCGCGGGGACACCGCCGGTCAGCATATCGCTCGAGACCGCCTGGGAAGCGCCCCCCTTGATCCTGGAGATCCTGTAGGTTGCTCCGGGTAGATCGCTGCCAAGGTCGAGGGACAGGATAAGCTGACAAGCTGGATCAGTGAGACGGTTTACGACGAACATCCCTCGTCATACTTCCCCCTGCTCAACCTCCTCCCGTCCATTCCTCAGACGGATTCGCCAGAGAACCTACTATCGTCGGCTCTGGACCTTATATCGGCCTACTCGCTATTGCCAGACCCGTCATCGCTGTCAACCTTCAACCTCGCTCTGGCACTGCATACGTCCGCTCCTAAGATCCAGGCAGAGTACGCCTGGTATGAGAGTAGTTTACGGGCCAAGGAAGGAGAGCTCGGCGTGCAGGGATGTGAAGGGTGGGTGGAGTGGAGGGGTAAAGGTTTCTGCGAGGTGGACGAGCTCAGGAAGGATGTGGAGTTGAGTATAGAGGACGGACATCATGAGTGAGTGGGCTCCTCCAGCCGAGGGGTGTTGGTGCGACGTCAGGCGGTTTGCTGATCCGCCTGTAGGGTCGTACGGCCTACAGCGCTGCCTTTCGATCACGTCTCGACATCGGCTGTTTCAACTGTGGTCTCTCCTCAGGCAGTCATCTACTTTGACCCGGCTTCCGACGCTTCCGCCGCTTTGCTGAGCTACCTGAATCATCACGCCGCTAGTTATCCCGACTTCACCTATATCGTTCGGTACCTCCCTCCCACACAGCTCACTGTCACCGGCGACGACACCGAGATATCCCCCCGACCCAAGACGCCGCTCAGCGGTTGGGGCGCAGAGATGGCACTGAAGAAGACAGACTATCTCGTCGTTGACGATCGAGCCACTGCATCTGGCTCGGCCCGCTCCAGCACCGAGAGCAGCACCGCCGGACACGAGCGGGGCATCTTTGCTGATTCTTTGGGCGAGGCTCCCTGGTCCGCCTTGTCCTCCCCACTGACCACGATCGAGATACAAGATCTGGGTCTCAAGGCGGCCACTCTGATCATGCAGTCCGGTGATCCGCTCATGGCGCTACGAGAGCTGTCGCAGGATTTCCCAAAGTACTCCGCGGCGCTGGCCAGGAAGGTTCAGGTGCCTGAGGATATCAAGGCGAAAGGCAGGACGATCTGGCAAAGAGGTCAGAGCGATGCCGGGATCTGGATCAATGGCCAAGCTCAGGCTGAGCTGAATGCGTATACGTGAGTGCAGGCTCATGACGTCCGGGCGTATGGTCACAGGCATTGGCGATTCACTGATCAATGACCTCAGCCTGCTCAGAAATGTCCGAGCCGAACGGGACCTCGTCACATCACTCACGTCGCTTGGACTAACGCCCAAGCAAGCCATCGAGCTCATATCCGATCCCATCATTGGAACAGCACAAGTCGAAGATGCGCCGGGAGAAGGCGTACTGGACGCCAGTGATAGGATCGAGGGTGGTGATGTGGTTGTCTATTGGAATGACATCGAGAAGGATAAGCGGTGAGTCGATCGAGGCCATCGGAGGAGGTCAGGCTGACTTCTCAAGCAGATACAAGAACTGGCCCACCCATATTACTGGCGTGAGTGTGTCATTTGAGTGAAGTGCTGTGCTGACCCCTCGCTACGCCCTTAGTACATGCGCCAGCTGTACCCAGGCCAGTTTCACACGATCCGGTCCAACACCTGGAACCTCATCTTCGTTTTGGACCTCGCCCAAGTCTCCTCCCTCGAGATCGTCGCGTCGTCAATCTCGCCCATGATCCAGCGAGGCCTGCCTATCAGGTTCGGTATCGTGCCGATGTTCCAACCGGGGTCCGACGATATATGTGAATACCGGCGGCCGAATGCAACCTCTGAGGAGCGCTGACGACGTTCTTAGCTGCCAAGATGGCAAGAGTATTCCATTACCTTGTCAAGACTTTCGGTCGAGGGGCCACTCGCGACTTCTTCTCTGCGGTGCGTCGGCAATTGGCTTCTGTCGAACGAACTTTTCGCGCTGCTGACCTCTTTCCCGACAGCTCGCATCGACTACGCCCAGCTCACCCACTGTTCCAGGGGTCGTAACCCTTGACCACGTCAGACAAGCGTACAACCTGCTTGCGGCCGATTCGACCAAGGCTTCTTTACCCTTTGAAGAGGTATTGAGCAATGAGCTGTATGATCCGCATATGGAAAGAACCGAAGCGTATATGACTAGACTACTCGCCACCAAGGAGGAGAGTCCGGCGGGGCACCTGTTTGTCAACGGCAAACATACCACAATGGGACCGGTGAGCAGTATTTGACAGGTCCGCTGCGGCTTTGACGTATAGCGCTGATGGGGGCAAAACGCAGCACTGGGGTACCTTTGTCCAGTCCGAGATGGCCGCCCAGCTTGCATACCTCCAGTCCCAGGTCGGTTTGAAGCGAAACGTAGCGGAACGAGGCAGCACTGACCCACTTGTTCCGCAGCTCATGCAAGGTGACGCTCCGGAATCACTCACAGACTACTTTTACGACCTTCCCTCAACCACGAAGAAGCGCAACAAGCTTGTCAGCCCAGGACAAGGGGAAAACAAACTGCGGATCTACAACCTGCTGGATGTATTCAAGGGGGACATCACTAACCGGTTGACGACCGATCTGGTCTACCCGGGTGAGCAGCTGGGATACCTCAGATGGACGGAAGCGGACCGAGGCTGATTGACCACCCTGGCTTGCAGAGGGCAGCAGAGGTACACCAGTCACCATGTGGGTTGTCGGCGACCTCGACACCAGGGCAGGACAGGATGTCGTTGAGCAGGCTCTGAGGCATCTCAAAGTGCGTAGGGGATTACTGAGGTAGAGCAGCCAAGCTGACAACGTACAGACGGAGAAATGCGCGTCCCGACTGGGATTCGTGCATGTTCCCGTTGACGACCCAACGATCGCGCGAACGCCTTATCGGCTCTCAACAGCGCTGTATCAGTTGAGCGCGTCGAAACTATTGTCCAAGACGACGCCAGGGGAGCTGCTCGAGTTCCTCGAGGAACTCGACGAATCGAATGATCTCGCCGCACAGCACCTGTCCGAGAAAGAAGGTCAAGAAGGAGAGATCGTCACACGGGGTAGTCCCGCGCCCGGTCAGGTTGAGAGCATGGAAACCAGACAAATCTCTCGTCAACGTCCTGATGGTTCGACTCAGACCTGCTTCTCTATCAAGATGAAAATGAACGATGAGATGCGCGAGCAGATGTACGGGGACAAGCCGTTAGCGTACGCGACATTTGGCGCAGGTGCTGCATCTGGCGGCATGGCGGTCGATATCGCTGCGGCTGCCGAGTTCTGGAAGGCAGGCACTGATATTGCTCAAAAGCTGGGTTTGCGGGATAGCAGGCCACATCTCCTTATCAACGGCCGAGTGAGTGCATCTGGAGCGGGACAAAGGCGTATGATACACGCTTACACCCATGATATAGCTTGTCGGACCGCTCACCCCGCAAAACTTTGGCCTGGAGGACTTTGACGCTCTGGAAGTTTACGAACATCGGAAGAGGGTCAAGCCAGTCATTGACCTGCTCAAGACCATGTATGATGACATTGCCGCGTTCGATCGGTGAGCGAGCTGTATGGACTCCGTAGTACAGATCAAGCTGATCATTCGGACCTCAGACCCACGCTGGCGAACCTCATCGCCATGACATCTTCTGTCGTAGCTGCGGCGTACAAGCCGCTCGACGCCGAAGGCATCTTCACCATCACGCAGGGGTCGCGAGACCGATACTACCGCAAGTTAGACGACGGTCTTCTGTCATTCACCCTGGGCAACCTCGACACGGCCATTCTGGAGGTAGGGGCGGTGATTGATCCTATCTCGGAACAGGCTCAGCGGTGGTCGGCGATCCTGCAGACTCTGTCGGAGATGGAGAATGTTGCGGTTACGGTGTATCTCGAACCGAACGCCATCATGGAGGAGGTTAAACTCAAGCGGTTCTATCGATCGACCATTCCTTCTCGGCTTACCTTTGACGTAGATGGCGAGGTAGTCGCACCGGGTGTGACCTTTGAGCGACTCCCATCGTCACCAATCTACACGTTGGGCCTGGACGCGCCGTCTCCGTGGATCGTCAGTCCCAAGACATCGCCTTATGACTTGGATAACCTGGTCTTGTCTCACATTCACTCTCCGGTACACATCTCGTTCCAGCTGAAACAGCTCCTGATCGAAGGACATGCGAGAGAAGCCTCGAACGCGCCACCTCGGGGCCTTCAGCTTCAACTCACCAAGAATGGTCTGGAAGTCGCCTCAGACACCCAGGTCATGGCGAATCTGGGGTACATGCAGTTCAAAGCCACACCAGGCGTGTACGACTTGTCTATCAGGCAAGGCAGGGGACGCGACGTGTACGAGCTGGAGAGTGTGGGTAACGAAGGATGGGATAGCCTGGGCGTCAACGTCACGGGCACCGGGATCATCTTGGACTCGTTCGAGGGCGTCACGATCTTGCCTCGGTTTGTCAGGAAGGAGGGTATGGAAAGGGCCGATGTGTTGCAGGAGGACCTTGTCAAGCAGCCCGAGACGTTTGCGAAGTCTGTCTTTACCAGGTAAGCCCGTGCAGCGGACATGAAGTATCGAGCTATAGCTGATCATCGTCATCCCGCCTGTAGGATGAAAGAGCTGGTAGGACTGTCGAGTGGCACGTCGCCTGCCAAGACCCAAAGCAGGCACGCGGACATCAATATCTTCACTGTTGCTTCGGGTCTGCTGTACGAGGTGAGCTTGTCGAAGACGACTGGGCCATTGCGTGCAGTCCACGCTAATAGCACCGGCTTTAGCGCTTCGCATCCATCATGATTCTCAGTGTCATGAAGCATACCGACAGTACCGTCAAGTTCTGGTTCATCGTGAGTGCGGGCTGTGAGAGGGCGCAGGGGTCGACTAAACAGACCACCTGCATAGGAAAACTTCTTGTCCCCGACTTTTATCGTAAGCTGAATGGTCAAAAGGCTGCTTCGTCCGGCTGCTTCGTCTCTGACATGTGAACCCTCGTAGGAGTTCATCCCCAAGCTGGCGGAAGAGTATGGTTTCCAGTACGAGTTTGTCACGTACAAATGGCCGCACTGGCTCCGAGCCCAGACGGAAAAGCAGCGGATCATTTGGGCGTGAGTCGTGCGGGGTTTGTTCGTCCTGAACAGTCCCTGACACGTATACAGGTACAAGATTCTCTTCCTCGACGTACTCTTCCCTATGGACCTCGACAAGGTCATCTTTGTTGATGCCGATCAGATCGTTCGGACCGATATGAAGGAGTTGGTCGAAACCGATCTTCACGGGAGGGTCTATGGATACCCGCCCATGGGGGATAGCAGGCGCGAGATGGAGGGTTTCCGATTCTGGAAGAGCGGGTACTGGGAGCAGGCCCTGAGGGGCAGGCCATACCATATCAGGTGGGTCGTTGGTCATCTGCCTCGCGCGGAAAGCTGACCCATTCATCCTTCACAGCGCGCTGTACGTGGTGGACCTCAAGCGCTTCCGTCAGCTGGCCACGGGTGTGAGTGATGAGAATGGCTCGAATTGTATGGTTTATTAGAAGGCCGGCTGACACCGTCCCAGGACCGACTGCGAGGACAGTATCACGCCCTGTCGGCCGATCCCAACTCGCTCGCCAACCTGGACCAGGACCTGCCCAACTCGATGCAGGACACCATCCCAATCTTCACCCTCGACCAGGATTGGCTATGGTGTCAGACCTGGTGCGATGACGAGTCGCTCGCGACGGCCAAGACGATCGACCTGTGTCAGAACCCGCTGACCAAGGAGCCCAAGCTGGTCCGGGCCAGGCAGATCCCCGAATGGGACGATTACGATCGCGAGATTGCGGCGTTTGCGGCCAAGGTCGCGGAGCGGGAGGGGCATGGGGAGGGGGCGATGGGAGTCAGTGTGGATGAGTTGGCGTCGGAGTCGGCTGGGGCGGCTGCGGTGCAGGCGGGTGAGGAGGGTGTGGCTGAGCATGAGGGCAAGGAGGGGGATGGGGACGGGGACGGGGATGAGGAGGATTCGGGGGAGATCAGACGGATTGACGATGAGCTGTAGGCTCGTCGATAGGCTGTGATTGCAATCGACGATGCATAGTGGTATAAGCTTTCTGCGTATCGTAGGGATCGCGGTCAAACTCGTCCTCCCACCAACTCCATACCACCCTCCTCGCTACAATCGCACTCGCCGTCGCCACCTCTGCAATGCTCGGTCGGCGTTCTCCGCTGCGTTCCGATATTTTGGTCCAGCGAGGTCCACGGTGGTGGGTGATTGTCGTGATGCATGTTGGCATGGCGCTTCTGCTGATCTTCTCACCTGCGTCCCACCCATAGTAACATGCCCCCCGCATCAAGCCACCCCCATCTCGCTTACTGGGCCGAGCAGGTCCTCATCAGCGCTAGGCGCGGGGTGACCCGGAGACACGCCTCCGGTAACCGCCCAGCAAGCACTTCTGCGCGGATGACGGCCAAGGCTCCGGCGAGAGGTACGCCCTTGTGTATAGTCATACGAGAGGTCCAGTGCTGAGATTGTCGCATCACACAGGTGCAGAGCAGGGCAAACCTAGAGAAAGCGCCCGAGCTCAGGTTGGTATGTCGACCTCTGCTGGACCGTCTACGGTATCGAGGTCTGCCGGCCGAGGGCCGTCGACCTCTTCGTCAGCCGCAGCGGCTGCGTTCGAAGCTGCGTGGCCGTACCGCCCTTTGGCCGAGTCAGCAAGCAGACAGTCCGCTAGAGTCGGTGCCAGCGCGAGCACGGGCACCTGTGCAGGAGCTGAGGAAGTCCGGACCATCTTCGCCAAGCCCTTGTCGTTCTCGCCGTGGAAGCGGATACTGGGCGCCACGGCGCTGGCGTGGTTCGGTGTGGTGTGGTTTGAGATCCCGGACAAGCCAAAGATGGAGGACTGGTGGAGTCGGAAGGATGTGGGGCTGTTCAAGTGGGTGTCGTTCGTGTCTCGCCTTCTGGGCTACCGGGGCCGGCCAGACTGAGCTGATCGCCGGCGTTGTCGCAGACGGATCGCTGGGTCCGCGTTCAACACCATCTTCGAGCACATCCCTTTTATAGCCATCGCGGGCGCCCTCGTCTCGGTCTATCGCACCTCTCACGCGTTGCGAGTCGTCACCCGACTTGACCAGGTTCGCAAAGCCGGGTCTGGGACAGGGACCGAGACCTACCTGGCCGTGACGACGGGCCGGTCCAAACTGTTCCCCTCGTTCTTGAACATGGCCAACGAGCCGAGGCGGCTAGACCTGGGCGACGTCGTCCTATCCGGTGTGAAGAACGGTGAGTCCGACGGTAGGGCGCGAACCCGCCTCGTTGGCTGACTCCCGACCCTAGCTCGTGGTCCCGTCGTGGATATGACGGTCAAGCCCACCACCGTCAGACCCGTCGGCACCGACAAGCGCGCGTACTGGGTGGACCTGAGGGATTCTGCTGCTCATCAACGTCTGGCTGAGAAGAACAAGGAGGACTACGTGATCTCGTTCAACAGGCTGCAACATGTCTTTGGGGCCGTCCCCTTGAAGGGGTGACGCGGGTTGTCTGGCTGTCTCCGTACTCCCTCATGCACAACGCGCACCATTGGATTGTGGCCGTTGCCATAGCGCTGTCATTGTGCAGGCCCATATAGACCTCTTGGCTTCGGAAATTTTGATCCCGTCGATGATCCGGGAGAATACCGTTCGAGATGTTTCAATCGTCAATCGTTGTGACGCTGCGTATGGCGACAGCGACCAGGTGCAGAGCAGTGAACATGTCTAGCCCAGTGGCTTTACTACGCCAGGGGGCGGTGCTGAGCCGTCAGCCACTCCGCTGTGCACCGTCGCAGCTTGTGCCCCGCCCCGCACTCGCCTCCAGCTCTAGGTCACCGCAGGTCATCACCCCTCGCCTACGCTTCTACGCCACCCGCGGCGGTCCGACCACGCCGGTGATCAAGCCCACCGGTCAGCCGTACAGGCACCACATCGGGGTGGTACCCCTCAAAGCGCCCTGGCCATGGCACGAGTCGCCGGCGTCGACGTCCGACACCCAGGTCCTGACCCGAACGCTGTATGCCAGGCCGCCTGATCTGAACCCGTCGTTGTTGGGCTTCGCAGCTGGAGCTTGGGCCTTGTTCTTTGTCGCATGGATACTGCTGCCGGAACCGAGGAAGAGGGAGTTGACGGAGGAGGAGAACAGGCTGTATGAGGAGGAGAAGCGAAAGACCAAGGAGGCGTGAGTGTCCTCTTTGACCTTGGAGAATCGGTCGGGTCGGCGGCTGTGAGAGGTCGAGCAGGACTGACCTCGCGTCACCTACACAGGGGGATCCTCGCGCAGCTCGGACTGACCGTCTCCTCCGCCATCTTCAAATCCGCCCAACCGCTCATCTTCTTTGGCGTCTCGGCCATCCTCACCACCTTTCTCATCGCCGCCACCCGCATAGCCACCAGGGTCAACATGGTTCAGATCCGACCCAGGGACAGTACCCTCGGTCAAGGACGCACCTTCCTCCGGGTCACCAACGTGGGTCATGAGATGCTGCCGGGGGGCAAGGGCCGAGCGCGGGAGATCCGGATCGAGGATTGTCAGCTGTACATTCCGAACCTGGGTGAGTTGGCATCGGGCGGGGACTGGTCTAGGCGCCCGAGTCGTCTGATACCCCCTTGAGGAGGTGCATCGCTAACAGAGCCCCACGCCCGCGCAGACAACCCGCAGACGGTCCGCATGAGAGTCACGAAACCCGATGGGACCAGCGCAAAGTACTCGCTCGACCGGTTCCCGTACAGCCTGGATCTGCGTGACGTCAAGGACCTCAACAAGAGCAATGAGGAGATTGTGCAGTCTATCAACAGGCTCGAGCACGTCTTTGGGCCCGTCACCAAGGCCGTGGTGTAGGTACACCAGTGGGTATACGACACTTGTGATGCAGGCATTTGCAAATAGGCCAAGAAGAGCTGTCCCAGAACTCACTTGCAGAAGCGGCGCATCCACCTGACCAGTGACCGTGCTCATGACTTCTCGCAGCTCATTCACTGCTGGTATCGTCGTTGCTCCTGGACATGGGCACTGACTCTTTGAGACCTGCTCATGCGGTCTGCGACCGCGCCCATGGACTTCAATAGGGACAGCGGCGAGGAACAAGAAGTGCCCAGGCAGTGCGGTTGTAGCGGCAACTTGCTCAACGATGCCGGGGATGGCGTAGTCACCGTCAAACAGGTGAAAAGTTCGTCGTAGCCCGCCGCTTGCCTCTTATACTCAAGACTACGGGTCTTACTTACGGCGACGACAAAGAGAGGTCAAAGCTCTAGCACCTGTCCACCCAAATGGGGGCGACCTGCTTAAAGCTGCTTTGGCGCATCAGATCTAGGAAATCAATGCGCGTTCTCAATCCTCACAATTGTCATCGCACAGCGCCGCGTCAAGTTCCGTCGCTCGTCGACAAGGCCAATGCCAGGCTCCCTCACGCTCCACTCTCCACTGTTCACTGTCGAGAGCCCGATCAAAACACATAGAGGGCTTACATGGCAAAGTATAAAGGGTACTGCCTGTCATTGTCTGTCTTATCGCAGCGAGCGAGTAGAATCACCCGGCGCTGACTCTCCCCGCTCATTTCTTCTCGCTTTCGCTCTGAGCCTTTCTCTCGATACCGTCAGACGCGTGATCAGACTGCGGACTCAGACCCACGGTGCTGACATGCTGCAGAAGACCGGGAGGCATGGGGGCAACCGGCTTTCCAACCATGGTCGCCAGTAAGGCGAAATCCATGTAGGATAGTAGCGCGCTCTACGTGTGGGCGAAGCGGTCAGCCGTGAAGAACCCATGCGGTGTAGCTCAATCGACGTACAGAGTCCTCTGGTCGGCATTCAGACTGGGTTGAACGATCCCGTGAGAACGTGGACGCAGAGAAGAAATTGGTGAACTTCGAAAGCAGCCTTCGGGCGGACGAATGGTCGCATCCTGCGTTGCTCGTCGGTCGCTCCGTCTACGCGGCTGTCTTTTCAGCCTATACCAATCCCCGTCTGAACATTTACATTCGCCACTCACCCTTTCGGTCACGTCGGGCGTGGCTTCAGTGGAAGCGGTCTTCTCGTTCTTCTCGCTGTGCTGAGTCATACTGTAGGCGCGTTGTGTGAGCTGTGTTCTGAGCTGTGATTCTAACTGTCCAGGCCTGTGAGTATGGAACAGGATATATATACGCTGCTTCAGCCCACGACAGCCTTCGAAACGAAGGGTCATATCGAAGCCTAGCTCCGAAGACATCCAAGCTGCAACCGGGAATGACGCGCAGTGCGGCTTTGCAGTGTCGGGGCGATGACAGTCAGCTACAGCGACCGGTCTCGACTCCTAGAAGATAGTAGCATGGTAGCCTTCCTTGTCCGATCCACGCGGACGAAGGCGTGAGTGAGTGGGTAAGTCGCTGGGTAAATGATTGGATCCCCGGATCATATCTGAGAAGAACCTAGCATCAAAAGTGCAAGCATACCTTTGACCAGCAATACGGTGGCGAAGGAGCTACGCGCGTTGCGTGCTTGCTCACGCTGAGCTCTCCATCTGCGCCCGTATCGCGAGGGTTCACCATGCACATTCATCCCGCCTCGTGCGTTGTCGTAATGTATTGTTACAAGCTTTCCTATTTGCCTCGACCGTGCCAGCCGGCCATAATCATCCGAAGCACCCAAATTGTCATACCGCGACTGATTTGTCTAGCCTCTGAACTGCTGTTGACTCGCGGTCCATTAGCCATGCTACGCTCCAGTGAGGCAGTCCCACCCAGGCCCCTCGAAGACCCACCTGGTTCCCATTGCCTCTGCATCGCCAGGTCTGCACGGATCGGAGGTGGAGGAAGTGAGCGAGCTCCTGTGGGCCTGAACCGGTCATCATCTCGATGCATTGGTCTGCGGGGGTCAGCGGAGCTCCATCCGGGTGTCGTAGACAGGAGCAGGCGAGCATGCCGTAGCCAGCATAAGTAGACGAGTCAGACCCGAACCACTCACTAGCATCGCCTCCAGCCGACCTCAACGTCATGCCATCCCAGAACCACTTCTGTCCAGCAAAGTTGTCATCGCACATCTGGAGCGTCACGCCCATCCCGTTGGTGTACGTCGCAGCGATGCTGCCGTTATCCAGCTTGTACTTTTGTCCCGTCTCGAGGCAGAGTGAAGGAGAGTTGAGCTTGACCTGGCCTGGGACGTTGCCTTGTTGCGGAAGGGTCCAGCGGAGGTGATCAGAGGGGGTGACGATGGACACATCGGTATGGCTTGGAGAGATGCCAGAGCAGTATGCCCTACCATCGAGGGTGTCAGCTCGTCACTCGCGTCACCGCATGAGTCAGGATTATACGCACATGACCAGCATGTCGCCAGTGTGCGGCGTGGTGGTGGATCCGACAGCAAGACAGATATCGGTACGGCTTTGTACTGTCGTGGGAACGTGATTAGAAGGGGCATACCTTGTGCCACAGCGAGAACGAGCAGCTCACAACTGATGCGGTGGTTCGTCGACGATGCTCGGACCATCAGGTCGTCCAGCCCCTGGGGCAGGGTGGTGTTTCGCACTTGCCAGACTGCAACGCTCACGTCAGCACGGGTACAGCGAGTCGAAAGGCTGAGGAGATCGGCTCACGCTGGCTGACGCTGTCGTTGTCGCAGTCGTCGATCACCAGGCCATCACCGGAGTGGTCAAGACAGCGAGTGCCGTCTCGATTCGAGAGTCGGTGTCCGACCCATTGCCAGCTGACGGAAAGGAGTGTCAGTTCGCCGCATCACCAAGAGTAAGGAAGTATAGCGCCGGCTCACGCTCGATCCTTCTGACCTTCCTCGTCAAACCTGGGCCTGGCGAGCTGCGCGGGCGCGATCAGCGTAAGACGACTTGGTCGGTAAGCCCTCGAATGAAGCACTCACCACAGCCTTCTCTGAAGAACCTGCCGGCCCGTCTCCTACATCCACTACGAGGGTGATCGCGGCCAGGGACAGACCGCCAGAGACGTAAGGAGCCATCCACTGCATGGCGGTATCGCAGTCCGACACGCTGATCTGGGTCTCCGCCTCGGGCCATGGCTGAGTGACGGGGTTGAGGCATTTGCCGTCGCGGAGGGAGACAATGTAGTTGCCTATGGAAGGGATCGAGTCTCGGGCCGCGTCTCGTCCGGCGAGAGGCTGACCGAGGGTGCGAGAGAGGGTGGAGAGGACGGATAGGAGGATCAGGGGGCTGCAAGCGTGCATGGTGAGGGTTGGGTTAGTGAGAGGGTCAGGAAGGAAGGGGGCGAGGGGGTCAAAGAGTGACGGCGGTGAGAGATGACTAGCTATAGTGTTGGTGAGTACAGAAGAGCAAGAGGGACAAAGGAGTTGATCACGTTCAAAGGCGTTTTATACCCCTCGACAGGCATCGTCAGTCACCGCCGGCACTCACCCAAGCATTTTGTGCCAGGTGATACACATGCAATGCCCCCTTGTACCCGAAACGCAGAGGGGACGACGACCAACGGGATGAACAAAAGGAGGGCGAGATTATTAGCCCATCAGCGGCGGTCGTCAGGGGGGATCAGCCTCTATGCACGGTGAGTCACCCCGTTTCAGCGCGTGTCGTCGACCTCGGACAAGCATCGTTTTGCTGTGGTGCCCGTGTGCATACACAGGCGAGACCCTGTTCCATCCAACACGCCTCTCTATAGCTTTGCGTTCAGCTGGATGCCCGCCTTCACAAACGTAGCGAGGAAACAGACTGTGTGGATCGGATTGGACGCGTGGGCGAGTGGACAGGTGTGGGTGTGTGATCGTGTTAGCTCTGCTCTGCCATGATAGGACCTACTTACAGTTTGAAGCCCAGTAGACGATCGACCGCAGGTACGACCCCTTCTGCGTGGTCATCTTGATATACAGCCAGACTGGGATTGGTTTGAGCCGGTAACCTGATAAACACGTCGGAGCAGCTCACTATAGAGACATCGCAAGGCAAAGTACCCGATCGACATGGTGTTCATCCATTGAGGTGACAGTCCAGCCATGTTACCGGCGACCTGCGAAACCCCGTCAGCAACGAGTCACCGTCAGACGGAGTGCACTCACGACGGCACCGATCCACACCGCCTCGTTCTCAAAGCAGTTCTCGTGGGCAGCCTGCCTCCTCTTGATCTTTGCCAAGGTGTGAGGCTTGACTTTTCCGCTCTTCTCCATCTCTTCAATGACCTCTCGAGGGCAGACATTGTTCCTAAAGCCGAGCTTTATGGAGGCGCCCCGAATGGAGGTTGTGAGGGTCTGGAGGTGGACCAGGGGGATGAGGTAGTAGGAGATGTTGACGGTCATGGTGGGCGGGGGACTGGTCGGCTAACAAGGAGGTGTCTGGGATGGTTCTGGACTAGGAAGTACTGGCAGATGTATAACGGCGACCCAATGTTGACAGCCAAGACGAGCTCACTCGGGCATTGGCCATCTGCTAAAAGAACGCAACGCTCCCTGGCCGATAAAGCCGGAAGGGGGATTGTGATCACCTGGGATCGTCACTCTACATCGACACCGACGTGGACGCTGACGAGCTGTGCATAAGGAAGCGCTGGTGAAGCCGCCGTGGACCGCCTTCGGTTGGTAGCAATCAATGCATACATTCCTTATACAATGGTCGATGGGTGCTGGTATGGGCTCGTCTCACGGCGAATGATGACGTAGCGTCAACAAACGAGTTTACGATCGTGCGTGACTTTTGACGGTGAGATGCAAGATCGCCTTGTTGTTCATCTTGTCTGTCTTCTTGTAGGTCGCTCTCAAAACACTCAAGCATCGCACAGTATACGTCTCCGTCATGGTCACACCGCAGCAGCGAGTCGCTCCGGCCAATCAGTACCCACCCGACGCCATGCCCAAGATCCCCAGGATCATCTTCCACATGGGCAGTGCGGCCGTCATGTTGCAAGGGTTTATGAGTCTGCAGGCGCTCCCCCTCAAGGGCATGATGGAGAAGCAGGTGAGTCTGTGTCGGTCTCAGTCGAGCGAAGAGTCGTTAGCTGATTTTCTCGCAGTACGGAGGTGAGATCCGCCCAGTTGAGCTAGGACGCGATCGGGTGAACTGACACTTCGACAGGCTTCTTCCAGTATCTGACTATCCTTGGGTGAGTATCCACCTGCCATTGGATCTAGGCTGAGCTAAATCCCACTCTCCGCTCACAGACTCTTTGGAACCATCATCGGCATGGTGCTCTCGGGAATATGCGACTACCTGCCCGCTGTTCAAGGTGAGTCTGACAACCTACTCGCCCAACCCCTGCAATGGACGCAATGGGGAGCTCTATAGTCAGACCACTGACGCGTTCGCGTCGCAGGGATCAAGTCGGTCAAGCGAGTTTTCCTGCTCTTCGCCCTCCCCGTCGAGATCGTCATCTCGTCCATCTACGTGAGCTGCTTCCGACGCAGGCTGACGCGAGCACTTCGGCCACCGCTGACACACTTCACCCGCAGTGGTCCATCATCCTCATCGCACCACAGCTCATGCTTCCCCCTCGACCCGACCTCCAGTCTGCGCCCGAGCCCGCATCGGCTGAAGCTGTCGGAGATGGCCTGTTCAGGATCCCCCTGTGGATGGACATGAGCATGCATCTGCTCCCTGCCGTGGCCCTCATCCTCGGTGAGTTACTTTGTCTAAGGCGTCTTTAGCGACCCTACAGGGCATACCCTCGCGGACTTGCCGGTTTCTCCCACCGTTCAGGTTGGAGGCTGACGCAACCCCTTTCTATTGCCACCCTTCCTCCACCACCCCCAGACTTTTTCATCCTTGAGAAAAAGTTCCACCCTCCCAGCTCGACCATTGGTGCGCTCCTGCTCGCCGCCTCCTTCGGCGCAGGCTATAGCATCTGGATCGAACACTGCGCCACCATCAACGGCGCGTTCCCCTACCCCTTCCTCAACATCATGGACCTGCCTGGCAGGGTGGCCACCTACGTCGGCAGTACGCTCGGGGCGTGGGTCGTCTTCCGGGGCTTGAACGCGCTGCACAATTAGGCGGGAAAGTGGGAGCTGCCTTGATGAACGCGAGCCGTATCGCCTTAGTGCTTAACCCCGAGCCGTCTTAGATGTAGATGCTAGATATATGTATCGGGACGCCTGCTCCAATGCTTCACCCCTTAGTTGTGTGTGCAGAAGCATGAGTAGCGCGAGGACCTCGCTTTGGTGGCGCGCCCTTCCGCGAGACGCACAGGACACGTTAAGGATCATGCTGAAACGCGGTACGCTTCTCAAGGGGTATGCATGTCTAGGCATCTGCTCCACAGCTCACGGTCGGTCGCTAGAACTGGTTCAGAGTCTCACATGATCTCAGCGCCGCGTACTATATCACCGCGAGATAGATGCCCACCACGGTACAACGCGAACCAGAATGACTGAATACGTGAGTGGCGGTGGCACCGCTATACGGAAGGACTACATGTACTGAAGCGACTGCTCACATGCAATTGTGACAGTACCGCTGCTATCGCCTCACTTTTGAGCGCGACTGGAGAACGTATCATGGAGAGATCCAGACAGAGCTAGAGAGGGAGTTTGACCAGCTAGGTGAGTGTCGTCACCTACGAGAGCAACGAACCACGAATGCGGTCCGCGCTAGCGCTCACGCACTGGTTCACCGACCGAGGCAGTGATCTTTCGCCCGCATCACATAGCCGAAGATACCTATCTGACATTCGGCAAGACTGTCGAGTGGACAGATGAGGAAAGGGTCAGGCTGAAGGCCGTGTTGGAACGGGTGACCGCCTCGTATGCGTTTAGTCGAGCTTATGAGGCGGACAACTTTGAAGTGCCATGATACTGCAGTCGAGGGCGATTGAAAGTCCGATGACTGGCTGGTCTGGATCTTTGCACGCAGCCAGATCATTACACGGTATATCAAATGCTCTCGCGGTGGACATGTCGTTGGCGTTGACATGCTCATTATGGACTAGATCGACCGACTGTTTGGTAAACAGGCTCGACGCCTATTGTTGGGGGCGTGATTTGTACTGTTCGGATGTCTTCTGATCGCTGAACGACAACCTTAGTAGATTAAGTGAAACGTGCAGCGTCGAAGAGGTGCGATCATCCTAACTTACTCAGGCCGCCGAATCGACCGGCTTCATTGGAGGAAGTATGAGTGTCTGGCAGGTGCCCTCCTGATGTTATGGCCGGTTACCTGATACGAACGAGCCCTATGATAGAAGAAGTCAGCCTTTAATACCACATGTTGGTAATGCAACCGAGGCGACAGCAAGGGGAGCCCCGGCCTGAGCAGTGCGATGATCGATATGCGTTTGATCTTTCTGTGAGACCACTTTATCTTCGGCATCGCCACGGAGATTGAAGTGGTCCGCATCTTCAGGTAGCTTGGGCTCATGTTCAAAGGATCGCGTGCTCCAGGATTGAATGGCTAGGCCTTCGTCATATGAGATAGATCCACCAGCGAATCGCCTCAATCACTAGCGAGGCCTTCCAAGGATGAAAGGATCAAAGTGTATCCAGCTCTGGCTGTTTAGCGCTGTCTTCCCATGAAATGATGGTTCATTTGCCACCGAGCAACGCCTCTACCATGTTCAACACCGATTCACACGCTGACATGCTGCCGATCAGTGTCCTCGCTAGACTCAACATGTCACAGCGTTTCGATCCGCCGCATCTGAGTGAGGGCACTGACGGTAGCGCTTCAACAATCGCGACCAGCAGATACGGAACTTTGCCCATAGACCCACAGCTACTGTACCCCGGTTTAACAGCTACTGAACGCCTTGCGGGTCCCGCTCCTCACTCTGACCGCATTCAGGACGATGTGATCACTCGGATCTATGTTCCGCTCAGCACCATTGATTATCATTGCCGAAACAAGTTCAGCAGAAACCAGGTCAATATCCGCCCACGCGTGTGGAAATCACAGGTCGGTCTGGGCCCCGTGAGCGAGCAGGAAATGGCTTCGCGTCCACAGGGAGAGACCATCTATCAGTCGGACCCGGTTACGATTTTCGTCGACGAGGCTCGGGTTTATCTTGAGAAGAGTAACCTGACGTCGACTCAATATCCGCTGAAGACCTGCAGACTTACTTTTACATTCTCAGTAGAGCCGACCGACGTTGTCTTATCCGGCTTGGAAGGGCACCAATCTTTCAAGACGCGTATCACCCACCTGCCTCAATACGATGTCGGTCGATATCGATCTCGCTTGGCCCTCAAAATTTATGGTGGTATCCTGAACATGGATAGAAGGGGGTCGCCAACTAGCGATTTCATTTCGTTGCCAGGTATTGGCTCGCAATCGGACAGCCGACAATCACGATCATGGGATCTTGGCTGTAGCTTTGACGGTTGCGTGGCCGTTGGCAAGAAAGACACATCATTCCCGGTGCATCTCGGTGTTCGAGTGAAGATCAGCGAGTACGACTGTCGACAGGCGCTCTCATTCATCAACGGCACTAGTCAGCAGTGTGCTACCACAGAGGCGCGCGAATCTCCTCGATACAGACTCATCCTGCCCAAGCAGCCAGCCAGCGGAAGCGCAAACTCTAATACGATGTGACAGTATCATCCAGGGGGACGTGGACCTGGAGTCAGAATACATAGCGCCGTATGCATAGCTGTGAGACCCCTGATCATCGACGGTGTACATGGGTGCCCATCGCACGAAGAAGTGTGTACACTGAGTCGCGACAACGATGAAGCCCGCCTGCTTGATCACTGTGAGCGACTCCTCGGACTGCTAGGGTCTGCCCGTATGAGTGAAAAGCACGAGAAGTACGTCAAAGACACAATCAAGCTGAGGCTATGATTGCAGCGTGGCATGCAGTCTCGCGGACGCATACAATTACGTTTGTTGTAGGGGTATTCGCCCTTGAGTGGTATGATGCAGAATAGTGAGCGGTGGCTTGCGTATGATAGGTCTCATGCATGCACCGCTACTTTTGTGTAGAAATTGGACTCATATGTACATTGGTGACGATTCCGCACGAATTGGAGCAGTACTGCTTGACACAATCAATGGGGAACGGCGACGAAAGCAAGTATTGCGATGTGGAAGCGAAACGGTGTCCCTTGCTAGGGTCCTGAAGTCGCCCAGTTGTTCAATTGTTCGAAGCCCACGGGGCCACATACCGACGAAATCGGCATTCTGTTGAGTGAGCATGTTGTGCAGGAAGCAGGGCATGAGGCCTTTGCGCACCTCGAAGCCACCTCAGGTTGGGCCAGTCTGTCTTCCACGAAGACAAATGCGAACGCAATATTTGAAGGGAATGATCATAGCACCGCGTACAACACCGCCTACTTCAGCCGCCTGCCTTGGCGGCACAGATAACAAATGGTCTCATCCTAACCAGCTTCGAAGCCGTTGTCCAACTCCTCGTTACGGCATAGGGGGTCTTGTTTCGACCTGCATTGACCATGTCCACTGAATCCTATATCCTCCCATATGACCCAGAGTTGGGCTGGGTCTATGAGAGCTTCACGGGCCAACTCAACGATGTTGAGGCTCTTCCCGGCGATGCCAGTCGGGACGGCGACCACGGTCTGTTCTCTGACTGGCAAGCTGGGCACAGCTATAGCTGCCAATCGCGTCCGTCTCCTCCTTGGCATCAAGAACCGACCTTGAACCCGCTCCCTCCTCCTTATCTGTTCAGGCAGTGACCAAGGTGGCATACCCCTACGCCCCTATCGACGAATTGTGCAAAGCGGCCTTCTCGAAATTCGAGGTGGTGATACATCGAGTCGACGAGACAGCAAATCCAGCATACCTCTCCAGTACCGCAGAGACTGTAATGGAAAATTGCTCAGTCATAGTTTATGAAGATGAGGATGATCCGGCCAGCTTCTGCGTCACGTATGACCAGGTCTGTAGTATCGCTCTGACTTTCTCAGTTGACCCTTCGGATATAGCGGGCAGTATCTTGGAGAATTCACCAAAGTTCGCCATTAAACTCAAAGACCTGCCTAATAACCTCAGGATCCGGCATTGTTCTCGCCTCGCCGTTGACCTGTACGGCAACATCCTAAACAAGAGCATGGGGACGTTGCCGACAGATAACTATATCACTTTGCCTGGGAGGGGATCTCCGGATGGTCAAGGCAGGCGCTGGGATCTAGAAAGGGTTTATCCAGACAGCGAGTCAATCAAGACTAGCGAGATTGTCAAGCTGCCTGTGCGACTGCAGGTCCAGGTGACTTTGACTCCCTCGCCGGGTTCTCAATTTGCGCATTGCTCCAGCGGTGGACTTTCGGACTTTTCCACCAGTGCCCTTGATCTGAGCGCCCTGAACCGGCACGATTCCTCCCAAGGCTTGAGGAGGCTTTTGCCCCAGGGTACTGAGCAGGCATAGGCAGATGCGTCAGTGGACGAATCTACTTACGGTCTGCATACAGGATGAGGTTCAGCCGTGATGATTGGCAGGTTATATATATGTGTTCCTCTGATACTTCCTATGCTCCGTTCTCGTTCCTCGACCGCTTCTTAGCATCATGGGATCATGCAAACAACTTTCATTCTCTGTAGACTCTGAGCTGCTTAATCAGCATGGCTATTTGGATCTTCGATCGCCCAGTCAGGACGCGCAGAAGTAGCAACGTTTCATTGTCAGGTCAATGTCTCTACCTCACAAATATTGCGCTTTACCATCGCTGATGAGGGGACTTGAGCGGTACAATGCAGGTGGATTCGCGAACGCCGTCGACGTCGCCATTATCATGTCAATCATAGGCCATTATTATACATGGGTCACATTGTGCAGTCTCGCCCGAGCGTACACGTCCCAGATCGCCGGAGGACCAATAGTGACAGGAGGAGAACGCCAAAATAGGCCGCCGAAACCCTCCCTAGCTCAGACGAGACACCTCCTAATACTGGGGCTCGAAGCGATATAGGGAAGGATCAAACGGGTGGTGAGGATAGCCAGTATCGCCTTGAATGGTAGCAGCCATCGCTTGTTGAGAAGCCTGCATTGAATGCAGTTTGATGGTAAATTCCATCTCGATTGCAAGTTGCCCTAGATCAATGATTCCTGCACTCGTGTGTCCTCTGCCAGTACTGGCGAATGTGTATCTCGAAGACCAAGCTCGACCGTCACCAATGAGCTCTATTCTGCCCTTGGTAGGCGTGGAGTCTCCTTCTCCCAGCTGCAAAGATTTGTTGAACAGGTGAGTGGCCAGTGGATTTAGAGTGGCCGGCGGAAGCCCTGTGATTCGAGCAGCGATCTTCGAGCATTCGGATGCTCCCTGGATTGTTCTTGCGTCCACCTTAAAAGCTAAAGACATCTCGACTGCTTCCTCGGCAGCCGACTTGACCGTGTTAGGGGCGATCATGACCGATACGTGGCGGGAGAGGGTCTCGGTATGACACGCCGAAAAGGTGTTTCCGTTTTGGTGTCGAGCCAGATGGACGACCAATCCGCTGCATACTGTTTTGCATAGACTGTCGATCGACCTGAACCGTATTCGAATTGAGGTATAGCAAAAAGGCGACGGCGAACGGCCGGAGTCCTCAGGGCATGATCTGACGTTGGAACCAGCGGTCTGTGAATACGAGACTTTCAAAGTAGCGTCGTGAGAAGGGGGTGGCGTATACGTGAACATGGTGCGGCTCGACAGGTGCACTTTATGCTGAGGGAAGATATGAAAGTATACTGCCTCGAGACACAAATTGCTCGGTCGCTAGTACAGAGCCGCTAGCACCAGGCTTTTATAGCATAGTCGTCTGTCATGAACAGTTGTCCTTCGGATCCCTCGAACTTCCTGGCGATCTCTTACTGTACAGTCTTCTTTTGCGCTCGCTGTCTATCCCTTGGGCGCACCATGGCATCTTCAAAGGTACTCTTTCCTGCCTTCGATCAGACTGTACTGTCTGTGTTGCGAAGGCAACGATGCTCAAGCGATATTTGCCACCTGCCCCTTGCCCGCCTTTTCTTCTCATGCCTTCTCCTTTCTCCCCACTCGCCTTCTCTTCCCCTCAACCTCTCTTTGTTCATCCGCCTTCTGCTTGTTCAACCTCTCCTTTCGACCCGCCTTCTGCTTCTTCAACTTCTCCTTTATCACCTCGGTGAGGGACCTTTTCGCATCGCCACCGAGATACACATATAAAAGGTGTACCCGGTGACCGTTTCTGATGACATTGCCTCATCATCGATTGTCGCAGATAACCTGGCCGACTAGTAACTGACAGAACCCCCGCTCGATAGATCATCAGATTCGTTCTCCATATCATGTCAAATCCTACGCTCAAAGATAACTATGCCTCAATCTTTCCGCCGCGTGGGTCCATCGCCTTGGGAGACTGGAACACCGGCAAAGAGACCATCGGTGGACCTATCTATCTGCCGCACAGTTTGGACCACACCAACTCCTATCCAAACGGGACCCGAGGTACTGTTACCAGGGTACCTCTCGACAGGGAGCTCTTCGACCGGCTCAGGAAGCCCTTGGTAACCAATCAACAAGTCCACCTTATACAAACCACGGAGGAAGGGGCCAAATCTTGGATGAGGCGCTCTTCGATTTCCGCTCCGTCGACCACTGTCTTACTGGTGGATCTGGATTCGGTAACCCCACCATCGTCGACAAAGCGCAATGTGACTTATACTTTTAAGTGCAAGGCACGCGATGGGGCGATCCCGTACGGGGCTGACACTACTATCACGATCACGATTGACTGGGAGAAAGTGTTGGCACAGGTAACAACGCAAGGCATGTCGAACTATATTCCGAACTTTTACGATAAGTTGCCAAGGGTGGACGAGCACGTCACAATCTTCGCTGCGCGCACCGTTTGGAGGCGCACACATCCAGCTTTGACTAGATCATCAGCAGGTGTCATATCATTGGACGCGGATTTCGAGCTCATCATCGACGTGGAGGATCCTCCATTTGACTCTCCTCGGCACTAGGCGGGCTATCCTGGTAGGTCTCCTGCTGACGCTCGCGTGGAATTCCAGTATATACTGAAACACCGATCAACGTCTATACCATCTGATAGTACAACATCTCAATATCGAGCAGCAGATATGAATAGTATGCAATCCGATCGCTCTTATACCTGTGAGCGTAAAACAGCTTGGGTTGACCCGCCAACACGAAACGACAGAACACTCCAGCAGTCTATCTCGACCGGTATATGTGCAACTCAATCTTATTTGGCGGACTTGTATTCTTCTGCCTTGGACTCGAACATTCGCACTTGGCGGTGTGAGTTGCAGCGAGCGATGTCCATCATACTGTCACCCTGAGAGACCCTCCTTTGTGTCGAAGATCATTGGCTTGAGAAGAAGTGAATGGAACGACTGACCCCTACGTAGTATGTGCGCGGTCCGCATGCGATGCATGATTGCGGCGTGGGACCGACGGATGGCAACCCGTTGTAGCGTACGGATGTCAGCCAGAGTTACGCCGACGAATGGCGAGATAGACAGTCGTTGATATGTCTACATCGCGTGAAACGTATACTGCTTACAAGATATGCTACATTGGGCCATCACATCCTCGCTTTCCCCTGTCCGCCTCTACTTCGGCTTGTAATCTTCCGCTACTACCTCTGGGCAGCTCCACTCCCCTCCCATATAGCCTGTCGTCCACTAAAAGACCCCAACGAGACGGCCGAAGCGTTCGGATCCATGTGTCCGGTACCGGCACTGCTTCCCTCCTCGTCTAAACCGAAGGCATTCTGATCCACCACATCACTCATCGTGCTCGTGCTGTCTTTGACCACATGCCTTGCCTGCGTCCGGGCACCAAGCGCAAAGGGAGCTACAGGCGCACGCAGATCGTCCAGATCGTCGAAATGTCGCGAGTACCCGTTCATACCGTCTCGTCCTGCATTTGCCATGAGGGCACTCAGACCAAGCCGCTGAGTCGCATCTCGCTCGTCCACCGAGGATGTCATGCTGCTTTCGCTTGTCATGGACACAGAAGGCCGATTTGCGTGAGCGAATGGCCTCGTGAAGCTCGGTCCGATCGACTGTGTCGGAGACGTCTCATAGATTGGTGAAGAGATCGAAGCCTGGTGCCCGCGCTGCAAACAGATCTGTCAGCGGGGCAGTACGATCGGACTGCCCACTATGAACTCACAGCCATAATCGCACGAAGCCTTCTTTCCGAGACGTCACTACCAGTCGGGCCATGTCCGCGCCTCCGCTCGGGTATCGGGCCACTCGAAAGGCCGATGGAACCTCCAAAGAATAGGTTCTTTGGACTGGTAGCCGTCCCCTGCGGAACAGCGGTATCCAGCCCATCGTCGAAGAACTGGCCCAGGCTGTGCAAGGCTCCGACCAAGTCGCCCATCGAGGGATTCTCCATTTCACCGAGCGTACTTCTACCAGCCATGGGCCCAGACAAGGGTGGCGAAGGCATGTCGAAGGACGCTTGACTGGGATTGACGCCAAAACCCAAGCCAAAGCTGTTACCCTTGCCTAGATCGGCGAACTGAACGACTGAGAAATGGGCAGATGCCGCTCGAGTCTCCACCGCGCAGGTATTGAAGACGGCATGCACGTTGTCCTGCGTCAAGGTGGACATTGTTTTCGCTTGCGGTACGCTCCAGCCCGATTCGCTGATCGGACCAAATACCGCCTCATCGCGAGTATCTGAGGAGCCGGTCCCGGTGAGCTCGGGACTCATAGCCGTGGCAGGCGTGTCGAGCACGTCAAGGGATTGTGACGCATGCTTTGTCGATACCAGGCGCAATAGCGGCTGAAGAAGCTCGTGACCGTACGTCTGAAAAGGGACTCTAGCCTCCGGTGACTGCAGCACCAGCTTGAGCATCTGCATCGCTTTCTCGCGCATCCAATCATGTGGATTGAGCACAAAGCCCAGGAGCAGTGTGACAATATCCATCGCCTTTGTCGGCATATAATCACGGAGAAGCGAGGCGGCTTGTCGGACGAAATCGTCTTGAGATCTGAACCTCACCCTAGCGAAAGAGGTCAAAAGTCTGGAGAACGACGCATTCCCCTGTGAATCAGCAATGGCGGCGAGGTCGAGCGCCATGGCAGCGAGTTCTTCGTTCGGCTCCCCAACGTCGGCTGAATGGAGCATCCAAGGTAATGCCGCGACAAAGCCGTGCAGTAGTCGATCTTCTACGGAATCGATTAGTTTGTCTTCCGATGCCGAAGTCAAACGTCTGATCAGATCGAACGTCATGAAAACGGTCTTGGATGACCTGAGCCCGATGAGGAGCAGCGATTGGAGATAGGGAGCAGGTCCTGTCCAATCCGGCGGTCGGAAAGACGCGAGATGCTGCACGACCGTGGGGTCGGACAGATTAGATTTGTCTAGGATATGGGATAGCAGTTCGATAACCTCAACGAATTCGTTCTCGTATGGCGTTGTGAGACATGCCATGGAGCACCAGAACATCTGAGGGTACGACGCCGCTTCGGTTGTCGAGAGGGACTGCACAACCGAGGCGAATGTTCGTAAGACTTCTCGGTTGAAGACTTGAATTTCGGGTGAGGAGCTCGCGATAGTACTGCTCAGCCTAGCTAGGATGTCGGAAACCATTCTTGGACTGACTCGAGGGGAAAGGATCCGGAAGACCTGGAACGAACGACAAGCGAGGTGGCGAATGGGGCATGTTGTGGCCCAGGTCAAGGCCAGCTCGCCCCATTGTTGCCGGATTCGAGGTTGAAGCGGCAACAATATAGCGAGGATTTTCATCATCATGTTCGTCATTTTTGGAGGAGCGAGGAAAGCTGATTCGGGGTTACCCATATCGTCTGCTTTCCAAAAAGTCGCTGGGCCCGTAGACGTGAGTGCGCTGATCTTGGCTTCGGCAGAAGACCATATCGTAGGCACATCACTGACAGGAACGTTGCCTAGAATACAAACCCAAGTCCGCAATACTTGGAATAAGACCGATTGTGACTGATCGCGAAGTGCAGTACTAGCATGATCGACGTGCACCAGGGCAGCATGGAGCAGGGATAGTAAGCTCTTACCGACTTCGAAGTCGTTTAGCCTGTCGGCCAGCAACTCTCCGGCGAACAGGAGAGCGAGTTGACCAGTAGAATACGTTTGCGAACGAGCCGTAGGTGCGCTCATGAGGGAATCAAGGTTGGCGAGGGATGACATAGGACTAGGCGCAACCTCTGTTTCGGGCAATGCGGCCATGGCGTTCGGCTCGACAAAGTTGCACATGTCTTGAAAGATGCTTTCTCCGGCGGGACATTGAGCGAGACACGCAATGATCCTTTGGGCATGAGCCACGAATTCGGACGATTTATGCTTGCCTGCCTGTTCGAATAGATACTTGATCAAGGCGGTAGTGTTACTCTCGTGCGATCGTGGCTGGTCTGACTCCGCCCCAGCAAAGGTCATGAGGACCCCCTTGATCAAGTCGATATGATCATCGCTGAACCGGACACAGAGATAGACGAGGTCTTGCAAGACCTGATGCTCGTTGGCTGCATCCTCTCTCGATAGCTCGGATGTATCAGATGCCAGATCGATGTAGTCCATCCATGGTCGGAGGATCGTGAGTGTAGCTTGACGCCTAGGTGCTTCAAGCTGACTGAGGCGGGTGGTACACTCCTTCAGGAATTCGAACGCGTGCTTCGCGTAGACGGCAGCGATACGACAGGACATCTCCTCCTGAGCTTGTCGATATACGCTAGGTGATGTGCTTCCAATAGCGGGAAGGATGGCAGCCGATTGCAGCCTGTCCGCCGGTTCGGCGTACAATGAGCCGGTCAGCTGGAACGCCCTTTGCCTGATGTCCAGGACAGGATGTCCTAGTTTCGACAAAGCCAAGCATGCCACCTGTTCGATTGGCAGCTTGAGTTGACCGTCTAAGATGACATCGGCGATAACGCCAAAGAAGGATGATTCGAGGGAAAACTGCTCTCCTTCACCGAAAGACTGATGCAAGACCTCGTCCAACAGGCGCGAGCAGCCCCCGTTGTACTTGATCAGAGCGAAGAGGGCTCTCCTTCCTATGTCATGATGCGTGGTTGCTGAAGACCCGAGCATCCCTCGTATCCATCGAAGCACGGTCAGAGGCTCGACGATGCAGTCAGAAGCTTGTTGAGCCGGCGTGGCCTCGCTAGCCGAAATAAGCGTGCCCTGCTGTGATAGACGGCGGTGTGAGCAGGAGATCAACCGTCAAGCAGGAAGGAAACATACACAAAGGCCAGCCATTGCTTCCGCAGCGGCAGCGCTCAGCAGCTTTGTTTTCGCCTGCAGATCATCAAGGTATTGACCACGGTCCCGGTCGCCGCGATACCCTTCAGCAGCAGCCTGTAGGACTTGCGACTCCCTCGCCTTGGCCACGTCCGGTCGCCGTCCAAGGTGGCACCACTCGTCACACAGCTTGTAGATCGCGCCTCGCACGTCTGTGCCAAAGTACCGGTTAGGATCGGGGTCCAATCCCACCAGAGCTTTGGTGAGGCTATCTACGGTCATACAGAAGCTTCGTCGGAGACCCTGGAGGTCGAAATCGTCCTTGACGGTCCGGTCGGATAGGAGCGTATGCGTTGCTCTGACAAACGATATGACAGAAAGGAGATTGGCGGTGTGAGAGGGTGATTTGCCATTGAGAATCAGCGGTGAAATCAAGCGGAAAACGTGAGCAACAGCTGTCCAGATCGACCCGTGAGCCGTGACTGGAGACCGACGCGACGCAGTGTCGCTGCGAGGAGTGCCGCCGGTTTTGGCACCATCCGCAAGTCGCCTGATCACCGACAGCAGCACCTCCGATAAGGGTCGGAGCAGGTCTTGCCTGATAGAGCCCATGGCGTAGATGGCGGCATCTTTGAACCTCGGATCATCCCAGCCTATCAGGGATGCCAGGTATTGAAAAAAGCCGGGTCCACTAATGAGCTCCTGGTTAAGGATGATAACGTCCTTGGCCCTTTGGACTGGCGTTGGTGGTGCCGTAGTTGGCGGCGAGAGTGTGATGCAAAGCACGGTGAGATACGCTCTCCAATGGTCAGCCAATACGGCCACATCTAATGTGTTTCGAGTGGACGCTTGGCCACGCCCAGGTGTACCACGGGTCAACGCAGACCCAGCCAGCAGGGCTACATGGGCTTGGAGGCGGAGGACAAGCTGTGAAGTAACCGCTCGAAGCTCCTGAGCGGGTCCGGGAAGCTGCTCGGCGACTCGAGCTACAAAGTATGGGAAAACAGCCGCCCATAGAGCTCCATCTTTGGCTTGATCGCTCTCGGCTATGCGTTGAAGCAGCTTGTGCTTATCCTTGTTCGTCAGGAGCTCCAAACGATGTTTATCGGCAAAGGTCATCCACGGTAGAGCCCGGATGGCTGCGATATCAGAGTCTTCTGCACTGTGCTCGAAGATCTGAAGCACCCGTGAGAGACTCGAACGATCAGGGACGATTCGACTATACCGGAAAGCTGCTGAGGGGCGTCGCTGTTGACCTTCGAGATCTCGCGCTGCGACAAGAATCGAGTTGGCCAGCCGTCGAATCGCCGCCGACGTTGAGCAGAGCAGAAATAGGGCGCATCCTTCGACTTTGTTGATCAAATGAGGTTCCATAGGAGATATATTTGGTGTAAAGTCATCGTCGACGGCTTGCGCTTCTGCCACCCGCTGGTGTGACACCATCGCTTGGAGCAGGCTAAGCCAAAGCTGAATGATGCGCTCGAATTGACTTTCGAGCAGTCGGGCGCCAATGAAGGTATCTCGGAAGACGTGGCGGGTTTCGAACACAAACTCCCTGAAGGTGCTGGTGACCAGAGCGCATTTGTCGGGTTGTTGAGCTAAGCGGCGAAGGGCATCACATGCCGCGAAGCAGACGTCAGGGTTGGCGGAGAAGGTTGCGCGACACAACACATTCACTAGTTGCGGCAGGTTGGTGTCGGAAGGCGTACAACGTGGGATGATGTTCACCAACGCGACCATCAGCTGGAAAGCGGGGTCGTGTCGGACGTGATAGGAGACGTAGACATCGCCGTGCTTGATCGTGACTTGATCTTGTGGGTTGTCCAGTGCGTTACTAGACGAATGTCCAGCAAGGGTAATTGAGTCGTTCGATAACAAGAGATTCTTGACTGCATTGTCGCACTGGAACAGGAGGTCGACAAAAGCCGGACCACATCGCTTGAGCAGATCTCGTACTTCAGGCTTAGATTCAGAGTCGAACGGGATGATCTGCCCTGAGGATTCGAATTGTTCGAGGTCAAATGTGCCGAAGGCCGGATCGTTCGGCCAAAGAGAGGGCCTTTCCAGCTCCAGGCTGCGTAAGGTGTAGTTAACAGCCCGAACCAGAATCATGGAGCGTTCGCCTAAAGTGTCCGCGTTTCGATCTGTCAGGAATCCTGCCGCTAATTCCTCCCCGTAGTCCGGATGGCGGGTCATGATATAATGTAAGGCTGAGATGAACGGTTCGGACGGGATCTCAGCAGGGTAGAGCTGGCCATACGATGGAAAGCAGGCTCGGATCAGCGGATCGAGTCGTTTTCGCATAGAAGTTGAGCTTTCGTTGCAGCGGTTGAGGTAAAGCCATAGTAACCGGATGAACGCGCCCATTGCGATCGTTCTCAGATTTCGGTCCTACAGGTTATGGTCAGGCGATGCTTCTTCTGTACCAAATGAGAGCAGGCTCACCTTGAACTTGACCATAATACTTTCCATGCAAGACTGCCATTGCTGTAGCAACAGCTCTCGCGGTGATACACCCAAAGCAGTGATGACCAGTGGGAAAGCCACGGCCCAGTATCTAGCCTTTTGAGCCATGGCCATAGCTCGATCAAGAACGATAGCGACCGCCTTGGACCATTGAGGGTGATTGACCTCCGCTGTTGCCGTTTCTACCACGGGATGCAGCAAGGACGTGAGCGTTTCTGCATAGGCAATCTTGAGATTCTGCCCATGAGTATTGGCAAAGAAACCCGCAAGACTTTGCAGGAATTCTGACGACAGCTCGAGTTCAGCTTCCGGATAGACCCGAAGCTTGAGGGATCGCATGCCCTTCAAGAGGTGCTCTATTTTCGCCTCAATCTCCTTGGTGGGTTGTGTGGAGGTTACGAACTTGCCGAGTTCGCGTACAAAGCGGTCACTGACCGTCAGGAACCGAGTGGTTGAAAGTTGTCCTAGCAGTTCTATCTGAAGTTGCGATACCGCGCGTCGATGTGGAAATAGAATGGTGTCCTCTAGCTTCTCTGAGCGATAGGCGGTGAAGGCGGTTTGCTCCAACATGATTCCAAGCTCATCATCGAGCGAGTCTTTCGGTACGACCTTGAGCAGCTCGATCAATGCTCGGTTCATGATATACCTCGCTGCAGACGCCTTTCGAGACTGCAGTATCGCCGCAGCGTCTTCGACTCGCATATGGCTTCCCAATGATCGATCGAGATGGGCTCGTACTTCGTTAGCGCTTATGTTGCCGGTATGATCTCTTCCCCACTCCATCAGCACCTCAACGACCTTGCGGGCATGTCGGATCCCGCAGTGGGCGAGGGAACGAACAAGAGCATCGAAGGTAGAGTCTATACCGAGCTCAAGAAACGATGGTAGCGATGGGTGTATGTTCTGAGAAGGGCAGGATGTCGTTAGCATCAGCATAGCAAACATCTTGTACTTACCAATGGTCTAGCACATATTCTCCCCACTTTTTGGTTTGCTGCTTCTCGAAACTCGCCAAAGACAAGCTTCAGGGCTTCCTCACCCGGTGTCCTGCCCAATGATTGGTACACCTCGTTCCCACCCAAACTCCCTGCTCCCCTTGTGCTCATCCCAAACATGCTTCCAGCGTCGCTTCCCTTTCTTCCCATCCTCGAAGGCGTTTGACGTACCGGTATTGGTGGCAGAGCGGGCACGACGTGATCTTCTGGTTTGAAGGTGGAAGAGCCGTTGGAGTTCATTGATCGACCGCCTTGGGACCTGTGAGAGGAGGCGATCGAGTATTTCCTGCCATCGGGATTATGGGAAGTCGATTGCGCTGGCGACGATGTCGAGGGATGTTTTCCAGGGGTACGTGAAGTGGGCGTCTTGAAAGTGCCGTTCTTGGGAGATATGGGCGTTTCGAAGCGAGAGAACGGGTTTCGGAGTGCTGGATATCCCGGTGCACCATACGCCTTGACATCCAAGGCGGGAACGGGTGGCACAGGATGGGCGTTGCTGCTGCCCGATTTGAAGGCGTTCTTGATTGAGGCTAGAGAGCCTTTCCGTCCAGCCAGGAAGCCAGAGGTTGATCCGATGGAAGTGCCCGCGGTGACCAAGGACGAAGAAGAGCCATTGTTCAACTTGCCCAATACCGAGGTATCATCGTGCGCACGAGAGACGCCGAAGCCGTGGGACGCAGAGGGTCCATGAGCAAAAGGGTGTGGCGTCGGTGCACCAACAGAGAAGCTTGCAGGTGCTTTCGGCAACACGGGCCTAGTCGGAGTGGTCTGACCTCTTGGACCAAAGGTGGAAGATGCAGAAGGGTTGGACCGGTGAGCGTGGGGGTCTGATTCGGGCAACGACGTGCTGGAGGAGGCCGCGGCGCCAAATGACGGCTTCTGGAACGCTGGTAGGTAGTCATCTTCGTCGTCCTCGAGGTCTGGTAATGAGTAAGAGGTTAGCTGACGTGAGACGGGATTCTAGGCTAGCGTGTGCACGGCAATGGGCCTATCACCTCGACCGCGAATAGCTACTCACTTGGAATGACGATCTCCATATTGGGCCCGCTTCTCAGGTCACCCCAACGGGGTTTTGCCAGCTCTGCTTCTCGTTTAAGCCTATCGGTACTATTGTCGATTGCCCTTTGGATCGTATGTCCTGGAGAGTAGAGCGTTGTTACATGACTGCAGCATGATGGACAGTCGCGTCCATTGTCTCGTCGACCGCTATCTTATCCGTTCCTGACTCTGGCGATGAGAGAGTGCCACAGTCCACGTGTTCTGATCCTGCTTGAAATAACTCCGCTAACCCCGAGACGGACTGTGCGGTGAGTGACGCGATGGGGGATTGTAGTGTGGAGTGACGATGGCGATGAACCTCCACCGTAGCTGCGGACCTTCCAGCTCATATAGACGACAGACCCCATCAGATTCCATCCTCTTCCATCTTCTATCCTTCTCACAAAACAGACCAAAACAAGACACCTTGTGAGTAGAGCGACTTGGACACTCCCTTCCTTCCTCGCAGTGTAGCGTCCGCCCACCCTTCCCCACGAAGATCAGACCAGCTCCGCAGGCTCATACTTACCAGTCGTTGTTTGCTCCTCTGCTTGCTCCCATCTCACACCGAACCCACGTTCATAACCCTCACCTCACATCCGATGTCTTTCGCCAAACGATTTGTCTCCACCGCCAGCACCATGTCGTGAGTCGCCTCATAACGCGCCGAACCAGTGCCTAACTGACCCTCACGCAGCAACGTCTACTTCGACATTGCTATCAACAGTGAGTTTGCGCTCTTCACCTGTCGCTCCTCGCGATCTCGCTGACGCCTTTTCCAGACGCCCCCGCCGGCCGAATCACCTTCAAGCTCTTTGACGACGTCGTCCCCAAGACCGCCGCCAACTTCCGAGCTCTCTGCACCGGTGAGAAGGGCTTCGGCTACGCCGGCTCTGGCTTCCACCGAGTCATCCCCCAGTTCATGCTCCAGGGTGGTGACTTCACCAACCACAACGGTACCGGTGGCAAGGTGGGTCATGGCCGCGGCCGCCTGTTTTTGAATCGGACCTCTGCTGACTCGCGCAATTCCCCCAGTCCATCTACGGCAACAAGTTCGCCGACGAGAACTTCAAGCTCAGGCACGACCGACCCTTCCTCCTCTCCATGGCCAACGCCGGCCCCAACACCAACGGCTCCCAGTTCTTCATCACCACCGTTGTCACCTCTTGGCTCGACGGCAAGCACTGTGTCTTCGGTGAGGTCACCTCCGGCCAGGACCTCGTCAAGAAGATTGAGGGCTTCGGCTCCGACTCTGGCAAGCCCAAGGCCAAGGTCACCATCTCGGCCTCTGGCACTTGCTAAATGCGCCGCGTGAGCGCGTCAGCGCGAAACTCAGCGTAGAGGATGTAGTAGATAGCGAGAAGCAGTAAAAGTGAAATGAATGTTGAATGTGGGGATGAGGCAGGGTCGCAATCAATACGGCATTGACACAGCCAGGTCATATCTGATCATTAACCTTCAACTCATCCTGGGTCTATCTATGTGTCATACAAAGCGCGCCAGCCGTGCACTCAGCCCTTGATCTCCGCGACCGGGACGATGCCCGTCTCGGCGTCATCACCCTTTTTGCCCTCCACGCTTGCCTCGTCGTCGTCCAGTGTGCGCTCAAGGTACGCCACCTCGTCCACGGGCGCATCACCTCGATACTCGCTCGACGCACCAAGCTTGAACCATAGACCACCGACCATGACAGCTGCGAGGCCGAGCATGGCGAAGAGGGTCCAAAGGCCGGGGTAACTGCGCAAAAGTGTCAGCGACATTGTGGCTATCATTCCCATTCATCGTGAACTTGACACGCACTAGTGAGGAGCATCCTTAGCTCGGAACAGGTACGGAGCCACAGCTCCAGCGATATTGGCAATGGCAATCATGGCCCCCGTCGCGATCGCCGTCGAAGTCGCTCCCGACACGGTGGCGGTCCTGTACGCGATGAAGGGGATGACAGCGGCATTGGTACAAGCGATGAAGCAGACGCCGATGTATCGACCCGCTACGCCCTTGACGGCTGCGAGGAGGCAGTAGCCCACGGCGACGAGGACGAGAGCGCCGATGATGTGTCGAGGTCGTTCACGACGACGGTCCGACCACCAGGCGTTGCCGATGATGACGAAGAAGGCGAATGCGTTGGGTGGGACCGTGAGCAGTTGAGCTTTGTCTGTGGCGGTGGATTCGGCTGTCAGCGTGTGTTTCGGCGACAAGGGATCCCGCCTTCCATCCCGCGCGCACTCACATCCCTTGAAGCCCATGGCGGCGACGATGGTGGGCGAGAAGAATCCATAAGCGTTGAGTGAGTTGGTCATCTAAGAGAAGGGGTGAGTATGTGCAAGCTGGTGTGACTGTATGGCCATTCTACCCACCAGGAAGTAGCAGACACTGAGGAGGGAAGGGCCGGTCAGCCGACTTCTTGGCTTTAAGGCCGCACCAGGAAGAGTCGTGTAGACCCTTCGTCCTAGTATCGAGAACTCACGAGAAGACCCAGAAATCCCACGAGGTGATAGTAGCGATGAACTCCTTCTTGTCAAAGTGCTTGTCGGTTCCTAGGTGTGCGCTTCGCGTCAGGCCACCCCACATACGCTCTTGGTCCTACCGCAGCTCACCTTTGGGTGCCCATGGGCCCATACGGCTCACCGCTAGAGCCTTCTCGTCTTCAGTGAGGAACTTGGCAGTCTCAGGGAAGTCAGGCAGGTAAAAGTAGACGAGTACGCCGACGATGACCGCTGGGATGCCCTCGAGGACGAACAGCCATTGCCAGCCGTACAGGTTGCCTGAACGCACGCGGAACATCAGTACTGTCACTTGGTCACCCCCGCACCGAGCAGAAAGCACCCACCCAAGCCGCTCATGAATGACACGCCAGTGGCGATGAGACCGCCGAACGCGCCTGCTACCGAGACCGACGCGGAGAAAATGGCCATTCGGGTGCCACGCTCCGAGGGCTTGTACCAGAAGCAAAGGTACATCATGATACCGGGCTGCGGGGACTCTGATTAGCGCCAGGTCGTAGATACGGCCAGTCCAAGACGCAGAGAGAAGGACAACGCACGAAGAAGCCCGCCTCGGCAATGCCCAAAAACACCCGGCAGATGATCAGGCCAGTGTAGCTCGACACAGCAGCAGAGCAGATGGTGACGATACCCCAGCTGACCATAATCCGGGCGATCCACTTGGAAGGGGTGAAGTACTTCAACGCGATATTGCTCGGGAACTCGAACAGGACGTAGGGTCTACCAGGGGGCGTTAGCAGTGCATGCGCTTCTCTTTTGGGATGACCACGGCTGTCGGTTGCACTCCGCCGCCCACTTACACGAAGAATATCGCCACGATGAGGTTGTATCGGTCGCCCTTTAGGTTGAGCGTCTCGACGAGGGATTCTCCGGGCTTGTCATTGTTGAGAGTTCGCCTGGAGGTTTGGCGTCAGCACAGGGCCGGCTTGTTGCGACCAAGACCCGTGCAGGAGGCGCGGACTCACGCATTGCCCAAGTTTGTACGGTCGCTAATGTCGCATTAGCAGGGGGCAGCACATTGGGCGAACACCAGGCACTCACAGGTAGTTCAGCAGATAAGCTGATGAGTGGTGAAATATCAGCTCCAGTCACCATCACAACATGCCGACTGCTTGCGGTCGTGCCACACCCACAGATGATGATCCTGAGCTGGTTAGCTTTGGCACAATACATAGTCTATCCTACCGACCACTCACCACGGCATGATGTGCAGGTCGAGCTTGCGCAGCAGGCGCTTCTCGGCTAGTTCCGTCGACATGGTGCGGAGTGGTCTGGTGTGAGAGTGAGGCCTACAAAATTCACCAGTCAAGTGGACAGTCAACGGATCGCTACCGGTTGATCAGTGACGAGCGCACAAGTCGGCACTATGCTTAGGGAGGAACACCTTCGCTACCCCTCAGCTTATATCATCACTTAACAGTCGCGCTTATCAGCCTATCTCTCGGCCTTAGACCAAGCCTTCGCTGAAAACTTCTCTGGCCAATGACATGATTGAAGGCCGAGGCAGGAATGTGATCGGACGGGGGGGTACGACGTCCATGTTACGCCGCGCTCGTCAAGTCAGCGCAAAGTTCGTCTCGGCGGGTCACCTCGTCAGTTAGGTTACCCTACCACTAGCGCGATCCGCTCAGCCAGACTCGAAGCGCCAGCCGGCTATAGTAGGCTGGGCGTTCTCGGTCACTCCTGTGGATCTCATGCACGAGGATAAGATATCAGCGAATCACAGCCCTCACATCCTCACCATCCGCCTTATCTCTCAGCTGGACCTACGTAAAAACGCACCGTGGCTGATCCCTGAGCACATGTCGGCTCGGTATCTTGGGATCTGGAGATTTTCGAGATCTCAAAGATAAGCCTGGTTCCGATACGAGGATTTGCTTGCTCTCCTCTGCTGACCTGCGCTGTCGGTGATGCGCAAAGATCCTGCTACGCGTCGGCTGTGGCAAAAAGGGACTTGGCAGGAGAGATCTACTTTCGGTACATGATACGACTACACAGAAGACTTGCCAAACTATCCCCCCTGAGGGGTTCCACCCCTACTGACCCTCTCTTCCACCTTCTGCCTGACATTGCCCCAGAGTCTACCCGCGCCGTCCCTGATCCCACCTGCGACCCCAGCAACACTGTCCATCCTTGGCAGTTCGAAATTCGCACCCACTTCCCCGGGAGCGGTCCTATACAGTCCAGAACCGGCAGCGCCGCCCACCGAGAGCTCGTAACCTCCCGCGCGGAGATTGATCGACGGCCCGTTCGCGCCGTTGTTGCCCACCGGTTGGGGTATAGGGGTGGAAGATGAATTAGGCGTCGCCGTCGCAGAGGATAGTAATGACGATACAGGTGCTCCAGCAGGCGGGGCGTAGATCGATTGAGGGAAATGCTCGGCCGTTTGCTCAATCATGTCGAGGAAGCTGAGCGTGAGCCGTCAGCTGTATACTTCTCCGGCCTGGCTTTGCGCACCTAGCAGAGTTATGCACTGTGCTGCCTCCGAGCAGGATTCTCGTTCCGCCCGGTCCCCCTAAGGCGTCACTGGCCAGTTTCTGGTTCATCAGAGCCACAGCCCGCCCCTCCTCATAGGTCGTTCCTCCAACCATAAAAATGATAATATCTTGCGGTCTGAGAGGATGAACCCACGTTATCAGCTCAGCGCAGAATAGGAGGAAGTTTAGAACCCACTTTTGCGAACGTGCGGTCTCGTCCCCCTCCACGAAGGGATAACTTTGCTCTCTCAGCCTGCCCTTCAACAGCAGGTCCAGCGTCTGGCTCAGATGCGGTTCGTGTCGCGTATACACATTCTCGACACCTTTCAAGCCCTTGAGGGCGCTCTTTCCCCTCGAGAAGAACCCCTCGTTCATAAACAAGTCGTCCTGACGAACATCTGCACCGGCAAAGTTCAGCATGACGTAGACCAGTCTTGCGCGATCTGCTGAAACCCCGTTGAGTATGAGGGCGTCGACGACCTGAGAGATCTGGTTCTGTACCAGCTTCTGGTACCGCAGTGCGTAGAGGATGGCCAAGCGGAGTTTGTTGGCTGGACGGACTTTTGGCGATGACAACAGCGTCATAACGCTCTGCAGGACTCATGATCAATGTCGATCGTTACTGCTGCACAACGCTACGCACCTTGAGATCCGCCTGATGTGACTCTTGACTCGCCAGACTCTGCTCGACCTCGCTAACCGCCAGTAGGTCGTCCCGCTCCACGAGCCTGCTAAGCTCCCCTACCAGCGTGACGTGCTTGGTAACGTTGCCGCCTAGCTTTCTAAACTCGGGATACTCCTCGACGAACCGCTTCATATCCGCGACCGTCTCAATGCGGCTCGTGCTCGCCGGTCCGAGCGTGCTGTTCTTCGACTGGTAGTCTGACACGTAGGAAGCTATCGCTGCGCCCAGATCACCAAAGTTGGCAAAAAGCTGTTGGGAATAGAACGGGTCCGAGGATGGAGACAGTACGAGGTCCTGGGCGGGGAAGGGCGAGGGTCAGCTCGTTGTGCTTTGAGCCACTCGGTCATATAAGAGTTGCAATCCCACCTTCAGCTTGACCTTGTCCTCGCCATCTATGCGTACTCGACCGTTGGTGATGCCGAGGAGCTCATGGACCATCGCCTGGTACGTCCACTGGGATAGTAATGGGGTGACCGGATCGTTCCGGCGGTCTGTATCGAGGTTCAGCATGAGTCTCCATTGCGCAGGTGCTCGTGGCTCACCAAGAAGCAACAAAAGCGGACTCGGCCCTTGTGTGGGCCTGAAGTCAAACAACTCGCGATACGGTGGATGTCCCATGGCGGCTTTGACCTCGCCTGCGAGCTTCTTTCCGGCGCTGGACATGCGCTCGTAGCGTATCACGGGGCGTTTCTTGAGTGATAGAAGCACGGCCATGATGCCTCGCAGGTGGGAAGCGAGCGTTGGTGGGGGGAGATGCATCGGCGGGGGAAGGTAGAGCGGGGGCTGCGGGTGCGAGCGTCAGCTCGAATCGTCTACCATACGACCCAGGCGGGGCATAAACGCACATTAGGGGGACCATCACCACCGTCGGCCAACATGGCTTGGGTCAGGCTGAATTGGGAAGGGTACTGAGCGAGGTAGTCTGCAAAGTGTTCCTGAAGCAATGATCAGTCAAAGCGAAGGGCTACTGTCACAGCAGACGTCGGAGACCCAGAGAAGGAACTCACTTGGACCTCCTTGACCACTTCAAACTCGTCCACCTCGGCCATCTCCTCGATCTGGCTCTTTGTCAGGGCGTTGGAGAAGTCTGAAAGGTGGTCAGCTGGCGGACTACGACCATGCGTAGCTTATGGATCGGTATAGAAGGGACGCAGCGTCCTTGTGACCAGTCGAACTAGTCACCACATCACACTCACACAGCCAGTAACCCCCATACCGCGGCTTGATCAACTCCTGCTTGACCCATTCGATACACTGGTCCGTAGGTGATAGGAACGCAACGCATGACAGGTGGTTGAGCGGTTCTCGTGACGTGCTGATGCGCAAAACGCACTCTCAGCACGCATGGCGGGACGGGTCGGATGGCGACTGGTCTAGTCCGCCTCCGCGGCGGTGTACTCACTTGTCTATCCGGTCGGTGAGGTACACCTCGTGCGACAGCAGCTCCGTTTGTGTGGTCACCATCGACACGATGGGTGTCTGTGACGGCTGATCAGCTCATGCACGTGTGCCGACATACTCAGCCCGCCTCTCGACGTTCCAGCTTCGTACAAGCTGGAACCTCGGCACTCAGCACGCAACACCACTCACCGTGTGGGCATCAAGCAATAACACCTTCATCCCTGGAACTTCGGTGACCATCTTGAGCACGTACGTCTGTACGGCCTTGAGCACGTCCATGGTGACGATGCACTTTTCTCCGAGCGTGCGATATTGAAGGGGTCGTATGCAAAGTAGCGACGAGACCACATCCGAAGAGAGGGAGATCACTCGACATGACCGCAACAACAACACGATCGACCTCCACCACGTCACGAGGCAGACTCCGAGTGCAGGCAGCTACGGACTGAATCGACTTCGGGCAACACCACGCACAGCTCATGGAATAAATGCTGTCTGCATGCCTGAATTACAAGGTGACCACTATATGATCCTGAGCCTACCGTGCGATGCACGCGCCGCCAAATCCCGCACCACTCCGATCTACCACTCCTCACCGCCTAGGCGTAGCTCGCCTGGGCCACACCCTCGTCTACGTCCTTGGGCACATACTCCTTCTTGGTGAAGGCCTTGGAACACTCGGCCATCGTCACGCTCGCTCGCGAGATAGGGTCGGTCCTGTAGAAGTCGTCTATGGGCTTCTTGAACGGCGTTGATGAGACTGCTGATGAGGAGGCGGATGAAAGGGCGGTGAGACCGAGCTTGAGCACCTCGGGCGAGGGCTTCTCGATCGCGTCGTATCGCACTAATGTGGGTGAGACATCGTACATTCGGAGTCGCAGTGACTCGGTAGTGTCGTAAGGTAGGGGCTGGCCAACGACCTCGGAGAGCGCTCGAATGATCTTCCAGTCTTCTCGCGAGGCGCCGGGTGGGGGCACGGCGGTCCTACCCATCTGGCTCCGTCCCTCGGTGTTGACCCAGGTGGCCGACTTTTCCGTGTAGGCAGCGGCGGGAAGACAGACATCGGCGAACTGGGCACCGAGATCACCGTGGTGTCCCTGGTACACCACAAAGGCGTCCTCCGGGATGGATGCGGGGTCAACGTCGTCGGCGTTCAAGAGGTAAACAAACTTGGGCTTGGTCGAGCTGGCCGAGGCGGAGGGAGTGAAACCGATGTCGTAGGCGGCGGCTCTTGATGCGGCTCGCTGGAGGATGGAGAAACCGGTCCATTCGGGGGTGAGGAACTTGGCCTCGTTGGACAGGACGTGCTTGCTGACCGCCTTGAGCACGGCGCCACCCTCCTTGCTCTCGGTAACGGCGGATCCGACGATCACGAGGGGCTTCTTGGCCTCCTTCCAGATCTTGGCAAAAGCGCCCTTGCCCTTGCCAGACAAGAAGGACTCGACGTCCTTGGGCGAGGTGCCAAGGTGCTCGTACTCAAAGGTAGAGTCGAACTTTTCTCCGATCACAGCGAACTCGGCTCCTCGGTGAAGGTAAGACTTCCTGAATCGGGTGTTGATGATGGCGGCCTCGTGTCGGGGGTTGGTTCCGACAAAGAGAACGGCATCGGCGTCCTCAATGTTCTCGATACCGGTGTTGAAGAGGTAGTTGGATCGGATGTCGGTGGTGTTGGCAGGGGCGGCGTCTCCCACAGCCTGGTCAAGACCGACATTCTCAGATCCGAGCCTGTTCATCAGGTCCTTGAGCGCCACAAGAGCCTCAGTGTCGGCCAGTCCACCGGCAACAGCCTTGATCTCGTCGCCCCGAGCTCCGGATGAAAGGAAGCCGTGTCGGATGGTCTCCATGGCCTGTTCCCATCCAGCAGGGACAAATCGGTCACCCTCCCTGACGAGCGGGGTAGTCAATCGCTGGTACTTGAGACCGTCGTAGGCGTATCGGGTCTTGTCGTTGATCCACTCCTCGTTGATCTCGTCATTGATCTTGGGCTGGACCCTCATGACCTGCACGCCTCGAGAGTCGACTCGGATATTAGTACCAACAGCATCGAGGACGTCGACGCTCTCCGTCTTCTTCAGCTCCCAAGGTCGAGCCTGGAACGCATAAGGCTTGGAGGTGAGCGCACCGACGGGACACAGGTCGATGATGTTTCCAGACATCTCCGAGTCCATAGTCTTCTCAATGTACATGCCGATCTGGAGGTCGTTGCCTCGTCCGGTGGTACCGAGGTCCTCTACGCCCGCCACATCGTTGGCGAATCGCACACATCGGGTACACTGGATACACCTGTTCATGGAGGTCTTGACGATCGGCCCGAGGTCCTTGTTCTCGATCGCCCGCTTTCCGGTGATCTCGTGGAAACGCGTTCGGTCCGAGCCGTATCGCATCGACTGGTCCTGCAGATCACACTCTCCTCCCTGGTCACAGATGGGGCAGTCCAAGGGGTGGTTGGCGAGCAAAAACTCCATGACTCCTTCTCGGGCCTTGTGCACCAGAGGGGTGTTGGTGAACACCTTGGAGCCGGGCATAGCGGGCATGGCGCACGACGCGACGGGCTTTGGTGATCGCTCGACCTGAGGAAGTGAGTGTAAGCAACGGCGTATAGGTGTGCATCGAAGTATTGCGAACTCACCTCGACCAGACACATTCGACAGTTACCAGCGATGGCGAGTCGGTCATGGTAGCAGCTGTTACGGGGTCAGCTTCCTCCTGAACGTCTGGTGACGGTGAACGAGCTCACAATCGGGGTACGGTGGCACCGCTATCAATCAGATAGGACGATATCAGCACATGTCCTTCGCCACAGATGCTCCGATCTCAGATCCTGATCCCGATCCACTCACGCCTGCTCACAAGCCTGGATCAGAGCCGTTCCCTGGGGTACGGTGACCTCCTTGCCATCGATCGTGAGGGTGATATCGGCCAAACGAGGTCGGGTGGTAGAGAGGAGCCGGGCTTCTAATGAGAGCGACAGATCGGGTCAGCTCAACCACCATGATTCAGTGAATGGTGATCACGCACGAGAAGGTCCACCGACGGATCGAGCGATGGTCCTGGAAGCGGCGATACGTCTGAGCATTTTTGACCGAGTATGCTATTTGGCTGAGGTCAATGATACAAGGTGTCAAGGGTGGGGAGTGCCAGTCCAGCCGCGTTGGTGGAAGCAGTGGTCAGTTGTATACCTCGATGCTGTTGACGACCCGTATGGATGGGCAGAGAGAGAGAGAGCGAGAGAGCGAGTGCAGAGTGGAATGCTGACACATCGGAGTTGAACGCAAATATCCGTTTGTGGCGGTCCGCATCACAGCCAATGAGGGCGAGTGAGATTCAGTGCGAGCAATAAGTCTAGGTGGACAGCAATACCTCATCTATGCATGCATATATCTCATGGCGTCTCTTCCGAGCGCAAGCTACATATTTGGCGAGCTGTGATTAAAGACCCGCTACACCCAGTTGCACTCTCGCACCCCTCGTCCCTTATTCAGCGGTACCGGCGCCTCGCCCTGCTTTTCAACCACTACCACTTCCACACCCTGCCATACCTCCCATCCATCCTCCACCCTGCGCTCCTTGACAAGCTTCTTCCCCTTGTGTCCTTGATCCACTGTCCTCCTCTTGATACTCTGCCGCAGCGACTCGATAAAAGGAAAGGTGATCTTGTGACCGAGAATGTATTCCATGTCAGCCAAAAGAGTCTGCTTCGGGCGACTGTCGAACAGCGTCATCTCGGCAGGGAGGGTCGCTGTGGTCCTCCCGGAAGAAGACTCGTAGCTACGCGAGTATGCTGGGTGGGGTGAGCGGTTGGCCGAGCCGAGCGAGGACGTGTGATTGTTGGTCGACCCAGCATACGATGCCATGTGACTGCCCATGCTGAACCCGGTCCTACTGCTGGTTGGAGTACGAGAGCCATCTCGGCTGATGTGAGACGCCCCATCCGGGCGGAGATGCCATGATTCCACGGGCGGGACAGCACCGGCCCGGTTGAATGCTGATGTACTGAGCTTTCGAGGCGCCGTCACCCTCGCTTCTGGGGCTGAGGCTGACTGAGAGTGTACGCCAGGAGGCGCCGGGGCGGGGCGTGAGGGGTACATGGAGGCTGAGATGAGCTTCTGGGCAAGAGAGTCTAGGTAAGGCGCAGACTTTGGCCGGGTTACGAGTACGGATGGGCGGAAATGCATGACGGCTCGTACGTATATATATAAATATGTCCGTGACGCTCCCTTTGACCACATACATCCTTGCAGCCCGATGAGATCGCGAAATGAAGGCGACGAGTAGGTGAAGTAGGATTGCGAACTGAAGGTGACAGCGGGTCAAGGGGGTTTGAAACACGGTGTGTGTACGGCGTGCCTGAAAGGATCGACGAGCGAGTGATGTTTTGCCACGGGTGGCGTTTCTTCCCAATTGCTACATGGCTCCCAAGTCAGAGTGCCCAGTCATCCACATCGTCATTGCTTCATACCTAACCATGCATGGCTCCCCTTCCATCACCAAGGAGCACGCTGCCAGATCACTCATAATGCTTTACTCCACCCGCCAAGTCCCACGCAACCGCACACCCCCTGCGGGCGCCTACCAATCATCATCGGGCGGGTCGATCCCCCGCTTCTCCTCCTCCTCATCACTGCTCTCGTCCATCTTGGCCTTTGCAAACAGCTCGTCCATCTCTTTCCGCTTCTTCTCCTCTTCAGACATGACATTGGCGGCGGGTACGAACTTTTTCGTCGCCGCCGAGTCGTTCTTGGGCGCTTGGGACACTGTGCGGGATGTCAGCGGGTTCATTATAGTCACCCCGTCGAGCACACGGTAGCGCCGCTCCACCCGCATGCCGCCGACTTTCCACAGCTAACTCACAAGGCATCATACCCTCAGGCTGCAGACTGATCCTCCCAGGGGGTACATTCTTCCCCGCCAGCCAGTCTGCCGCGCTGACCACTGCAGACTCCACATCCACCGTGCTCTGATAGATATCATCCTGGAAGAAGTCAGGCTGCATCACCTTTGTCAGCACTCACCCACTCACCCCTCGATCGACCCCAGCAGATCTCCACCCATTACCCCGGCCGATATCACTCCAGAGCTCACCTTGTTCCGCGGAATACTGAACGTCACCTCCTCCATAGTCCTCGCCGTGAGCCGAAGCGATCTAGCCACTTCCACCTTCTTCACATCCACCATGCGCTTGGGCAGGAACGCCACGCCGACCTGAGGCGATCCAGCCGTGTAACTGGGCAGTTTTGCGATCGGCTCCCTCGCCCCTGGCTCCGTGTGCACCTCGTACGCTTGAATCACGCGCTCGCCCTTGCCCCAAATATACAGGATCGACGTGTCGGTGTCGTACACCGGGAACAGGACCGACGGGGATACGTCAATCGTCACGCTCGAAATGACTTTCAGCTCCCCCTCGGTCGATGACGACGGGACCTGGTACAGGTTGATCTTGCGTTGCGAGCCGCGTGCAAAGCCCACGCTGATGATGTGTGAATCATCCACCCAGGTCATCTGGAACGACCGAGGGCTGTCGTGAGCTTTGCCCGATATCGCAGAGGATGGATCCCGCGGGTCGAGGACGATCAGCCGGCTGTCCTTGGTGGCGATGGCTACGCGTTGACCATCGATACTGAAGGCCATATTGAATGCCTACGCCTAGTCAGCCGTGACCGCTCTCCTGATATTGTCTCAAATGGCGTCAACTCACCCCGTCCGCACCCAGTTCCACCTGCTTTGCCTCTTGACCTGTAGACAGATCCCAGAAGCGCAGAGACGCCTTGCCATGGTCGTTTGTCAGCCCGACCAGCAGATCCTTGGCAGTCGGATGGAACCCCAGCTGCGCAATCTTGTCGATGCCCTTGCCTGGTCGGTCAAGTCAGCAGCTGCTATCGCCCGAAGCTACACTAGACGCCTCTGCCTACCTTTTAGGACCTGGTTCGGCTCCGGACCGACCCCCTCCACGCCATCGATACCAATACTCCATACCCTCACAACCCCATCCTCCCCCGCCACAGCAACCCTCGACGCACCGCCGTCATCCCGAGCGAGCTCGACATCAAAATCCACAATCTCAATCCCAGTCGAGAGGTAGCCTCTTCCACCCGTCGGCATCCTTCCTTTCCTGGCAAGCGGATGGACCAGCAATCTCCCGCCCGTCCCCTGAATAGGGAAGAAAGCCAACGTGGCGTTGGCCTTGAGCACCCTCGAGTCCTGGTGCAGGGACGATAAGGACGGGACCGAGTCGTAAGAGGGGATCAGAGGGGACTTGCCCGCCAGGAACTTGCGCGACCAGCCTGGGTTGAAGCGTGCTGACGGCGAGGTGTTCTTGCTCGCAGACCCACTTGGCACAGCTGAGGCGGCAGCCTTGGGCAGATCGTTGGCGGTTGGGGCGGCCTTCGGATCTTCGACCTTCGTCCCATCCGCTGAAGCCGGAGCAGCTGGAGGCGCCGGGAACGGAGTCACCTCGTTGACGGGAGTTTCCCCTACGGCCGCCTTCATCTCCCGCTCGACAGGTCTCACCTGAGCCTCACTCGCTCCATCGAGCTGCTCCACCTTGCCAGGCATCGCCGTGCCCGCTTCCCCATCCACCGAGGGCGCTCCATCACCCCGCGGCTGGACCACCTCCATGACATCCCTCGCCTTGCCATACTTGATCCTGAGGCCTTTTCCCTCCCATCCGGTCCCTTTGGCCCAGATCCCCTCCTTCCACAGCTCGTACCCAGGCATATACCTTTCGACAAACTTGTGAACCTGCTCATCGGTCATACCCTTTCCTCCGTTCTTCGCCTTCATGGCGTGTTCCTGCTCGAGCCGCCACTCAAACACGTAGTCGTACGAGACCGGCTCGACCTGAATGAACGCTTCGAAAGAAGGGTAGATAGCCGAGGCGAGCTCTTGCAAATACGTGTTGAGCTCCTCAAGCGAGCGTAGCGAATGCAAGGGATAGTACGTATGGCTCGTCTCGGGCGAAGCTGGCGAAGGCTTGGCCTGCTCGTATTTCGCCTTGAGGGCCTCATCGGACAACGCGCCAAAGCCCATAGACCATCCTTCCAGGATGAACACGTCGAGCGGGCCAGTGATCTTGACCGTAGACGAGCTACGATCTCCCTCACCGCCGCACAGGCTCTTGTCAAACACGGGCAGGTTTACCGTGCGCCCAGGTGCACCATTGATCTGCTTCACCTTCTCGATGGTCGCCTGTGCCAGCTTGACATCGTGCGTGCCTGGCGGTCCTCGTCCGGCCAGCAGGGCATTCTCGGGATGCTGTTGAGCAATATCTACCAGCTCGGCGTGGGTCTTGTACAGGTCTGCAGCGTATCAGCCGGCGACTACCTCACACACATACGCCGCTCACCATCGAGAGAGAGCACCGCCGCGGAGAGGTCCTTCTTCTCTCGGAGATACGCCAGGAGCGAGTCACACAGAGTAGTCTTGCCTGTATCTACATCAGTCGCGGTCCTCAACACGATCTCCAGCATAACCCACCGCAGCCTTGCGGGCCCTGCAGCCCCACCATGAGAGGGCCCGTCCTGCCTGCGCGCTTGTGTTCTGACACCTGCGCAGCGAGATACTCGGAGGCTATACGTGCCTTGTAGGTCGTCGAGGAGTAGGTCTCGGCGTCTTGTAATGGAGGGAGATCGGCGCGTGCAGACGGCACCGAGTCATCTGTCTTTGCCGGTGCAGTTTCGCACTCTGGCACCGGCTCGGCGGTCGCCAGTGAGGCTGGCTGACTGGGCAGCGGCGCGCTTTGTGCAGGCGTTTCCCTGAGCGCGCCCTTGTCCAGCTCAGAAGACTGCAGCTTGGCCTCGGTCGAGGTCGATTCGTCACCTCTCCTTGCGTCCCCCGCTGAAGGCGCACTGGTAACCCTCCCTCTGTTCTCCTCCGTCCATTGTCGTACCCGACCTTCCCACGACCCCCGCCGAGCAGGGTCCATGGTGAAAGGCAATGGCGATCGGTCCGATCCGTCTAGCCATTCTCGAGCGTTCTGTTCGGGCACTGCACAGTGGTCAGGCGATGCTGGCACCATTATACGGCTCGCCACTTACCCGTCCCGACGACGTCTGGGTACAGATCCTCGTGATAATCAATCAGCTGCCTTCGGGGGACCCTCACCCCTAGGGGCAGGATCGCATCCCCATCCTTATCCACGACGGGTAGCATCACCCTCGCAATCTCCGCACTCATTACGTCCAGCGCCGTCGGGTGCTTGTGCGCCAGTCCGGTGGAAGCGATAGCGTACGGGAGTGGATGCAGGGTCTCCTGATACCCCTGCGGGCCGGACATCTCGATCTGGCGAAGGGTCATATCGCCTCTGCCAGCGGCGTAAACGATATCCCGTTTCTCGTCCACTAGGGGTATTAGCACCCCTGGAGAGGTGTCCAAGCTCTGGCTGAACTTGGTCTGAAGGCTTGGTTCAGTCGAGATGAGCGCGTATTGCCTGTTCCGCGTCTTGGAAAATGACGATAGGAAGATGTCCGAGCCGCACCAAGCCACCCGAGCGGGTTTGAGGGCTTGTACGGTGAAAGAGAAAGATTTCGTGGCGATGGGCTCGGGGCTGGACCGGGGGTCGTAGATGGCCAGGTTACCAGATTTGCCAAAGACCGCTATCCTGCGACCGTCGGAGGACCACGCGGCGGACCAGATGCCTTTGGGCTCGGTCGCCTTGAGATCGATCGCGGGGCTGAAGGGAGTAGTGGAGACGTCGTAGATGGTCAAGGGTTTTGCTGCGGTCGATGCAAGGATCAAAGAGGGTGTAGTAGGGTGGAAGAGCAGGCTGGTGATGGGCGATGAGGAAGCTGGGATAAACCCGACGAGGGAGGGAGTTGTCGGCGTTGCAGACAGCGCAGGCAAGGCGTAGACCGATACCTGGGGACAACATCATCAGTCTCTTTTATTTTTGTTACGAACCCGTGTATAAGGCAACTCACACCCCCGTCCAGCCCGCCAATTGCTGCCAGCCCATCCTCCAACCTACTCAGATCCCAATCCCCAACTCCACCCCCGCTACCAACCTTTATCACGCCCGCTTCACCCTCATAGCCCCTGTACGACATATCCCCCGCCTGCGAGACGGTCACGATCCACTCCCTACTCGTCTTGATCTCGGAGCTGAAGGTGGAGACGTTCGAGCTGGTCGAGCTGGCGGAGGAGAATGGCGGAAGGGATGATCGATAGAATTCCTCCCTTGGGGGTATATATGGAACCGCATTGCGGTACTTGGATGCGCCGAAGCGGGACGCAGGAGGCATGGTATATGCTTGATGGGAGGTTCTTCAGTGATATGACAGCTCGTAGAGCAGGATGATGACTCGCCGGTGGTCGGGACATGGACCGGTGTTGTTCACAGCGTGACAACCTCCACCACGTCATGTCGGAGGCAGAAGCAGCTACGTGGCATGGTAGCTTTCACGGTGCTGTGGGTATGCCTCTTGACCAGTGGCTGAAGAGGGCAAGGCAGAGCTTCGTACGCACTAGCGATACAGGTACCTAGTCTGACACTGCGAACAACCCCAGTGATAGCCAGAGTATACCATCTATACATGTACATCGCCGTGTGGCAGCTAGACCCCCGCGCGCCCTTCGCCATCCTATGACAGGTCCATAGCGTCGTCCCCTTCCACGGCGAATCCTCTTTGTCTCAGCGTCTCGTCCACGGCCGCTTTGACGTCGATGTCGTCTTCGCGCACAAAGGTGTCGTTCCTGGATGAAGGTCAGCGGTGGTCCATCTTCTTCGTGAGGGGATTACGGGAATCGTCACGCTGGACAGCGTAGAATGGAGAGCCATAGTCTCAGCTAGGAGATGATCAACACTCACTTCAGACTTGAGTTGTACGAATCGTTCACTGTGTTCAACAGATCGCGCAGGTTGTTCAAAGCCTTCCTCAGGCAATCTACCGCCGACAGGCCGTCTGCGAGAGGTTGGTCATCAGTCATCCGCCATCTCTCTTATTTCCAAGCAATGCGCCTCACCATACATCTGGATACGCAGGTGGATCTTGGGCTCGGACGGGTGAGGAGCGGTGTATCCACAAAACTCGACGTCGGGGCTGGGCGGTGTCAGCTGATGTTCCGGCCTGCAGCGGGGTCTGGGAGGGGCGCGCCCGCATCATTTGAAGTGCAGCCTAATCCATAGCCATACACTCACTCCTTCATGATGATCCATCTCAGCGCATTTCCAAGCGTGTGATCCTCTTGCCATAGGCAGAACGTGCAGGCGGAGTAGTCGGCCTCGTGTCCGGGTAACTAGGTGTGTGGTCAGCTTCCAGCATAGTGCGGGTCCTAGCTGCGAGTCGGTGGGTGATGGAAATGCGCAAACTTGTCTGCTTTAATTCATCCCCGCCAACGCTCAGCCCACACCACTCACTATGGTGATCTTCTCATGCGTGAGCGAGGTCGAGACGGATTGCAGGAGCGTACCGGCGTTGTCGAGCCGGGAGGTTGATTGCTGAGGGGCTTCGTCGGCCATAGTGCGTCGGTGAGTCAGAGGACTGGGCAAGAAGGTGGTGAAGCGAGGTGCGCGAGTGATCGTCGTAGAATCAAGCAGGATCAGGTCTGGGATAATGATGCTGGTCAAAATATCAAAAGACCGTGGATGAAGGGATGAAATATTTGATCCCGCTCTTCCGGTCAATTTAAATCCACCTCCCACCTGCATCGATCAGTCGCTCGCATCGTCGTCCCGCTGCAGCTATTGTCTTCTGCTACATCGCTTGATTGTTATTGTACCTAGTCCGCGGTAAGCATCGCGGTTGTTCCTTCTGGATATCCCCTGATCGCAGGCGCTACTGTGCTACCGATCCATTCGCGCTATTGTCTGACCCGCTCATTGGCATGCTAACAGTGGCGAGACTAGGTCACGAACAGGTTCAACAAATTCTATCCATACAGCTGACAATAAGCTTCTCACGCTCACTTGACTCTCCTCACAGACAACGACAGTGCCAAGCGATCAATGCACAGGGGTAACAGCGCTGCATTTCCTCTTTGTCCCCTTACACGTCAATACTGACTTGACAATCCTCCGAGGTCCGGCTGGTCACCATCCTATACAACCTGATACACCGATCAGTCACTGACAATGCGAGGACAGCGATCAAACACTGATATGATGGCAATCTGAGCGAATGGTGATGGACAGAACCTTGTTGAGGAGCGATGAGCGATCGACAGGTGAAAGGATTTACGTCCATTGTTCGCTGAGGATATATAACCTCCGCCGCGGGCTCTTTCTTGGTATCACTCCATCTCACCTCGGTGAGCATCTCAAAGCAAGCGGTCCAGAACCTTACGACAGGCTCAGGTCCCAACGCACAACGTTCCATACCTACACGACAAGACCAGTGGTATTATACGATGATCGCTCACCGCCACCAGGAAGCGCATCGCTCCTCTTCACCCTCGCGTTACACCAAAGCATCCAACGCCCGATCCAGGTCTCTTTCGTATACACGGTACGAGCCGTACCCGGGCGTCTTGAGGGTGAAGCGGGAGCGGGACGAGGGGGAGGAGATGGTGGAGATCTTAGACGATTTCCAGGTGAAGCGGGAGCCAGAGGAGGAGTCAGTCAAGAACCCAGCTGGGGCTGCTGGTGTGGCAGGCAGAATGCCAAGGTATGTATTCGGCCTGCTTGCTTGCGATCCAGGCATTGACACCCTTCACATACAGGTCGAAGCCGGCACATAGACGAGCAGTCTCCTCGTCCCACTTTTATGGGTTCATGATCCCCTCGTGTCTTCACTCGGAGGACACGATAACTGGTAGCAGGCCGGCCGGGGCCAAACCCTCCGGACAATCGTCCACCCCGACCCGACCCTCTCACGTTCGAGCACTGTCCACACCAGTTCTTCTGCCATCAGTCAGAAGAGTCCACTCTACTCCCTCGCCTCACGCGCATCGCGCCGTACCCTACCCCTCCCCACCATCCTCCGTTGCCGAGGGACCCTCCCCGCGTCCCGCATCCCCACCAACGTCAATAGCACCAACAACGAAGGGCCCAAGGTCAAGCCGACATCTGATCTTTGTCAAGCCGCTCGTGGCGCGACACCTGCAGTGCGGGGGTATGGTTCATATTCGCTCGGTGGATGGGCATAGGAGCTTCAACGTCTGCTTGCCTGCCATGGCCAGTTTGCAGATCGGCCCTTTGACCAAGGCTTGATCTCCCTGGCGGCTGATCACGGTCGGATGGGGCATCCGGGGATGTTCGCTGATCACTCCATGTGAGATCTATACTGTACATGAACATGAGTATTATCGCATGATAACGTATAAGGACCTGTTTGGCCGTCTGTACAAACGCCTGCCCTGAACCCACTCCCCGCTATCGCTTCACCGGACCCCTCCTCTTGATCTTGGGGAATGTGACAGGCGCGGTCAAGACAGCCTTCCTGGCCGCGCTAGCTTCAGCAAGGGAGATACCCTGCTTTTCCCGCTCCGCAGGCGTCGCGACGTTGACCGCGCATCCGAGCGACTTGTACATGTTGGTGATCCTGCGAGGGTGTCAACGTCAGCGGGGTTGGCAGTTCGAGGGCATAGCGGAGCACCCGTTCACTCACTTGGCCGGCTCCATCTTGAGGTCCTTGGCGACCTTGCTCACGTCCGTGGCGTAGTTATCCAACAGGAGGTACAGCACGCAGATCCAGGCCAACAGCTTGGTCTTGGTCTTTTCCGTCACGGCGTGGCGCTTGCCCTGTGTCTCTGAGAAACGCGAGACAACGCCGTCAAGAAGCTGACGGGGGACGCCGGGGAATTTGGCCGAGAGCTCTGCAGAGGGCGTCTTGGATAGACGCGGGGCGATGTCGAGCAGTTGAAGCAGGGTGGAAAGGTAGTAGAGGTATCGCCTGGGGTGGAGAGATTGAGTATCAGCCATGCCAATCCACACCTCGGTACATGTTCACGCCACACGCACATCTGGGTCTTCCTGGCCGCTCGACTGTCAAGGTTGATGATATGCCTCATCTTGCTGGTCAGCCAGTAACTTCTTCGGAAGGGCAGGAGACCCGATCGAGCCTTGTCGTCTTCCGCCTCGAGCAGCTGGGTCACGTCGATGGAGGACCATTCAGCGGCGGTGATGAGCGAGTCGCGAGGATACACCTCGGTCACGTCGGACGTGGTCAAGTTGGGAACCGGGATAAGCTCGTTGGCTTCGACGGGGCCTTGGTGCGGACGAAAAGTCAGCATACAAACAAGCCCGCGCAGCATGCTCCGGCGACACTGAAGCACCACCCACCAATAGCCTCGGCCATCCCCGGGATGCTCTCCATCAAGTGACCCTTGACCCCTTCCATAGCCCCCACGTCCACCTTGTTCCTCTCCTCCGCCTTGATCTGCGTCTTGGCCTTTCTGGTACCAAACGTTTCTCCCAGGTCATTTCGCCTCGCTTTCCACAGTTCCTTTGGATCAATAGGTTTAGCCGCCACGGCCGACGCTCGAAGTCGCTTGACCCGGTGGGTGAGGAGGTACAGAGGGGCACTCGGGTGGATGTGAACGGTGGACGTGGACGGGTCATATATGGCCGGCAGGTATCTGGGTGAGTAGATAAGCTGGTGCACTCGAATTATAGGCAGGCCAAACCCACTGGCAGTCCGACCCTTCCGTGTTCAGCTGATAGTCCCTGTTGGTACTGAAAAACTCGACATCCTCGGTCTCGCCGGCGACAATGGTCTGCTGCTTTGACAGGTCCGAGGTGGATCCGACATCCCGGGTGAACAGGGTAAACGGGGTATGCTTGGACGGCTTGATGGATGGAAAGTTGACTGTGGATCCGTATGTAGTCAGTTTGGCCCGCGCTGCGTGACCCAGCCACTACACACCGAAAGCCGGACCAGCAGCCGGGTGAACGTCCTCCACGACCACTTGAGCTTCCGCGCCGAGGTTGGCCGCGCCGGATTTTCGCTTGTTGGACTTTTGAATGGGTCTGCTGGACGACGCCATTTCGATACAGAGTGCAGGTGTGATATACCTTCCTTCTACGAGTGGATATGAACGATGATCAGCCATAGCCATAGCCAGGACAGGTGGACAGTTCAACTTTTGATGTTTAGGAAAGCATCACGTGATCTCGTCAGCCCACGCGACGTAGAGTACAGTCAACCCGGGTAATCCACTCCGAGTTGTCAACAAATGTCAGTGACTGTTACTCGACTGTATACGTGCCAGACTTGCACAGGTATCACATATTCTGCACGGCGCGATCGTGGTAGGGCTCCTCGCTGTGTTCAGGCAGCATGGGTGTACCCGGTCTGTGGGACGTGAGTACCCCCGTCGGACCCGTTCGCACAACCCTAACGACCACACAGCTCCTCAGGCCAGCAGCAGCCAGGACGTCCTTGTCCAAGCTGTCTAGGGATGCTTTCTTGAGCAATCGAGGGGGTCATAGAGCTCTCAAACTGGGTATAGACGCTTCGTGAGTTGTCGAAGAAATCGTTATTTCCATACACACAGCTGACATCAGCACAGTATCTGGATCTTTCACGCTCAGCAGACGTATGTGGGCGAGAACCCCTTCTTGCGAACCATCTTTTTCAAGATCACTGCGTTGATGCAGCATCCGGTACTGCCCGTATTTGTTTTCGGTCAGTATCACGAGGTTCCCCTTTAGCAGTAAAGCTCACTCCACGCAGACGGACCCAACAAACCTGGCCAGAAGCGCAACCAGAATGTAGCGGGACAGTTTGGCACGGGCGATCACCGAAGTCGACAGTTCAAGGCTTTGCTAGATGTCTGCGGTCTGGAATGGTGGAATGTGCGTCAGTACCGCGACCGTGCCATGGGCAGCTGTCCGTTGACTCCAACATTATAGGCTCCTGGAGAAGCGGAGACAGAGTTGGCCGTGATGAACCGGCAAGGCAAGATTGATGCGGTCTTGTCGGACGATGTCGATGCCCTCTTGTTTGGTGCTACTTGCCTCTTGAGAAAGTGCGGCGACTCTCATGGCTCAGTCAAGCGAGACACTCAGCTGACGTGAGACAGCAACTCGCCTACACTCTCGGGCGCCCAAGCTTCCTCTACAGGGCGTAACAACTCAGCACGTGGCGACATGCGCGCGTACGAGATGTACGAGTCTAGCGCAGTGCGGCGTATCTGGACTAGCCGAGAAGACACGGCGTTGAAGACCGAGGAGGACTGCCGTATGGCGATGGTGCTGATCGGGCTTCTCGGCGGAGGTGATTATGCCCCGGAAGGATTGCCCAGTATAGGTGAGCTAGACTATTGCTGGTCAAGCACCGTCAGTCTAATGCAATATAGGCCCGACAATATCCTTCGGACTCGCACACGCTGGGCTGGCCGACTTTCTCAAACACTACGTGACCGACCGTTCCACATTCGATCATGGTCTCCCAGAGATTCACCAGCGCATAACGGACGAACTCCGCACCAACGCCTCAAAGCAGATCGGTCGGAAATATCCGGACAGAGCCAACAAGCTAGGGGTGATACCGCCCACAACACTCTTCCCAGAGTTCACGCTTGAGGCCTATCTCAACCCCGCCGCCAGTCCCTTGCACGACTCAGCGCAAGGGTGGCCAGGCTTCGGTATTGGCGAGAAGGGTTATCGAAGGGGTATGGCGAGGAATGAGGGCCGAGGAGATATGGAGGGCCTCGCCAAAGCCTGCGAACAGTTTTTCGAGTGGGGAACCAAGGATCTCGTCTGTAAAAAGTTCGCAGGGGAAACAGTGGGCATCTTCGGCGCTGAGTTGATGGATGAGGCGAGAAGAATCGTGCGCGCTCGCGAAAGTCGAGAGCGACTCAGTCTGCCACCGACGTCGAATCCTAATTTCGGGGCGTCACAAAGCGCGCCTGGTTCACGGATCACTTCGTTCTTCCAGCAAGCCATGCCCTCTTCGTCGCCCCTTCCGATCAAGAGCTCCCAACCGGTGTCATTACAACCCACGGGGAAGATTCCACTACATGTGCTGAAGATACACTCAACTAGGCCCGATCCCACTTATCCAGATATGACGGAATACCGTATATCATACCGTCCTGACATCTACATACAGCGATGTCACGACGCTATGACCGGCAGCAGACTCGACCCTGGCGATCTTTCAGATGGGACCAAGGATCGTCTGGGCCTGAGAGGTCGGGCGGGATCGGACGAGGCTATTGGCGCACCGGGAGAGTTGCCGTTGAAGGGCAAAGACGAGATCAGAACTTGGATGCCCGAATATCTCGTACAGGAGGCATGGCCTGATTTAGTTCAGCGATGGGAGGAAGAGAAGCGGGCCAAGGTAACCAAGAGCCCGAGGAAGCTGAAGAAAGCGCCGCCGAAAGCTGGCGCCAAGGTCGGAGGGGGCTCAAAGACGATCAGAGAAAGGGGCATGGATTCGGCCGGTTTCGCAGCGTTCTTTGGTACCACGCAGCAACCGAGAAGGGGTAAGACGTTCACTCCGTCCGCCACTGATTCGGACGAAGAGGTGGAGGCAGTGGAGCTGCCACTACGTCGGCCCAGGTCCTCCACGGTGGACTTGAGTATGTCGTCACCCATGCGATCGGTCTCCCCATCTTCGTCGCGGAGTGACGGGGCTGGAAAGAAGACACGCGCAAGGCCTAGGCCGTCAACCTCATTATCGAGCTTGCCGGAATCCATTCCGCCCACGCAGAATGACCTGGCAAGCAGGGCCACGCCTCGTACACGGCCAAAGAGCAAGACCAAGCGTACCGCTTCGCCGAAACGCGTAGCGTCAGACAACGGCTTGGACACGCCGGAAGCAAGCGCCAGACGGTCAACATCGCCAAAGCCCCGTGCTTGGCCTTTCAGCAAACGCGTATTCAGCAAATCCAAGTCATCACCCTCGGCCTTCGCTTCCCCCGCAGTGAGGATGGGTTCCAGGGGTTCTCTCATACCGACTCCCTTGGGTGGGGTGAACGAGCCTATCGACCTATGTTCGACTGACTCGGAATCGCAAACTCCCGTCCGAGTATCGACTCGAGCGCGACAATCGACGCCTCGCCAGCTGGGTTCATCTCCTATCTTACTGGACTCTGATGTTGATACGCCAGTGGTGAAGCCCTCGCGGAGACGGAAGTCTGCGAATCGCATACATTCCCCTCCGACCTCCTCACCGGTCCTCCGAGAATCCGACCTGAATACCCCGTCTTCCCCGCTTACCTCAGTAGCCTCCAGCGATAGTTCCCCCAAAAGACGCACGCGGTCCAACAAGACTGGACCAAGCTCTCAACAGTCCATATTAGACTTTCCTGCCACTGCTAAGCATTCTCAGACCCCTGCAGCCAGTAAGAAGTCGCCCTCGCCGAGGAAGCCCAAGTCTAAGAAGAAGAACTACGTCGTGGTCAGTGAGACCTCGGACGAGGAGGTGATTGATTGCACGCGTTCGGGTTGATGGGGTGTCAGCCTGGGCTTGTGAGTGTCCAGTCTTGTCTGCATCGCTTGTTGTATTCCTGTACACTGCATTCATTGTTGTATCTTGATGACATGCCAACTCATGGAATAAGCCCGTCCAAGCCCGAGGCGAATGATCGGCTCTGGAAACCTGACGAAGATGCATCTCGCAGATCAAGCTGAAACCGTACATTGCACGCAAGGCAAGGGACTGGCGGCAACTCAAGCTGGGGTCAACGGAGTGATAGCGTCAGAACCGCTTGGGTTGACCGTCAGTCGGCTCAGCCGTCAGCGTCGCTCAATGGGTGCCTTGTCCGTCAGTCACATCGACCGCAGAGTCGGCCGGACTGGGCGGACCGGCCGGCTGGGCCTGAGCGTTCGTGCTCTGCGATCATCGCAAAAGCCCAGGTCAGCGAGCCATGCACTCCACGCTTCCACGAGCTCAGACCTGCTTGACCACCTACCCCTGTGACGATTGGCGCTTGGATTGGGACTCCGTACACGGTCGACAAAGAGGCAGCGATCGAATCCGCCTGCGATCGACGGTCAGCATGGTAGTATAGGGAGTAGCGATGTCATCGACGTGTACCGTGCGAGATCGGATGCACGGGATGACAGTGGGAGATAAGTTACGGTTCGCCACTTACTACGCCTTGCTGGGATGCGGCAGCGCTCGCGGACGTTGTGTTGGATGGAGCGGCAGTCCCGGAGCCTGAGGCTGAGGACGATGGGGCGTCATAGGTACCCTGTGTGCTGGACATGATCTGAATTCTGGCCGCAGTCGATATATGTTGATATCGGTCAACCGAGTGGTCGGTAGGTTGGAAGTCTACAGCGCATCTCCTGTCTTTTATACCTTGCTATTCCACTGTGACAGCAAGGCCGACGCACCTTGGATCGGGAGGAGCCGCTTGAGCTGCGCCCGGGAGACAAGGGAGCACGAGGGGGGATGTGTCACCGAGGCCAGCACAAAGGTTAGACTCGGTCAGTAATGGCGATGCCACCGCCTCTCGGTCAGCCAGACTATGTCCACCTATAAGCGGTACATCGTCACAAAGGATGTTATACACACTTGGGCCCAGACGCCGCATTAGATCTCGCTTAGCTTCTCCACTGGTGTCACATTCTACGCGATCGGCGTGTGCACCGGTCTGCCAGCCGCCTGTGGCCGCGGAGTCACAACGAATCCGTTCTTTGACTGCGGCTTTGATTGTTGGCAGCTCTGAAAGAAGCGGACTTCGATGCCGGCTTGAGACGAGCGATATATCCGCTGAAGTCTGAGTGACCTCACTGCTTGAGTGCTCTGCATGGTGGACACCTCGAATCGCCATTGTGTCGAGCCGAGGCAAGGGTGAAGTGGGCTCAGTGCGGCTTGCACGCTAGCAGGGAGAGCCCTCGATCGCTTGAATGGCAGGTCTGTGAAGGCTCATCACGTTACAAACCTCGATATCCAGATATCAGCGGAGGTCTTAGACCGCTAAGAAACACCCACCACACCAACGAATGGCCGGGAGTGCACGTACATATTGGATCAACGACCTGATCAGCTGAGACATTCATAGCGGGCATAGATGAGTTCAATCAGCGATATGTAACGTGACCAACAGAAAACCCAGCAGCGGCCTTTCTCAGAGGATAGCACAAGAAGTCGCTGCAGTGCCACGAAGCTGCGAGCGGAGAGTAGTCCCCTGCGAATCGCTACCGGTCTCCGATCCACAAAGAGTCGAGCCAGTGTCAACGTCGCTTGCGTCTCCGACAAGTGTCGACGTGGTGCTCAATCGCCGTCCGTCCCGCAATGCAGACAGGGTCAATGCAGCTGAATCGTGGCCGGTGCTTGACTGGGACTGATTCAGCACACAGCTAGCACGGGCGAATCTCGTCTGTCCTCACTATGTCGTGAGGGCGAGCTCTCCTGTTCGGCTGATGGCCCGCTGGCAGAGCTGCCCGCATAGTGCGTGGTGTTGTCATCACGCGCTGACATTCTGTAAATTGGTATCGATTGAGGTGTCTACACAGGGAGAGATACGTGTAGTATAGACAAGCGAGTGAGGAAGTGAGTGACAACCCGAATATGATGATGGGTCAGTCGACATGATCCTTATAGAGTGGAACTGAACATCGGAGACGCTCATGCCGACTGAACATCCTCAGCACAACCGAGGGCACGCGTCATACCTCATGAAGTGGAATAAAGGACGCCCGCAGCTCCCGCATAGCGCCGTAGCCCGGCACAAAGGCATTGCTCGGCGTCGACTTGAAACAGGCGGGGAGTTACAAGGGGCATGAACCCTCGGCACAACGGATGTCTTGGACAACTGCGCCGAGAGATCTCAGCATGATCGCTTCTTTTGTCTTGACGTCTTGACAACTGCTCCAGCCTGCCAAGAGCTATGCCCCTTCGTGCCCTCAGTAATCGTTCCCTGTGAGTGACCTTTGCAGTAATATTGATTAGGCCGTACTGTCCGCCATGAGATCGCGTTGAGCGTTCCACAGGGCCATGACAGCTCTAGCGGCCTCCTTCCGTCTCCGCCATGAATGCATGGTAACACGTGGATGCCTTGATGCGAATATACAAACTCCCTTACTGGGTCTTGTAGTTGAGCGTGGGCGAGGCCTGGTTGACCGGCAAGACGACTGCAAGTGAGTGTCAGCAGGGATGAATGGAACCGGCCAGTACGCTCAGCTCACACAACTGGGCGACATTGACGTGAGGCGGTCGCGAGGCGGTCCACACGATTTCCTCGGCGATGTCCTCGGCCACGACTGGGTGCGTGAAAAGTGTCAGCTCAGGGGTCAGACCGGAAGAGCGCACTGGAACGCACGCGGCTGAAGACCCTTGTAGACGTTGTCAGCCTTTGACTTGTCCCCCCTGAATCGGACGACTGAGAACTCCGTCTCGACCATACCCGGCTGGATCTCGACCACCCTGATGGGGGTGTTGACGAGCTCTCGGAGGAGGGCGCCGTTGAAGGCAGACAGAGCGAACTTGGTAGCGCAGTAGATGGATCCACCGGCGTAAGGCTCACGTCCGGCAATGGAGCCGAGGTTGATGATGGTCTGGGTGGGTGGGTAAGCACTGCTCACTTGAACTCTTGAACTCTAATGAGGACTCACACCCGTCTGTCGCTTCTTGAACTCCTTGACGAAGATCTGGGTGAGGTGGATGAGACCGATGACTAGGGTAGGCGTCAGGATGGCTCAGATTATAGGAGCCCGTTCGGCTCACCGTTCGTGTTGAACATCTGGGCGATATCGGCATCGTCTACAGTCGCGCAAGACTTAAGCAGGAGCCCGAAGCGAGCAATATATCACGCTTACCGATGTCTACGGAGCCGACTATCAGCACAGGTCACTCCATATAAACGTTCGTTGACTCACCCCCGACATGCTCAACACCCTTGACCATACCAGCGTTGTTGACGAGGAAGTCCACCTCGAGACCCTCCGTCTTGGACAGCACGGCGTCCAGGTCGGCGGTCTTTTGCATGTCGGCCTCGATCACGACCACCTTGCCCTGCTTGCCTGCCGCCTTGAAGTTCTCCTCCGCCTTGGCCTTGACGGCGGCGAGGGCGTCGGCTCGACGGGCGAGCAGGATCAGGTTGGTCCCCGCCTTGGCGAAGAGGAGGGCCGTGGCCGCGCCGATTCCGGCCGAGGCGCCGGTGATGAGAGCTGCGGGGTGTCAGCGGGGGTGTCTTTGCGATGCAGGTGGTTGAATGCGCACCGGTCTTGCCCTCGAGCCTAGGCGGAGACTGTTTAGCTCTTGCATACCTTACAGCCGAGCAGACATCCGACCCACCTGGAAGTGTTGAACACCGACATGGTTCTTATCTGGTTAAACACGGATTGACGGGTTTTTTTCGGGAGCGAGAGGAGGGCGTTGGATTTGAGCTGGCTGAGTTTGAGACCGAGACGAAGGGACATGTGCTGAGAGCGTGTTGTAGGTGCTGGCGAGTGAAGGCAGCAACAATAAGAGGTTCTCCCCACTGCTTGCTCGCCCCTCCCCTAACCCCCCCCCCGCTATCTCGCATCTCATTCGGCGGTTTCGGCAACCATTGACCCGACGGTTGATCGCTGGCTTTGAGCTTTTGGTTTCTCGGGTAAATTGGTCCTAACGGACCCTGAAATCGAGATACGACGTGATTAGTCGCGATTACAAACCGGGTGGATGGCGGATATCGCCGGGGGGTTCATCCCGAGATGCCAGAGACGTTCTGTCCTCTGGAGGGGGATGGTCTGTCAAAGAGGCCGTTCCAAGTCTGTTGGATGAGCAGCGTAACAGGCTCGATGGAAGGTCAAGCTGCCCCGTGAATGGCTTGTCTGCAGGAACTGGGACTTTATCGTCAGATAGCCAGTAGAAGGGACCCCACGCCGACGAGCTGAAGCAGAGCGGTAGTGACCCGCCTTGTAGGTGTCATCATGCAGCATGACCCGACAGCCAATCCTGCCAGCTGGTCCAGTCTTCGCCTGTCGCATCCTGACGGAAGTTGCCCATTACCCTCCCCAATCGCTGCCACGCCCATCACATGATGACGTCACTCCTCGACAATGCCACGTTCCTGGCAGTTCCGCGCCACTCGTCCATCAACGCTGGTCCGTCATTCGCTTTGTCCCTTTACCTTGCTTTCCTGCTCGCTATTGCTGACGTCCAGCGCATCGCTCGAAACGCACACACCCATATACCTCAATCAAAGCTGTTCACACCTACCACTCACCACACAAATCACCCACCATGGTCCGCGGTTCAGACATCATCCTTATCCTCGTCGCCATCATCTTCCCTCCTCTCGCGGCGGGTATGATCAGCGGCTGTGGCTGCGACCTGCTCATCAACATCTTGCTGACGTGTTTGGGATACCTTCCCGGTCACCTGCACGCTTTCTGGCTTATATGTGAGTGGGGCGTTGAGTGTCGCACGCACCATAGACATATTGTTTCGTGGTTCAGCGACGTAAGGACTCAGAGAACTGTGAGGGTGTATGACGACCCCTGGTGTTCTACTGAGCTGGAGCATCCGCTCCGTAGGGAGGCGAGGGCCATAGCATCACGCCGAGAGCGGAGGACAAGCAGACGTCTGCTGGGTCGTCACTGCCCTTCGTGCTTGACCATCACGGCGCAGGGTTAAGAAAGCCCACCTTTCGCTTGTCAAAGACCCAAACGTAAGAGGCTCAGCTGACCCGCCTTCCCGTAGACAAAAAGATCAAGGCCGAGGAGACGTACGGTCCAGGAGGCTACACCTACATGGGCAATGGCAACTTTGTCGGCAACGGACCTGCGGTGGGCCACCACCCTCACGCTGGCAACCCGCGTGAGTGACGTTCACACCTGATACGTCCGCTTCAGACGCTGACCAAACCCCACACAGCTCCTCCCGGTCAGCAGTACTATGGCTCCACGCAATAAGCCTGCCCTTCCAAGCCCTTGTCTGTAATCCTTTTATTTCGGAGCGAAAGTATTCAGACGGCGCACCGAGTTTACCGCGCGGACCTAGATCGTTATAACTGGAATGCATGCTGTAGTCGCTAGAAAGACCCGCGCACCTGCTGCTGAAAATACAATCTACCACTCTACTCTACCCTACCTACTTGCCCTGCTCCTTCTGCCAAGCCAGGAAAGCCTCGTGAGCCTTCTCCTGCGCCTTGAAATCCTTGATAAACTTCTTGCCGCTGGACTTGGACACCTCCTTGCCCTCCCCATCCTTGGTCGGCACACCCGCCTCGTCCCATTCGGAGTACGTCCCCTCAGGCACGTTTGGCGGTCGGAACATGTCCTTCGGAGCCACTCGGCCCTTTTCGAGCGCTGCGATCCGCTTGGCTTCGGCCGCTGCGGCACTGGCAGCCTTCTTGGCTGCCTTGTCCGCAGCCGCAGCCGCCTTCTCCTCTCGCGCAGCGATCAAGACCGCCGGATCCACCAGCTTGAAAAGGGCTCCACCATCTGCTCCTTGTCCGTCATCCAGCTGCACGCCAAGGTTGGCCAGATCCTCATCACGGAACCTGTCGCACAGCTTGAGAATGTCGGCGGGGGATGATCCGCCAATGGCGAGCTTTCGAATCTCGTCACGGAAGGATGACATCGCTCGAAGGAAGGGATCCAGTTTGGCCTCGAACTAGCATACGCGTTAGCGGGGGGCTAATCGGGGAAGATAGCGTTGCCACTCACATCGCCAGATCCAGCAGCGTCATCTCCCTCCTTGCCCCAGCCCACCGCGGTCGCATCCGTGACAGCACTGCCTTCGCCCAGACCAAACATCTTGAGCATCCGCGTGATCCATTGAGCGATAGCCGTGACGGGCTCAAGGTTGACGTCTCGTCCCCTTGAAGAAAAGTACACGTTGACCTTGGCGACGAGGTCGAGGAGTACGTTGATCGCATTCGGGGTGTTGAACGAGTCGCAAAGGGCGACTCGGAAATCGTGTTGAGCCTGATGCAAGCTGCCAGCGTCGTTAGCACACGCTAAGCCTAATCAACGCTGCGCTCACTCCGCCATCAAAGCCTTCTCAGGCTCCTCAAAGTGATGTCTACCGTCAAAGACAGCTTCTCGGGCAGCAGACTCGCTGATTCTAGCCTTGACATTCGCGAAGAATTTCTGGAGCACACCGGTCAGCTCACCGAATCTCCATAAACAGCCATCAACTCACGTCCAGCGTGTCCTCCTTGGTCCTGGTATCCGCAATCAAATCCTTCTTAAAGTCCAGCTTGGCGTTCCAACTTTGCAGCATAAAAGCGAGTCGCAGCCGTCTAGCCGTGTAGTCCCGCAGTGCTTCCTGCATAACTCGTAAGACTTCGCTGTCGCTATTTGCACTCTTCAGCAGTACTCACCTCAATCGTGATGAAGTTTTTGAGAGACTTGCTCATCTTCAAACCCTCGATATGGAGGTGGCCAGTATGCAGGAAGTAGTTAACCCACTGTCTGCAGCCGTGGTATGCCTGTATAAGGGGATGGTCAGACGGTTTCCGAACCCCAAGCCTCGTTACCAACACACCTCGGCCTGCGCAAGCTCATTGTCGTGATGGGGGAACATCAGATCCACACCGCCTGAGTGGATATCCATGCCCTCGCCAAGGATGGCAGAAGCCATGACCGAGCACTCGATGTGCCACCCTGGTCGACCATCGCCCCATGGGGACGGCCAAGCAGGTTCTCCAGGTTTCGACTTTGCCTTCCAGAGGGCGAAATCGGCTGACTGCTTCTTGCCCATTGATCCGGTCAAAGCCCCTGCGGCGAGATGCTGCGTGAGCGATCGTATCGCGCCGGGTCTGACTATCACCCACCTTCTCCCTCGTCCAGCAACTTCTTGTTGCCCTTGCTTCCAGGCTGCAACTTGGCATATTCATGCCTGAACCCGTCACCCTCCGCGCCCTCGAACTTGGCCACATCGAACCATACGCTACCGCCTCCTTCGTACGCAAAGCCATTGTCCATGATCTTTTGCACGAACGACACGATTTCCGGCACGTACTCCGATACTCGAGTGATGGTGTCTGGCGGGAGGATTCGAAGTCGCGCCATGTCTTCGAAGAACTTGCCTTCCCAGTGTGATGCGAGCTTCCGAGACACAGTGATGGGGTCCTCAATGGTGTTACCGAGCTGCACGTAGTGAGTACCGCCGACTACCTGTCGACGAAAGAACGCATCCGGACTCACAGTCTCGCCGTAGTGAGGACCCAGGACATCGCTGGTACCTTGTACCAGCTCGGCGACGGCCTCATTCCCACCACTCTGGCTGCTGAGCTTCTCCTCGGCAGCCTTGATGGCATCCCGGGCTCTGATCAAGCTGGCGAGATACAGCGCAAACTTCTCCTCCTTTTCTCGAGCGGTGCGAGCCCATTCTGTATCACTCTTGTCCTTTTCCAGCGCGGCTTCCAGGAGCTCAAACGGACCCAGTTTGGCGTCAGAAGACGGCGGTGACGGGAAGGACTTGATGAGCTTTGAGTTGACGAATTTGCTAAACGCTTCGCGGGCATCCGAGACGAGCTGAGGGGTGAGATTTGGGTTGGACGAGATGGTCTGGTTGAGGAGGTAGGATTCTCGTGCTCGAAGGATGATCTGCCAGAGCGACACGGTCAGCTTGTCTGTCTGAAGCAATCGAACTCCAGCTAACCTTGTCGTCAATGTCGGTGATGTTCATTACAAAGTTGACGTCGTATCCAAAGTAGTCTCGCAATATACGCCGGACGATGTCTTGAGTGAGGTAGTTTCTAACCATGAGTATAATCAGCAGAGGTTCCATCGTTACCCACACCATTCACTGACCTCGCATGCCCCATATGACTCGAGTCGTACACTGTGGGACCGCAGTTATACCAGTCAACCTGTCGCCCCTTGGTAGGTACGAAGACGTCCTAGGGGAAGCCGACGTTAGCGCTCAAGCCACCACCGGCCGCACACGAGCTCACCTTGGATCGGGTGAGCGAGTTGTACACCTTGAGTACGGGCTCTTCGACCTTGGGCGTAGGTGGTACCCATTCCGGCTGGCTGGAGCCGGACGCTTTGGGCGCAGCCATGACGGTAGCGGTGGAGGTGAGAGTTCGAGAAAGGGGGACAGCTGCGTAGCAACGCAGGGGACTGAAGCGGGCTGAGGTATATACGGAACGGGCTGTGCGTAATATGATTGACCTCATACAGAGGTGAGAGAGTGTCTTTCGTAGCTGCGTTCGGGCGAGTGAGACGTACAGAAATGTTGGGTCCGAGTCGAGGTGTGAGCCAGGTGAGCGGGGTCGTTGACTTTTTGGCTGTAATCAGTGCCGGAATCGGATAATAACCCAGTTAGGCGCTGATCACCTCTGGGCAACAGCGCGAGCCTAATCATCGCGTATCGTGGAGGTTCACGTCACGCAGTCTGGAGACCACCGGCACTGTTTGACTGCTGTTCAGAAGTGTAAGCAGAATAGCCAGAGCTGGACACACGACCTCACGACTGGAAACGAGCGACCATCATGATCTTACGGCCAGTGATCCTCTTCCTGGTGACGTTGGCATCGGTGGCCTGGGCCGTCAAGTTTGATATCGCGGCTGAACGCAATCCCAAACCTCGTAAGTTCGTCATAAAGGAGGAAAGAGAGCTGCGCTGACAGCCGTGTTCTGCAGGATGGTTAGTACAACCGGGTCGTTCTTGGCTTGAAGGATAGGACTGTTGCTGATCTATCAACCATCACAGCATATGGAATTTTGCCGGAGCTCACTCGCTCGTGATTGTCACCGCGAATGTGCCTCACGAACATGGCCAAAGGGTCGACATTGAAATCCTTGATGGGTCAGAGCGGGGCAATGTATACCTGTCCAAGAAGGTAAGCTGGGGCTACGCCTGCCAATGGACGCTGGAGGGAACGCATGGCTAACCACACAGCCATGTAGGATATCCGAGGCGAGACAAGACTGGCTATCACCACGCACGAGTCGGCCGATGTCGGTGTCTGCATAAAAAACCACCTTGATAGGGGTGAGTACACCTGTCAGGGCTCGTGTCATCGCGACATGCTGATCCTCTTGTGGCAGGAGGTGACTGGAAGGTGTCGCGAGTCGTGGACCTGGACGTGGACATCGGAGCAGATGCTACCGATTACAAGTGGGTTCTGTAGGGGACCGCTGTGTGGTCCTGGACAGACAAATCTAGTGCTGACGTACGTCCTTAGCGCCATCGCCAATCAGGAGTCGCTGTCGATCCTTGAGGTGGAAATGCGCAAGCTCGAAGCTGTCGTCAAGGAGATTGTGGATGAGATGGGATACCTACAGCGACGGGAGATGAAGATGAGGGATACAAACGGTGCGTTTTGGTCGCGTCTATATCGGGCGAAAGCGCGGACGGCTGAGCAAGGTCGTGTAGAGAGCACCAACTCCCGAGTCAAGTACTTTTCCATCCTCATCACGGTCGGCATCATCGCTCTGGGCGTATGGCAGGTGAGTGGCCATCCTCCCGTATCGCATTCGACCTTGCTTACGCTATTCGCAGCTCGTCCATCTGCGGTCCTTCTTCAAGCGAAAGTACCTGATCGACTAGGTGGCGCCCATGCTCTGGTGACAAACGTCGAATGCATGGCGTGTGGCGATGCGGAAACGTGCTCATCCGCTTAACATCGGTTAAGTCAACCTCACGTCAGCTAGCGGGTCTGTGCTGGGGGTGCGGGGGGATCTTCACAACCGACTGCTAGCCTGATCTTCCTCCGTCGCTTCTCTTTCTTCCTCTGCCCCTCCCCCGCTTACTAGCTCTACTTTTCCCGTTCACCCTCAGCTCGATCGGGCTGCCTAGCCAGTGAAACCGCACAACGAGCACCTGCAGAAGCGATGGACCCATCTACTTCATTCTTCTCTGACGTTCCAGGTGATGAGAGGATCTATGGTGGTCGCTACGCTCGGGCGTCCACTTCGGCAAACAGGGAGGCCTCTGCAAAGTCTTCTACCACAGATCCCGGTCCTACCATCTTTGAAATTGATACGTCGCGTCCAGCTCCAGCTCGCCGTAATCCCGTCCAGCACCACACAACTTCTGCTCCACAGACTCCCACGTCCGCGGCAAACATGTATGGCAATCCGTACACCTCGCCCGGTGTCCGAATCCCGGGCAAGGTCGGCGGGTTCGTCAACCATGAGGGAAGGATCGATATGAGCACGAGCGGTAGAAGGTTGCAGAGGAGGGCTACCGCCGGAGCTCATCCTTCCTCAACTAAGCCTCTCGTCAGCAGCAAAGAGGCGTACTCGGCCCCGACTCGCGGCAACGAGCATCCTGACCCCCTCGATGTAGTTGAGACGCAAGAACAGTATAGGCAGAACAAGCAGGGTGTGGCGCAGGAGCCGTATGAGGTGGACGAGGAGGATGACTTTGATCCTCAAGCTCCGGTGAGAAGCCGGTTACTAATATGCCTGATACAGCCTTTTGGAGGATGTGCTGGACTGACATGCACTGTTTCCGATTCCACGCCAACTGACCAACATACCTCTGCTTCCTCCCTATCTCGATCTTCTGTATCCTCCTCTGGCGATATATGCCCAATTGCCATCCAAAAGGTCGACATTTTCGACTACAAGACTCAGCTCGAAGACGAGTGGGACAAGATCCAAGTGGGCATGGAGGAGACGCTCAAGGGTGAGCTGGAGCGTGACGCAACGGTTATTTGCGGTTGGTCAGCTCTAGCTCAAATGACCTTACATCCCCAGGCTTTGCTGAAAAGACACTCTCGCACGCGTGGGTCTGCCTGCGCTCCAGCACCCGGCATATCAGGATATTTCCGTTGGACGGATCGGACAGACTAATCCTGAGTTCCAGCTACGACACAATCTTCGAAATGTGCCATATACTTAACCAGCTCGAGACCGAAGCCAGGGACGCGCTGATACAGGGTATCGACGCGATCAAGGTTGAGGAGGCCAAACACGGTTAGCTCAAGTGAAGTTGCTCCCACACAACGCTCAAGCTGATCGAATGGCCAATTCAGAACAAGCGAGAGCCACAATCACCGACTTTGCAAAGGAAATGGAGAGGATCGCACTGATGCTTCAGAACTACCGTGGCAACAAGGGTCATGCTGGGATCAAGCAGTAGGCGGGAGTCCATGCGAGGAAGTCCAGAATTCATTAGCTGGCATAGGCTGTTCTTCATATCCGCCCATATCCGTTCCCTCACCGATCCATTCTGTAGATAACATGTATCCGTTGTCATATGCAGTTATACATGTCCATGTGTAGGAACCGCAACTCTTGGGCTGTTCCCAGCCTTTTCCCGTGACACATGTGGCATCCCATGCCTAGCCTCAATCCACTTCCTCTCCTTAGCGAGCTGGTCCTCCATTCCCCTCTATCACAAGCCTACTTGAGCGACACGCCCATCTGCCATCCAGGCTGCATCAGGTAGCCCTGAGTCTCCGCCAAGGCCTGCTTGGCCTGAGCGGTCGTCTCAAACGTGGCGACAAACGACTTGGCACCTGCGTTCGGGCTGGGATGGGATGAGGGCGGCTTGGAAGCGTACGCTGATGCGCTGATGAATCCGGTGTATCTGGGCGGTGAGGGAGCACGGGTCAGCCTGGTCAAGGCGGTACCACTCGGACCGTAACTCACTGTGAGAACAAGGCGCCCATGATGTCGGCGTTACATTCTGGCGGGAGGTTGGAGCAGATGATGGTGGGCTTCTCGTCGTCTGCAGAGAGGGTATGAGTCAGCTCGGCTGTCGGTCGACTACTGGCTAGGGGCCAACCCCGCCATGGCAAAACCACCCACCATCCTCCTCAATCTCCATCTCCTCCTCATCCTCCTCCACATCATTCTTCTGCCTCTTGCTCTGCCTCGCGTCGTCACCCACTTCCCCTTCCTCCTCAGCATCCCTCTTCTCCCCTCTCAGCGCGGCGTCCTCGGCCTCTCGCTCCTTTTCGAGCTGCTCGTACTCGCCCTGAGCCCGAGAGACCACCAGCCTGGCGGCTTCCATCGCGGCCGCCTCTCTTGACGCCGAGGGGTCTTGTCGTGCCAGCGTGGCGTTTGACGACTTTTTGGCATATGATATTTGCTACGGCGGGGGACTGATCAGTACTCTTTCGCCGGATCAAGTAGCCCCTGCCGACCTCCCCACTTAGCCCGTCCTCAGGAGGCAATAGGTGGGTGCAAGCCCAGCAGACCCCACTGCCCCCAGGCGAACAGTAGACCAGTCACCTGCCCATACTCACAATCTGCTTGTTGTAGAACTGCTCCCCCGTCAACCCCCTGAGGGCAGCCGTGGCCGCTGCCTGCTCTGCAAACACCACAAACGCCTGTCCCCGTCCTCCCGAATGCTTCTTGGCCACGACGTCGATCCTGTGGGTGTGAGATTGTCAGAACCGCCGACTGCATATACATTGCAACGCATGGCGGACGACCGACAGACACCAGCCATCCTTTTACACCATGCGCAGCGGGACTCACACCTGTCCATAAGGGGTGAACAGCGCATACAGCTGAGCCTTCAACTCGGGCTTTTTCGTCTTGGTTTCGAGGTTGGCGACGTACAGCGTCGGCGAGGGAGCCTGCAGAGCCATGATGGGGGGTCTGAGTGTGGGTGAGGATAGGCCCGGTAGATGCGAGATTGCTAGCTGGATGGACCATTCACTCTCTTTCGAGAGATCGAAAGCGACACACCTCTCGAGCGGTGAAAGGGGGAATGATTACATAACACCCAGAGAGTCGTGGGCGGGATCAAATGGACGCGTGTTGGGCGTGGTTGGGGAAACTTGTCGACGAGATGGAATCGCGAAAACAGCTGTGGGCATGCTATGCTGTCTAGCTCATCAAGTAGCAAGTATTGATCAAAGAGCAGCAGAGGTGGCCTGCTGAGCTCCTCTTGACATCGGCTAGCATCGACTTCTCGCTGGGCTTACGCAAGACCCACGACATACGGTTCGACCTCGCACGAACCCTTTTAACGGACGACTTGATTTGGCGGAACGTTCATTGGTGCGTGGAGTGATGGGAGCTGTGTGCTGTTGGTGGGGATGCTGATGCGCCTTGTAGCCTGGTCTACCCATATAAACCGAACTAAGCCTTGACCAGAAACGGGGTTCGTGCCGACCCAAGGAGTTAGCTCCAGCTTCCGACCAGCTCGCAAGTCCGCTTGACGCACGGTCATAACCACTGCGGTTCACGACCAAGAGCTACCAGAAGACCGATTTGTCGTACTCTCCGCAACTCTCGCCCTCCCCGAGATGTCGTACAACCTCACCATGTCGAGCTACTCCTCCCTTGTCCACACCTACCTCCCTCCCTCACTCCACCCCTTCGTCCTTCTCTCCTACCCGATCCCCTTCGTCCCCTCCTCACCCACGCAGATCCGCTCATACCCAAAGGGCACGACGACAGTGTACGACAAGGGACCGCAGGACGTCTACTTTAGCATATTCTGGGCGGTGGCGTTCACCCTGCTGAGAGCGTTCACCATGCGGTTCATCTTTGCGCCGTTTGCGAGGTGGATGATCGGACGGCCAAAAGTAAAGGTCAAAGGGGGCAAGGAGGAGCGGAGGGAGCTCAAGAGGAGGGAACATGTGATCACGCGGTTCTCGGAGCAGGCTTGGAGCTGGCTGTATTGTTCGGTCTTTTGGACCCTGGGCATGGTGAGTTTTCCGACGAGCTTTAGCTGGGCCTGATTTCCAACGCCCTGTTCAACTTGCTAACCGCCACGGTAGATCACCCTGCATCAGCTGCCATCACCTACCTCCCCGGCACAGCTCTGGGGAACCTACCCGTACCATCCGTTGCCCTTCCTCAACAAGTTCTACTACCTCGCACAGCTCGGATGGTGGTTCCACCAGCTCTACGTGATCTCGACCGAGAAGAGGAGGAAGGATCACTGGCAGATGTTTGGACATCACTGGTTGACCATTACTCTGATCGTATCAAGCTACGTGGCCAACTTTACCCGGGTCGGCATTGTCGTGCACTGTCTCCTGGACTTTTGCGACATCTTCCTTCCTGTAAGTGCCGTGTGGTTACGACCCCCTCGCGACGCGTACCATTGCTAAACCACCCGGCCTAGCTCGCCAAGATGATCCGGTACCTCGGCTTCACCACCCTGTGCGACCTGACATTCGTCATCTTCCTCGTCTCGTGGCTGTTGACACGTGAGATCGGTCTGCTCCTGGTCATCCGCTCGAGTCTGGTCGAGGCGCCCAAGTACATCGAGTTCAAGTGGCTCCCTTCGGCCGGTCGGTACCTGACCTACGGGACGTATCTCGGCTTCACCGGCATGCTCAGCGTGCTCTGGGTCCTGGCCACCGTGTGGTTCTACATGGCCTGCATGGTGGCGGTGAGGGTGGTCAGGGGACTCGGCGCCGAGGACAGCAGGAGCGACGATGAGGATGACGAGGTGGACAGTCCGGCGATTGGCGTAAGCAAGCATCAGGAGGCGCTGGCGATGGAGCTGGAGGAGGTGCCGCAGTGCGTCGGGACCGCGGGCGACGTCACGCCCACCACCGCGTCGACGTCCAGGACGATCTCGGCCTCGGCGTCGAGCTCGAGTCTCACCTTGAACTCGAGCACGGGGTCGCTCGGCGGGGGAGGCGCCACGATCGGCAGGACCGACGATACCCTCAAGAAACGCAAGTGAGGTGGCGACAGAGGACGGTGGATCGGCTTGGCTCTAGGTGTCCCCGAGAAGGACAGGTGTTCGTTTCCCGACACGAATCAATAAGAGTATTTCACGCATCTCAAGAGTACCTACATTACATACTCATATGGACGGCAGACAAGACATGAGCGACATGCAATGTACAGTTTAGAGGTCGGATGGGATATGAGCAGTGGCCGCTGCATGTAGTGGTTTGCTGACACACAGGCTCACACACGGACAAGGTGATCAGGCTGTGGTACAGCAAACCTTTGATCAGTGTCTCTTCTTCCTTGTCCTTGGCGGCCGCAGCCTCGGAACTGACTTTGACTTGTCTGTTTGACACCGCTCTTATGCAGTCGGGGACAGCCAGGTCGACTCATCATGCACGTGAGTGGCGGTGGCGTCCGGCCCCTCTGCGTGATAGCTTTGCGAAGGTTCTCCACGCGGTCTTGACCTAGCGCCCGCACACAGAGCTGGCTGACCTCGTCGCCGCAGTGGCAGACGTACAACGCCTATGAGCCCATCACACCGACGCTGGAAGAGGCATTCCGCCAGGCCTCGCTCGCCGCATTTCGCCATGGTGAGTGTTCACGGTGAGGTGACCTTTCGGCGGCCATTTGACATATCGATTGAGTAGGCCCGCAAACTTTGAGGTTCTCGACCACCTCTTCCGTGACCAGCCGCGATGGGCGGACGAGCTGTCATACCCAATTAAGAGTGGGCAAGCGCACGAGTTGGACGGAAGCGGAAGTCAGATCTCTGGAGGGTTACCTGGCGAGGTGGTGTGGTCATCATCAATTGACAGAGTGAGCCGGGCGGCAGCGTCGCCGAATCCATGCTGTGATACACTCTGTTCCTCTTGGATGCCGCTGACAGCGCGTCCGTGGACCGTCCGTCGTCGTAAGGGGAGATTGATCAGCTCGAGCCCGCCTGAGGTGCGAGCTCGCGACTACGCGATCCCGCACCGCACGATCGGTGCCTCCACCGTCGACGCATCGCAGCTCGCCCCTTGTGCGTCCAGCTCAATGAAGCCTTCATATTCCGCAGACGGGCAAAGCACTAGACCACTTGCTGTGGTCAAGGAGGAAGGACCGTCGACGGCCGATACAGCCGGAGGGACTGGATTTAGCCATGCTCCTCAGCCTGGTCTGGGTCGCTTCGGTCTCTTTACAAGGAAGCTCACGAGGAACAGGAATGGGAGCAAGGGGCAAGGTCTGAGGAGGTACACATGAGCCGTCGACTGGATGAGCGTTGGATGGTTGAGTGGTCGAGGCGTCGGATCACATGCAAAGCGAGGTAGCGATATCAGGCAAAAGCGATTCCAGCACACGATATGACATGTGCGCCACGTCCCACCCGTCACGCATGCATACTAGATATCCCAAATGAACCGCTTGACCTGATCCAGACCGTTCCCCTGCTGCTTGTCCCCTTCTCCCGCCTTGTCCCTCGTCGGCACGCCCAGGCCGCTCGCCCCCCACTCCACCTCGACCCCTTCCACGTCTTCCCACCTGAAGGGCCCTTTCCCTCCCCAGATAAGTCCCTCGTCCTCCTCACCTTCGTCCGCCGTCTCGCTCACGCCGGCTCCTGACGAGCCAAACAGCCTGCCAAAGAACCCCGCCGACGATCCGCCAGCCACCCTGCCCATCCCCTCGATCTTCCCGCCCGAGGCCTCCCGGGACGACTTGAGTCGGTCCATCTCACGTGTGAGGATGGACTTGACTCGGTCCGTGGCCGTGGTGAATGTCGTTTCGGGTATGTCGGGCGGAGAATGCGTGGTGGGCGGAGCGGGACGAGCGATCAGGTCAGCTTTGTGAGCGAGGATGAGGAGTTTCGGGGCGGGAGCGGAAGGTGGCAGTCGGGTCGCAACATTGGCCAGGGCCGACAGGACGGGCGGTAGTTCCCTATCATCGGCGAAGGGTCAGCCATCACTCGAAGAGACTGGACAAACCCTTGCCCGGGATGAGCTTACTCGGCGATGCTAGATGCGTTCCTGACGATGGCCTGTACGTCGACGACAAACACTACTGCAGTGGCATCCTTGACATGCGTCTTGAGCTGATCACGGAGTCTAGGATGTCCGGGTAGGTCTACCAGGCGCAACGTCTTGGTAGCGCCGTCGTCGTCAGGTGACGAGAGGATGAACGAGGTGATGCTGGGTATGACTGATGTGTGGGTCTGAGGGTAGATGCCATGGACGAGCTAAGAGCGAGGGACTGGTGTTCAGCTACTACGACAGCATTCGTTCCAGCTCCCGACCACCTCGCCCACCTTGGCAAACAAGCTGGTCTTGCCGGCATCGCTGGGTCCGACCAGGAGCACGGTAGCGGGTCCAGACCGACGATAACCCTTCTTGCCGGGTCGAGCGACTGCACAGATGTCATGTCAGCTTGACCTGTGCTCACGTCAGCTGCCTCGCCAGAGAACCCACCCGATAGGAAGATGAACAGGCCGATGAGCCCGCCTACAGCCGCGAGAAACTTTGGGTCCTGCAGGAATGGGTGGGTTAAAAGCGAGGTGAGGGATTGCACCTCTGCAGTGGGAGCCACTTCCGTGGCTACAGCGTCGTGCTGATGCGTGGCCATCTTGCCGATTCACTGGCGAGTATGGCTGGTCGAGTGATAGCGAGTCTCCAATCCAACATGAGTAAGGACTCGGTTACTGTCACTCGACTGACATTCCGGGTCACGTGGTGAACAGGTGAATTTGATTCCGCCTCTCCCTCTACCAGGTCGCGTGGCTGAACCCAACATGATCGTCATACTCGACCCCTTCAACTGCTACTACCACATCCCATCCCTTGTACAAACTCGCAAACCCAGTTGTATAGAATATAGACCACCATGGCCGACGTCAAGGACCCCAAGATCACAGAGGGTAAGCCGTGGCGTGTATACGCGGGACCGCCGGGACAGGCGCTGACCCACTCAGCCTACGAGCGCGTGCGGAGCTCCAAAGATGACGCCTTGACCTGGTTGTTGTTGGACTACGAGGTGGGTGCGGCTCGCCGCGCCCTGCTGCGGTGCAGGCTTTCGTGCTTGGGATAAGGATCAGGGCTGACCCCGGGCTGACCTCGACTCCAGTCTGACAAGTCCAACGCGCTCACCCTCACCGCGACCGGTACCGGCGACCTGGCCGACCTGGCCTCGCACCTCCAGCCCCAACGGGCGTCATTCGCCTACGCCAAGGTCCGGTATGAAAACGACGAGCACTCGTTCAGGGAGAAGTTCATCCTGGTCATTTGGATCGGCGAAGAGGTCAAGGTCATGCGACGGGCCAAGGTGGGTCGGTGGGGCCGGCGGGCGTTGGGGGCCGCAGGCTAGACTGACACGTTCCACACGATCAGGTCTCGGTGCATCTCGCCGACGTCAAGAATGTCCTCCGAGCATACTCTATCGAGGTGTCCGCCTCGACCGCTGGTGACTTGAAGCAGGTGCGTGGGCTGTAGCCGTGCCTGCCACAGATCGGTAGGCTGATGACCGACTTGACTCCCTGACAGGACGAGATCGTCACCCGGCTTCGTAAAGCTGGTGGAGCAAACTACGACAGGAGCAAGTTTGACTGATCGTTGAGTGGTTCCTCATGCACAATACCAATGGCTATCACGGGTGGTGGTCGATCTGGATTGACCCAGTGCTCAACGATTTACTTGCTTTACGCTATTGATGGGCAATCAGCAACGTGTTTACCGCGCACGAACGAGGTCATCTGATGCTGTGGGAACTGTGCCGCTTATCATCAACGGCTGGTCAAGACGTAGTCAAGTCTCGCTCATGCTGTATATCTGTACTGAGCTCGATACCTGAGACTGCCCTTCGTTAGTCATCTATACTCCACTCATCATGAGGTTTCGTCACAAGCGCCTCTTGCGTCTCCTTACCCTGACCTGTGTCAGCGCAGAAGCTTACCTCGGCTGCTTCTCCACTGCGGGCCAAGCGCCCTCCGGTCAGGTCTACAACTACCAGCAGACGACTTGTCCCGTACGTCATACAAATCCTGGAAGCTGGCTTCCAGCTTCGGCCTGACTGACTCCTCACATCGCAGGACCTCTGTCGATCGCAAGGATCAGTCTATGCCAAAGCTACCGATATCCCTACAGGCTCGCCTGGCCCTTATAGGCTATGCGAATGCGACGATATCTCGCCCGACCCGACCGAGCTCGTACCGGGGCATTTTCCCGGTCGTAGGTGTGATTTGCAAAACCTCGAGGTGAGGACAGGGTCCACATTCGCAGCTGTAGCGAGCTGATGCTTAGAGCGGAGTAGGTAACACTGATCGATGCGACGGGCGGGTGGGTATTCATCAGTTGTCAATCGCACGCCACGGCCGCAGGCCGGGTGTATACCGTCTCGGACGCCTCGGACTGTTTCACGCACTGTGCATTGCACCGCTACGCTTGGATCACATACTCGAGCTCGTCCCCGAGCATGTCATGTACTTGTTCAGGGGTACCGCCTGGGGGCGCGTCATCGAACTGCGGGTATGGAGACGCTTTTACCTATACGCGTAGGGTGCCTGCCAAGGCGGTCAAGAGGGATCAGTTGGATATTCCCATCCCAAACCCAGCGGACCTTTGTCCGGAAGGCATGACGCCTTGTGCTGTACCGCATGGCTATGAGGTGAGTTGTAGATAGGGGTCCCTCTTGCCAGCCTTCGATCGAGCGAAGCCGGTGGACAAGTGTTGCTGATCACTCGGAAGTGTATTGATACGACAATGCGGTTTGAATCGTGTGGCGGATGTCTACAAGGTGTGTATGTGGCGAAAGGCATAGTGGACACGAGTCCGCCGAGGGGAGAGAAGTGAGTGTTGTGCGGTAAGCCCGCGAAGAATTGCGGTAGGTTACAGCCACTAGTCATCGCTAACCTAGTGAAGCTGTTCGGCGAGGCCCGGGACGGTCGAAAGTGAAGTCAGCTGCGTGAATGGCCGCTGCCTGGTCACGGCTTGTCAGCGGGGTTGGGTATTGAGCGGCAACGACTGCTGGTACCTCCCGCCTGACAGCCCCGTGCAGCAGCCCGTATAGCTCCTGTCATCCTTAGGCCTGAGCTGCTTTTGCCTTGTTATCAAGTATGCACATGTGATATGGTACATCCACACCTAGCATGAAAGCGCCTCGCTGCGCCATGTTGCGGCGCGGCTATCGCCCAGGCTTATGACGATACACAAACCTCGTCTCCCTCGTACACCCCTGGCCGTCGAATTTCTCCCAATGCACACTGTTATAGCAACGACAGTCGATACCCTGGGAACAATCAAAGTCGTATGTCCATGTAGCGTACCTCTTGGGCTCACAATGCTCCAAGCACTGGGGTACGGTGTGTACGCGCGTGGGAAGCATCGTATCGTTTGACCATGGGTAAGCGCATTGTTCCTGCTTCCACGAGTCCGCAGGGTGGGTCAAGTACACCTGCCACGGCGTCAGCGGCGGCTCGCCCGCGATCGCTTCCGCCTGAGTCCGTCTTATCCCAAGGGAGCACCATGGTAACTCGCAGCTCACCGCAACGTCATTGAAGCAGTACATATCCGAGTCAAGCCAGAATTCCGCTTGAGGGGCGGCGGTGGTGCACCAGCAGTAAGGGTAGTAATTGAAGTCTCCCCAGACCACCCAGTCGTAGGCGTAAGCCGTGTCGGGGTAGTACTGCGTGCAGAGGTCCTAAGTGGTGTGGCGGATGAACTTGAGCCTGGAAAGGTCTTGTCGCTGCTAGGCCGGAACTCACGATACAGCTGATACTGTAATCGTGCCCAAGCCAGGACCTGACTTGGTTGTGCGTCACTTCATGGTCGTAGCATCCCGCATAGAGGTATGTTGACGAAGCGGCTGAGGCGCACGAGACTAGTACCATGCCTTGGAGAAGCAGGATACCCGGCAGCATGATTGGCTAATGAGCTGAGCAGAAGTATAGTGAGAGGTGTTGGTGAAGAGCGGGCAGCAGTGGGGCATGGTAGATCACCAACCACGCTCGTCGCTTAAGCCTTGCTGTATCAGGCCGCGCAGCCGTGAGCAACTCGTGAGTCCCTGCTGTACGTGGGTGAGCTCGCGACTGGCGGACAGGTCATCAAGCCGATCCATGATTGCGGATCATATCGCCGCCGAGACCATCCACTCAGATTTGCATTGTCGTGTCTTGTCTTGGATACATGGCCCCTGCTTACCATCATCGGCCCGTTCACTACATCCCCTAAAGCGTGGGACACTATTCTGATCTATCACATGGTCTTCGGGCCCATCCCCCCGTCCGGCCGATCGTCTATCGCTTTAGCAAGCAAGCCTCGTTGCTCAGAGTATAACCCTCATCACAGTCGAATACGATGCAGCGAGATTCATGACAAGCCACACCTCCCGGTGCGGCACCAATGATGGCAGTGCAGCTGAAGCGTGTGCGCCGGTCAGGATAAGGATCCCCCCCTGCCCAAGGCCGCGACTCACTCGGTGCCACTGACGCCATCACTGGATCCGAACAATCCGTTCACGCAGCCGCCGCACGACTCTAGCTCATCAGCGATATTGATGCACTGATCGTATGTTCAGCTGGTATTCAGGCCTCCAATCTGAAAAGCCGGTCCCACCTCGAAGCCCTCTTCCGAGCCGACAATGTTGCACGCCGTCAGACCCGCCGGGCAGTACCCTGGGGTCTGATCTTCTCCCTGCTGAGACATTCCCTTGACCCGGCGCTTCGCCCAGGCACTCGGTGCACCGCTCGTACCCTTCGGGTGCGTGTAGACCAGGTAAGGGGGATCAAAGCAGTCTGCCGGGGAGCTGTAGTCGCCGCTCGAGTCGGTGCAAAAACAAGCGGATGTGTCTGTGCTCTCAGGCGTGGCGACGATGGCATAGGTTGATCCGACGCAAGACTGGAAACACCGCTCGACGCTGGTCTGCGCTTGGCTTGTGAGGGAGGGAGATACGCTGACGAAGCACCCGACATCGGAAAAGGTCGACTTGGTGATGACGACCTGCAGATCGGGTCAGTCGATCTCTGACCCAGAGAGCCACAACAATACCCTCATACCGATGACGTGTCGTAAGGACACTCTTCATTGGAAGAGGAATAGGCTGGTCCAGGTGTGTACTGACTGAGCGCAGGGGGATTGTTGCCACAGGCGCACAGGCGGATATACTGATTGCCGTCCAGCAGGGTGTGGGGAAAGGCATACAGCGATCCGTACGTGTCTCTACAGGTAGACTGGTGGCGATTCCTGTCAGCACTGAGCAGTGGTGAAACTCGCTGGGGTCACGCCAAGTGGTGACACTCACGACACATTGATCATAGTACAGCCTCACGTCATCACCGAGGTATAGCTGGTCGGTGCCGAGAAGCTCGAACTGCGGTCCGCATCCTAGATGGACGGGGCTGATCTGACCTTGGACGAGCACGAGTGTGAGTGAGACGCAGGTCAGGCTGGTCCAACGCATCGTCACGGCGTCTGTCAGCCTTAGCGCCCGGTGAGAGGTGTGATAAACGGTCAATGGACTCTCTTGTCAGCAATTACGCATCAGTTATGTATCAACGGCTGACGTGACTGGACGGTAGCGCGTGAAAGAGAACGAGGCGCAAATGACGCGTCCTCTTGATGCTTGCATCCTTTCCCCGTTACGCAGCCGAAGGTTATCACCTGATGCTTCGTTGAGCGGTATTGTGTCCGACAAGGAAGTCTGGCTTTGTCCCTTCCATGGTGGACCGCCCTAGCTTGATCGGCGGTAGGCTGCTCGCGCTGATCCCGAGTCCAGCCGAGGGGGAACCGAGACCTGACTGGACCTCTGCGAAGACGGCGCGCAAGGTCGCCACCGCGTCTGGTGCCTGGACCTCGAGCACGACTTTCCCACACCAGTGACGGTGGTTAGATACAGCCCTCCCCGGCGTGGATGGATGTCCGTGCTGTCGACATATGGTGGAGAGCGTCTCGACAGCGGTCAAGGCGGGATCAAATCTTGTAAACCTCGTTTCAACCCCTCCACTCTACACGTTCGTTCGCTATCACGTCTAATGATAATATCGTTCCCCTACAGACTTCTCCTCGCTCGACGCCTTGGCGCGTTCAGAAGCTGGCGCTGTCGACAGAACACAAGAGCGGTAAGAAGGTGTGCCTCAGGCGATCCGCTAGAACTTGCTCGCGGTGGTCAGCCCCCATGACAAAGGAGTCTCGACATGCCTGCCCCTCTGCCTACATATAGGACCGGTGCGACCCCGGGGCTGATCGTTGGGAACGGATCGATGCAGGCGAGTGTCGGCCAGAGGATGGCGCGTATGGAGACTTTTGGCAAGGTGAGTGTTCCGTCGGCGTACCCGAGCTCCATCGCTCACGGACATCTAGGTCAAACCAATATGCGTCGCCCTGATGGGCATAGCTGCCCAACCACCCACCTCGTATTCTCAGCATGCCAAGCTGATAGACTCGCTCTCCTCGAGCCTGAGCACCGCTTCACCTTCGTCGCTCGACCCAGCAGTTATCAATTACGTCTTGTTCCCCGTGACCAACATCATGCGACAGAGCAACCCTGCCAATCTACCTGACAGCTTTCTCGAAGCTGCCTTTGGACTCTTGTCCCTAACCACGAAAGCGTGGCGGCGCTGCCCTGGAGGGATGGAGCTGGTCGCTTGGCAGCAGCTGTGGCGGTTCTGCATAGCGGCCGTAGGCCCCAGATTAGGGGATAAGGGCAAAGGGAAGGAAGTGAGCCAGGAGGTTCAACTACGAGCGGTGGAGCTGCTCTCCGCTCTGCTCTCACCCCCGCGACCCGACGAACACGGCACGCCTCACCCCACACCGTCGATGTTGGCAACCGTGTCGACGGCAAAGTCGCCTCTGCTGCCCACCCTGTTCCAGACCATAACATTCCTCCTCGAGACCGCCTCGCCTGCACCACCTCATCACCGACTGCAGCTCTCCTCCTTGCGTCTCCTCAGGCCTCTAATCTCCGTATATCTAGTGGGGAAGCACGAAGTCCTCGCTGCTGTACTACCAGGCTCCGTCAGCTCCATGGCCAAGCTGGTACAGAGCCAGGCCACCAGCCTGAAAGGCGAAGCGGCAAAGGAAGTCGCAGGGGTCCTCGAAGAGGTCATCGCTGCTACCCTGAACGACGGGGACTTGCGACATCTTGGTCTTCTACGGCCCAAAGTTGACGACCTGAGCCAACTCGCCGAAGAATGGGAAGCCACGGGCTCTCCTATATCCCCGGATCAGCCGCCTCCGCCTTCGCCCGCTTCATCGACTAGCAGTGCCAAGTCGCAGAATCCCTTCCCGCCACTGTCAGCGTCTTACCTATCCTTCACTTCGACTCAGCTGGCGGGTGCCATACCACCGATACTGCTCAGCCTGTCTGCACATCCCTCCGATCTCGCTCGGCATGCTGTCATCAGCTTGACCACTCGCCTCATACAACAATGTACAGAGTCCTTGCCACTACTGCTACCGCGAAGTCTGGCGACACTCCTACTCCTCTCCAGCGACGCGTTCGATCCCGTCAAGCAGGATGCGAAATGGCACATCCGATCGGTACTGGACGACCCGGCGTTACAGCTGGACTTGGTGATGCTCGACTTGCTCAACAATGCTATCAACTCGCTTCCACGTCTCGTCACGTCCCAGCAGGACCTCAAGGTTGATGAGCTCGCAAGGCTCATCACAGCAATCGCCGATGTGGCTGCTGACTCTGGCCACCACGATATTGGCCGACGACGCAATCCAATTGCAGAACTGCTAGGACCCAGCGGAGGAGTGGAGAAATGGAGCTGGTCATTGCTCGACTGCTTTGAGTTCGGCAAGCCGACAGGCTGGTCAGCTTACGACCATGGAGCGGCCCGGGCAGCGCAACTTGGATGGGAGAGGCACTCGACGGTACCAGGTGGCGTCCCGCTGTTAATGGAGGGGCGTGAGGCGGCGAGTGCTGCTTCGGCAGGAGATGTGGTTTATCCGCACTTGCCCTTACGCCATGTGGAGTCTGAGAGGACGACGAAAGCTTTGGCCTCTATGCTCTCCGCTCTTGGAGCTGCCGGGGCGGAGACCGCTCTGCATTCGGTCGAGCACCTTGTCAAATTTGCGAGGGCAAACAAGCGCAACTTGATTGCCAAGAGCGTGTCAGCGGTATACGTGGCGGAGAAACTGCTTGATGGCATCGCCTCGGCGGAGGCGGAGGGCGTCGAGGGGCGAGTCAGCAAAGCAACGCGCAAGATGGCTAGGCAGGTGGTCAAGATCTTGGTCGAGATGGACGATGAGGAGGATGACTATGAAGAAGACCAAACTGAGGTCAACTATGCTCAGGACCCCAACGCCGATGCTGTTATACCTGTCGAGCGGACTAAGGGCCTCGACGCTTTGACGACGCTACTTGACCGAAAACCGATACGCGATTCGTACACTGCGGAGCAGACGCGTCGACTACACAGCCAAGCTCAACGCGCGCTGCTCACGGCAGTATCCCTACAGGCGATGGCGTGTAGTGCGCGCATACTGTCATCCTCATTCCGGACTTTGTTGCTGAACGCTCTCTACGTGATGCTGTCCCACGTTGCCTCGCCTCAACAGATCATTCGCGAGTACGCCAGTATCGCGCTCAACCAGGTAGCAGAGTATGTCGGCTATGACAGCCCTCAGAACCTCGTCTTGGACAATGTCGACTACGTCATCAATGTCGTCTCGCAGCGATTGACACATCGTCGACTGTCTTCCACAGCCCCTCTCGTGCTCATCGCGATGATCCGGTTGGTCGGCCAAGATATCGTCCCGCTGGTGCATGATGTCGTGGACGAGATCTTTGACGCCCTTGACGACTATCACGGGTACGAGACGCTGGCGTCCAGTCTGTTGGCCGTACTGGTCACCTTGATCGAGGTCATGGCGGCCGAGGTGGCGGCTGCAGGTCCGAGCGAGGAGAGAGTCAGGTACATGCGAGAGATGAGAAGGGTCGACTCTGGGCCGAATCCGCAAGCAGACTTTGAGCTGTTCTTCAAGTGGTATGAAGAGCGCGAAGAGCGGAATAAGGAGAGGATGCAGGAGATCCTTGAGAGGGCGCCGCAACATGCGTGGGGTAAGGCAGAAGCCAAGGTGGAGACGACTGGTGAGGAGAATACCGATGTGCCTATGGGCGAGGAGGAGGGGAAGCAACCGGCGACTCGTTCTCAGCAGGTGGCAACTCGCATTCTGGAAAAGTCAATCTATTTTCTCACCCATCAGTCGCCTTTCCTCCGGTCAAAGGTGTTATCACTCATATCCAATGCCGTTCCCGTATTAGCTTCAGGCAACCGCGAGTCGGACTTCCTACCGCTCATCGACAGGTCGTGGGCGTCTATCCTGAGGCGGCTGGACGACAAAGAACCATATGTCGTCACCGAGGCGGCGCAGACCATCGCTTCACTGTGCGAACACGCGGGGGACTTTATGTCGAAGCGGGTACTGGATCACGCCTGGCCGCGGATGAAGATACTCGTCGACACGCAGCGAGAGCTGGATCGCAAGTCGGCCCTGGCGAGACGAGGCGCAGTGGGCACCGACAGCAGGTTTACCGTTTCGCATCGATTGCATCTTGCCGTTTTGGCCGTGGCCACTTTTATCGCCAGCGAGGTGCCGGTCGCGGACACGGTCGTGTGGGAGATGATTGTATTGTTTCGGCCGTTCATCGACTGTCGAGCGGACGGTCAGCTCCAGGATAGGGCGAGGTTGCTTTACGAGGCGCTGGGCAAGAGGGATGGCGATGCGGTGTGGACGGCTCTGAGTGCTACGACCGGCGGGATGGGGGAGGACCACGGCTGCTGGGGCTATATGAGGGATGAGGCGTTGAACGTTGCTACCGACGTCGAGGCTATCTTGGCGGCGGTATAAGATACTTTAACATAATAGCAGTGTAGATGTCGTTATGCACACGCGCTATGACGACTCCATTCTGGCACCTGTACAAGGCACAGCAAACAAGCTATAACTGATTGGGCATGTGCAGTTGGCGCAAGATGACTCCGCCCTCTTTCAGCACAGCCGCCGAAGCCTCGTCCATGCTGTAGCTCTGGTTGTAGACCACCTCCCTCACGCCACACTGTACGATCTTGACGCTACATCGGAGGCACGGGCAGCTGTGGTTGTATGACTACGTCAGCCGGCATGATCCTTCACGAGCTGTGGGCCGGAAAACTCACGTGTTGCAGTAGATGACCGAGTCATCGCCTATACGCTCTCGGCCCGCTTCGAGCAGCGCATTCTCCTCTGCGTGCAGGCAGAGACACTCGTTGACTGCGCATGTGGTCAGCTGGGCTCGATGACGAAAGCAAGTCCGTTCAATCCCCTAGGGTGAACCGCAGGCAGGTTCATGTTTGCCGCAGCTTGTTCGAGGGAACGGAGAGAGTCGGGATGATAACCGTACGCCAGCCAGCGATGCAACTCACGAGCCTCGCCGCCTCTCGCCGACCCATTACACCGACTACATCCACCCATATTGCAGTTCCGTGTTCCCCTCGGGGTACCATTGTACCCTGTCGACAGGATCCGCTTCGATCGCACGAGGAGGGCCCCGACGCGTCGTTTCATGCAGTTGGATCGGTGTGAAGCGAGCGATGCGAGGGTCTGTACAGAACAGAGGTCGTTAGCGTTTAGTCGAATGACCCTTCTGTGTCTGGCGTAGGAAAGCTATAAGAGGGAGCAAACTACCATAAAGTAGGTATCCCATCCAGGCCTCAAGCGTTCTTCGTCGATCAGGTTGAGTCGATCCAGGTACGCTTCGAGCGCTGGGACGTCGGGAAAGTTGTTACAGATGGATACTTGGGCCAGAGACAGGGTCCGCCTGAAGTCTGTCTGAGGATGCTGCGCTATTGAGCTGATAGAAGTTGACGAGGTGGATGAAGTGGGCAGCGGTCCGTTCAGAAGCGTGTCGTGGGCGTCCACGAACTCTTCGAGGGTCAAAGATTGGGTTGATGGCGATCTGGTCGAAAACACCTGGAGTCAGTGAAGACCCCTCGGTCATAGCCAGCACAATCTCTAGCGGAGGTCGCAAGCTACCAACTACTCACCCATTGTTCGCCCTCTCCCTCGCGTACCGTACACTGAGCGGTCCATCCACGCTGACACACAAGAAGGAAGGCCGCTTGACGAACGGCTCGATGTCGTTGTAGTTCGTCAGGTCCGTCGTGACCAGGCATGACAACCAGTTGCGCGTGGCGTAGTCGAGCAGGTCTGACACCGTTCCGAAGGTCAAGGTGTCGCTGCCCAGGGGCGATGATGCAGGTATATCCTGGGAATCTCGTCAGTTTCGGTCATACGCTTCAGCTAGATTTGACTCACGACTCCCGGTGTAGAAGTGGACGACATGGTCAGCTCGTTGATCCGCTCGTCCAGCTCGGCTCCGCTCTGGGCAGCCAGGTGGATCAGCGTCCTGCTTTGTGTCGCGTGCGGGCAGGCAACGGAACTTGAACGGATCCCTCGACCGCTAACCCCCCCCCTCTAGATCACTCACAATGGCCGACCCTTGTACCGCCGCAGCTCGTTCCAACCTGACCTGCTTGAACCCATGCTTCCTCTCTAGGTACTGCAGCAGCGTCTTCTTGCCGCTCGATGGGGTCCCGATGATGGCTATGAACATGGCAGTGCTTGCCTCAGGCTTTGTATTGGGAGACAAGACGGGTTAAACGCCGTCGATCATTGATTTTAGCGAAATCACGAGATGACGAGACGCGGCGCGACGCGACGGGAATGTTGCGATGCGCTACTGGATATGGTGGACTGAAGCCGTCTTCTGCACCAGATACCCCTGTTCATGCACATCTCTTCCCCGCCACTCTACAAGCTCACGTTGCGTCTCCTTCCATGCCAAGCTATGCTTGACGGTCAACCACTGCGCTAGCTTGAGACAATCATCTCGTTTAGTTGGCATACCACCAGTAGTCCCCGATTACTTCGTCCTGACCACAAGCCGGACACGAATCTGGCACGCAGTCTTAAATCTCTACAATTGTACAGCCATTCAGATATTTGTAATCGACTCCTTCTGGCTTGGGCCTTTCCTCGCGATCTGTTTCGTCTCCGAGAAGCAGATCGACGAATATTGGGAGCGGTGACCCCGGGTGGTTGGCCTCGAAGACCGGGAAGTGATCGGCGCGCTCACGGCCCCTTATATTTGGTCATTGTCACGATTGACTCCAGGCGTCCAACCGAGGTGGAGGCGTAGCTTCAAATGCAGTACAGTTCATCAGGCGAGGTCAAGAACCGTGGGAGCGCATTAGGGCTGTTAAGCAGGAAGTGACGATCACTGCTATGGCGTCGAATCCGGGAAATGTTCCGGTCATGCACGTCGAGATTGCTCGTCATTGTGGGCTCCGTGCGCGATCGCCAAGTCTCGTTGTCATATCCCCGCGAAAGAGGGCAGCATGGTGCTTACACCTTCCTGGAACCCCATCGCTGGGGCCAGGGTGGAACCATCCCCAGAACTCTCTCTCGGCGGAATCGTCCCCGTGAAGAAATCCTACGTGTGCTCAGACGACGAATTTTTACAGGACAGGAAGGAGCAAAGGTCAATTCCGAATCGGACGTCCTCATTTCGTTCTTCCTACGCTGAACCACCACTCCAGGTAATTTTCGAATCCGGTCTGTCTATATCTACCAGAATGATTCCATCCTCCAGGCTGATCTCTATGCAGCCCAGCGGTCCGACCCGGATCGCTCTCCCCGGCGAAAGGGGCAGAGGCAGCGCGTCGTTGTCGGTGTTCCTGTCCAAAGCTACCTCTCTGATCAGTTCTCGCAACCATAGTCCCTGCTCCCGGACACCTGTCATTCTCGCTTCCAGAGCCTCGGTTTGGTTGTCCAATAACCCAAACACTTGCAGCTCGGTCCGTGTGCGGTGCCCGAGCCTTTCTTGAAAGGACAAGAGGTTTCGGATAGGACGCATGATTCGACCAATCTGAACGTCGTCTTCTGCTCTTACTGGGCCAGTGTCCCAAGTTGTATCTCAGCCGATGCGCCCTAAGAACCATGTGTTCCTTGCGCCCGGGATGATGGCACTGTGCAGCGGTACGATCAGCGGAATGGCGTACAGGTCGATGTGAAGGTGGTAGTTTGTCATCTCTTCGGCGTGGATGTCGCTGTGAAAGGGCTGGCCCTCCTTGTTATCGATATCTTCTGCCTCAACGCCGGGGAACAAAGCCCGATCGATGGCGGACCAAGCAGGGCCCCCGGTACGGGGTCGACAGACCACCCTGGGTCTGAGCAATCTGAAAAGCCTCCAGAGGAACTTCCAAGTGTTCGTGTGGATCCGCTTGAGCAGTAGACCATACCCTCCTCGACCCTCGGACATGCCCGACGGGTTGGTCTCGGTCGCTGCGATCGTTGCTCGCCAGCCGACGGGCTCGTAGGCGCCTATCCCGATCGTGTCGAGGTGGGGCATGAGCGTGTCACGGGCCCTGGGGCCTGATAGGCTGGAGAAATACGAGTCGAGGCGGATTTGAGCTCGGCAGATCATATCCCACCACTGCATGATCCTGTCGCAATTGCCACCATACCAAGCATCTTCATCGATGATCTTGATATACCCGGCATATGCTTCCTTCAATACCGGCGTGGTGTTGACGAGCTCGAGCCTCCTCATACGACTGAGCTGGTACCTCTTGGACATACACCGTTTTTCACTATCTTCGCCCGGCGCACGGTCGAGGCCGAAGAGGAAGAGGTATGGGTCGTCCACGTAGCAGGTGTGATAGAGCAGTCTCCCCGCCCAGTCGTTCCAGTCCTGCTTCCCCTTCAGCACTCGGGCGGTACTCGACACCTATGATCGATCCGACTCACACTGTTGACACGCATGGCAACCGTCAAATGAGGCTGATGCCAGTCCGCCCGTCCGCGAGCGTCTCGGGCCGGCTCAGGCGAGCCAAGGAACGAGATGACCGTTCGCCATACGCTTTCGGGCAGCTGAACAGCCGACATGTCGCGCTATGCACCTGCACGAACTTGGGTGCTCAATCATCAGCGCTCAAAAAGCAACTTCCAAAACAACCTGTTGTCCATGCACAGTGGACCGTGCGAATACTGGAAAACCCGCGATGTAGCGGCACCCGCTTATCGCGATTACCGCGTGACGCACGGTCCCAATTGCAGTTCTCAGTCAGCGCTCTTCCACTACATTTCAAGCGGCTGATAGTCAAATTAGAAGCATGCATGTATGTATATAATATGGATCATGTCGAGCCCGTGTGAAGATAGTGCATGGAACGTCGTAATGGCAAAACCAGGTCATGTCGTTCAGTCGTTAAAGATTGCGCTTTGAGCCTATCGATCGTCAGGTGGCGGCCCGGAGATCTGGACCTTGCCCTGTAACACGAAGTCATGTATCAGCTTGCTCTCGCACAATCAAGCACATCCGCAGCAAGACACCGCTCACCTGCTCGTCCATCCACGCCGCCCTGGAACTGCTCTTCACACCATCCCGCTCGTTCCTCTCGATCTCTGCAGCACATAGTCCCAGCTCGTCCTGCGGCAGCCAGACGGTTCGCTGAGGTAACTTGGTAGCGGGATGTAAGAAGGCCATGGGATCATTGCCGTCGTCCACGTGCCTGTTGATGATACCCGGTCCACCTGGGACAGCAAAGTAGACCGTGTCTTCTGTATCGGCCGTCCCGGAGGATTTCACTGATCCAGCTTGGTGTTTCTGGCCATTCTGTTGAAGGTCTTCTGCTGCTACTGGCGGTCCAGGTGCTGTGGGGGAAGAGATGGTCTCATCGACCTGCCCATGCGCACCACTTCCAACACCCAGTTCCACATCGTCGCCATCTGCGGCATAGGCAAAGTCACGTTCCGCAGGCTGTTCTTGGTCGTCTGCAGCGGCGTCCGCCTCAGCTTGAGCCCGCTCCCTCGCCTCGATCCTCTTCCAATTGTCGAACTCTTCTTGACCCTCTTGCCCTCCCGCTTTAACTTCACCAGAGCCATGGCCATCCTCTCGCCGGGTGTTCGAGCTGTTACTTGTCGATGGCGAGATATCGTCACCCGCTTGACCGGGCTGGCTCGCACTAGCGGTCAGATGGACCTTAGATGAGTTCATCTTGGTTCCTCGCATGTCGTCTGCGTAGTTCTGGCCGATGATGCTACCCGCATGACCGTCTTCATGGGGCATCCCGTAGCTCTTGTGGGCGAGAGAGAGCGGAAGGGCGTGGACGAGAGGACCATATGACTCAAGTAAGACAAAGTGGAAGGCAGCCTAACGATAATGTTCAGCGGGGAGCTCAACAAATATAGCAAGACACTTACAGTCAGTACGATTAGGACGATCATCAGCGCACCTTGAGGAATGGCCGAAGCGTTACCTGCCTCGTTCCTAGCCAGGAAGAACAAGGCCGCCATGCAGACCTCCTGGATGTACATGCCCACAAACACGTGGGTGATGGCTTTTGGGAAGAAAAGGCCGCCTGTGTCCGTCTCGGGAGGCTGATCGTGTGCCCAGATATAGATGTATTTGTACACCAGTCCGGCGAAGCTGAAGAAGGCTGCACCGAAACCGTTGATAATAGGCGAGATGACGCAGTATGCGATCACTGCGGAAGGCATGAGTGGCGAGTCCTACAAATTAAACGGACCAAAAGCGAGACTCACTAATCACCGCATACACCGTCACACCAGGGAAAGTGGTACCCATGTTGTCAACATTGAGCTGATAGCGCGATCGATAGACGGAACGGCTGGACGAGTCGCTCAGTCAGCGTAAAAAGTAAAGACAAGGTCCCTCAGTCCAGGCAACTCACGGGGACCCGCCGAACAGGATGACTTTGATGTAATAGATGACAAGACTGATGATCTGAAGCAGTGTACCCATAGTACCGGTGAATTGCGTCAGGATCAGAGTGATGAAGAACGTCGAAGCTGTTGGCATCTGAGAGGCCAAAGTGGTGGCTACTGAGCCGGGATTATCCGCGAACTGCTTGACGGAGCTGATCAGGCCGGATGTGAGGGTGACGATGAAGAAAGTGTGCTAAAAATCGATAAACATCAGCACAGACAGAGTACACCCTCAAATAGGCACGTACGATGACAAGGAAGACAAAGTAACGCGTCATGAGACTGAGCTCGACACCGGTCTTACTGGGAATGCCCTCGAACGCAGCGAGTTCTTAAAACCAAACGTCAGCTAGTCTGTAATACCTATCATATACCACTCACGTCTCAGGATGATCGGCAGGATCAACATAAGAACCGCCAAAAGGACAGGTGGCAAGATACCACTAATGACACCCTGTAAAATCTTCTTGCCGGTGGAATCGCCGTTGATCCAGCTGAGCCAATGATATGTATCCTACACATGACGCAGTCGATCAGCATCCTAGACGTGCCTTATTACCCTTGATAAGATGACCAACCGTCAAAGTCTTGATGTTTGATAAAGCACCGACGAAGGCAACTGTAAGAGTTGAGATATGAGCGCCAAGAAACAGCAGGAGCTCGACCTTGTACGCACCGGGAGTCGCCCACGCTAGAATCAATCCAACTGTAGCTGCATAGGACAAAGCCTGCCTGATCTTGAGCTCATACGGGTTCAAGTTCAGGTTCCGCCAAATCACATTTGAAGGGGATTGTTCGGTGTATCGCATGGACATGGTGTAACTGACAAGCGAGCCAAGCACAATCAGCTCATGCGATTTCAGGCAGTATTCATGTCGGACTTACGGCTGATTGTGCACCAGACATTGAGCAGCCATATGCGCAGCAATCTGCTGGTTGAAATGGATGAAAGCCGAGTTCAACGGCGGGTAATAATCCTGGCTGGTTCCAGGACTATCGATGTCCTTTTCGAGCTGTTCCCGGCCCTTTTCCAGCTCAGCTGTGCAGTAGGCGATCTCCTTCCGTGCCCAATCGATGGTGTCGATCTTCTGCCCAATTCCAAGGAAGCCAAGTCCGAACGGCGCCCACTTCGGCTTGAGGCGAGTCTGCGGACGCTTATTTCTCGGAACAAGCTGATCTGCTTTGCCGAGATCATCGATCGAGGGGAAAGGTGGTTCGTCTGGCGGAGTCTGTGATGCTTGCTCTTCCGGTGATAAGACGGTTTCGCCAGCCTTGGTCGGTTTGCCGTCTTGCGTTGACACAAGCAGTTGAGGATTGACAGGTCCCGTCAGTGTTGCGGGCACTGGCTTCTTCTTTCTTTCAAGCTTGGCGGCTTTCGTCTCTGTCTGCAATCTGTATTTCCGCGCAAACTTGATGAGATCCACCTGAGCCGATTCAAGCTTATTCGTCGCTTTCTCTCTTCGGTCGTACAGGTCAGGCAGCTCTTTCAGGTTTCTAAGTAGAACGCTGTGCTTTAGTACTGGACTCAAGGCTGTACACGCCGGTCGCTTACCGGTTCAACCAGATACGCTTCACACCACCAGGAAGATGCGTGAAAAGTTGCTCCAATTTCCCTTCATCAAGATAGCGTTTAGGTATACCGGTGACCAGGACGGTGCTGGCCTGAGCGAGTTTTGAATGGCTGGGCTTCACGAGGTGTGCTTGTCGGATCTTGAGCCAGTTGGCCATTTCGCCCCATATGAGCCAAAGTATCCAGGCTGCACAGTCTGTCAGCATCGACCAAAGGACAGACAAGGCTCGATGGGTTATGCCCTGAGGAGGGGTACCAGGACCAGGTGAGTCAGTCAAGACGTCACTCACAGATGAACGCATAGTCCAGAATCAGATGCGCCCAATACCGACTCTGCTTGTTCTTGGCGACATTTCCAAACGTGAACCTGTCTAAGCCTTCCTTGTTGAGCGTGTTCGACTTGGCCGCATCAACGGGTAGGAGGATAAGCCATGAGAGGATCCATATAGGGATCATCGCCTTGGTCATCATGACTAGAAACCGGTAAAAGACGTATGGGTCTACTCCGTTCTTGTGCAGGATCTCCTCTGGATCGGCTGTAAGGTTGCGAGCTTGTCAGCCGAGCTGTTCGTGGTCGTGATCCTGTCTGCTACGCACCCATGATAATCTGCCATAATGGCTTGAACCAGTGCTTACCCAGCACCGGCGCTTGATCCTTCTTGGGAGGGATATACGTCCTCGGCTCGTAGCTGCGAGAGCATGTCAGATTGGATTTGCCACTCGCCAAAGCGTGATCCGAGCACAAGCCAAGCTGATCACTTACATTGCCTTGATCCATCTTCTGAAAACGATGAAGGCGACCAATTCCGCGCCAGCAACGGCCGTGTTGACCGTCAAAGAGGTGACGAAGGACGAGGTCGAAGCTGACAGGGCATCATCTGGGGAGTTGCTGCAAACGATACAAGTCAGCCTCATCCTTACCTGTTCCACAAGGACAGAGTCACTCACGACATGTTGAGGACGGCCTGTCAGCGTCCTAGCTATCTGACACTGCTCCTTGCCCTCGATATCAGTCCCAGGAATCAAGTTGAGCAGAGACTCGTTCGCACAAGCTGACTGTAGAAGTGTTCGATGCGATACTGACCCCTTCTGAACAGACAATGATGGGTTCCCAGCCAACACGCCGCACTGGTCTTGTCCGAAACGCGAATTCAAGATCAACAACAAGAAATTAAGGCCCGACTGATCAAGGGTTCAAAGGGAGGGGGAATGGACTGGGCTGACGTCAGCTACACGTGGGGGGAGCCAGGTTTTCCCTGCTCCAGTGAAGCTGCACCGCTTGTCTGCCAGAGCTTGTCTGCCAGAGCCGGAGATCAGTCCACCAGCTAGACCTCGACTAGATAGCTGCTTGAGAAGATACCTGTCAAAGACCTTAGTGGCCGCACCGCAAGGTTTTGACGCCCCTGCATCCCGCTCCGTTGCTGAAGGCGATGCAGGCTGAAGGCAATCAACGTCCCCGTCAAACACTTCTCTGCTATACCCCGCCATCCGTGATGATATGCTGCATAGAGTCTGTATGTCAAAATCAATGGTGACAGCACCAAGCGCCCAGCCCAGGCATGTGCCGTGCCGCACTTCCCCGCATCCTCACCGGCTACGATAAGGATCACTCCCCTCTTATCCGCTACTTAAGCGCTTATACGGGGGAAGGAAGGAGCATCCTCCTGGAGTCCTCGATGTACTCCTTGATTCGGACTGAAGCGCAGCTGTCAGCGAGTGTCCACGTGGATACTCAGGCGAGGTCATGGCTCACCAAGGAAGGTGACAGCTTCTCGGCCGTCGAGGAGTCGGTGGTCGTAGGTCAAGGCAACAACCATGATGGGTCGAATGACGATCTGGCCGTTCACGACAACGGGCTTCTCCTTGATGGTGTGCATACCAAGGACTGCAGCCTGAGGAAGGTTGATACTAGGATAAACCGAGAATCAGCTGCTGCTCGGACCGAGCGAAACTTCAATTCCCAACTCACATGGGGGTTCCGTAGAGAGATCCGAAGACACCTCCGTTGGAGATGGTGAAAGTACCGCCCGACATGTCCTCAATGCCGAGCTTGTTGTCTCGGGCCTGTAAACGGGTTCTCGTCAGCTTGGGATGGCCGTATGCTTACAAGACTGCCTCACCTTCTTACCGAGGTCGGCGATAGCCTTCTCGATCTCAATCATACCCATGCTCTCAGCGTTCCTGACCACGGGGGTGACGAGACCCTTGGGAGTGGCCACAGCGACCGAGAGGTCAACGTAGTCCCTGTAGACGATGGTGTCGCCCTCGATGGAGGCGTTGGCGGCGGGAATCTCCTTCAGCGCGAGGGTGGCAGCCTTGGCAAAGGCAGACATGAAACCGAGCTTGACGCCGTCAGCCTTCAGGACGCCGTCCTTGTAAAGCTTTCGGAACTCCATGAGCGAAGACATGTCGATCTCGTTGAAAGTGGTGAGCGAGGCGGCGGCGTTCTGCGAGGACTTGAGTCGCTGAGAGATGGTTTGTCGCATTCGAGACATCTTGACTCGAGTCTCGTTTCGGCTACCAGGGGTCTTCTCCTGCTTGGGGGCCTCCTCCTTCTTGGGCGCGGGAGCCTTCTCCTCCTTCTTAGGGGCGGGCTTCTCAGCCTCGGCCTTCTCCATCCTGGGCGCAGGCTCATCCTGCTGCTTCTTCACTTCGTCCGAAGCACCCTTCTCCTTGGCAGCCTCGGGAGCAGCGACATCCCTCTTGCCCTCTTCGGGCTTCTTGGGCTCTGATCGAGCGGCTCCTTCAGGGTTCGACTCCTCCTTGGCGGCGGGGGACGAAGATCCGGATCCATCACCCTCTCCAGGCTCAATCTTGAAGAGGTCCTGTCCCACAGCGACAGTGTCGTCCTCCTCGGCGAGAAGCTCGGTAATCTTGCCGGCCATGGGAGCGTTGACAGATACGTCGATCTGAAGGTGGGACGTGAGCATTTGGGCTGGAATCATGACCAACATAGCTTGGCCTCACCTTGTCAGTCTCGATGGTAGCAACCTCCTCGTCCTGGCTGACAAAGTCTCCGACCTGCTTGCTCCACTGTTTCAGTGTTCCCTCGGTAATGGACTCGGCCTGTGTGACGCTAATATCAGCTACGGTCGAGCTGGGGTTTCTCGCTAGGGTCCGCGACTGACCATCTGGGGGACCTTGACAGTCTCGGCTAGAGAAGGGAGAGCGCTCGTCAACGTTGCGGGTCAAAGCTGTCGTATCTGTGTACACACTCACCGAGAAGGAGAGATGAGGAGTGGAAGGCGGAACGGACGACAAGGTTTGCAGGCTGCTTCAAGGCGACCCGAGCCCTATAGCGGAAGAGCGCTTCAGCATCCTGCCCTCATCTTCGTGTTGCTTTGTCATTGCAGCTCTGGCACGCCGCCCCTAGAATGCACGGTTCTGGTACACCACTCACATCTGAGGTCGAGCGACATTGGAGGCAACGACCAGAGTCCTGGCACCGGACCTCCTGAGGGCCGAGGTGGAGGACGACGCGAGGATCCTAGATGAGTTTCGAAGCATGGCGGATGGGGTATGGGTTGAGCCAAAAGATGGGTGTGTAGAGAGGATGTGAGAGGATCAGACTTGAAAATCAGAGTCTCGCTTTGTTGCCATTTACCCTTCGCGCGGTTAGCTGTAAATGACGCTCGCTGCTGCTGCTGCTGCAGCTGGAACCGTACCAGCCGGAACCAGTGAGCTTTGAGCGTAAAATAAGTTCCGCCTCACTCGGGGAAATATCCGCTCAAATCCGATTACTGCTGTACAGCGCGGCACTACCGCGGCCTGTAGTTCTCCGCAGAGCGCGTGCTGAAGCACCTGCATACAATGGCGCTGTCTGTATGCTCTTGCATATGCATCGACTTGCTACACTTCCCTTGCATCTAGCTTTGCCTGTACGACATCGTCGTGCTTCGCGATCTACTGTCGACGACACCGCCTGCTCCTGTCTGACCAGGAGCTCGACAAGCACAAGCCGTTTCGTTGCATAGCCATATGTCACTCCTGGCCCAACGCGTGATAGCTAACCGAATAGTACCCGTAGCACCAAGCAGGGTATTCATCTATCCTGCGGAACTCCTAATCACTGCTCAGCTCATGAGGTCACGTTCATTTGACCATTTTCGAGCCGTCAAACGGCGTCATCGGCCACGCCTGTCTCCGGGCTCGCTATGCCTTTCAAGAGAGCTGATGTTGCCCCCAGTTCAAGCAGACTCCGCGGAACGTCTCAGCAAGCGAGATAGGGGCAGAGGTGGCCCTGCGGTATCAAACCTGGCGGGGTAATCGGACGAAGCAATGAGCTGCATTCGAGCACAGGCTTCCGTACTGACTATTGGATGTTGCGGATCACACAGAGCCTGTTGTGAGACCCGCACAGACTTCGGTTGACGTCGACTTATCTCACCCACGCTTAATGTGACCTGTCCTGCTTCCTCATCTCAGCCTACATCGCTGTACTCTTGTCGCTTAACTACAACGACACAAGCCGTACCCTGTCGCTTCGTCCCCAGATGTGGCAAGTATTGCCAGTCGAGCTTCATCTGGCAATATTCGCCTACCTTCTTCATTCTCCCCCTTTGTACGTCGCAGAGCACGATTCACTCGAAAAGAGACTGCCATCAACGCGATCTCACGTCAGCAAAGCGGGTGAACCGGGTAAGCGGGGTCACGCGCAATCGCCGGTTATTTTACTGACTGGGCCTCCAAAGCCTTCCTGTAGTCCCGGAATAAATGGGCAGGTCGAGTGCTATACTCTTTATGCATCGTCGACGATCCTATCGCCTTTCTTTTCGGTATCGGTCAACGTCACGTCAACAGGACAAGCAAAATCCCACTCTTGAGTTATACGCGACAAATCGATTTTGCGTCCCGGCAAACTAGCGCGACTAGGTATGAAGCTACCGTGAAGGCTTTTGTGCTCCAAGCATGCGACCCTCGGTGTTCGCGCAGGGACTCGCGTGATCCTGGACCAAATCCCGAGGCTGCCTATATATTCGCCATGGATTTCCTGGATCAGTGGAGCTCGACGAGATGGAACAACCGATCTCTGCTCAAGCCTATTCTGCGATCTAATAGGCCTGTCGACATCAGATACGGCCTCTATGCATTCATCCTTGTGAAGCGCAGAAAAAACGGGTTGTATGAGTATTACACAATCGTCCTTTTCGCCTGCGGGAAAGGAAGCCGTGGTCCGATGGGTCCATCTTCTGGCGATTCATGGGCCACCTGGCCACCTTGAAGGAGCCCACAGATTCATCAAGAACATAGCCATGCAGAGGAGACATTCGATACTGTGCTGTAAGTAGCGCAGTATGGCAGTATAAATAGTGTCATATGCGAAATGGCTCATAACGACGGTTTCCGTTCCTTGGGGCATTTCTGATTGTGTCACGGCTCGACTTGGTCTCGCGATCGGGGGGAATCTCTACAGTGTGGGAGCGGTACCGGTATCAACACCGGTATCCTGGTTAGATCGAGTTCCCAAAGGCTCGTGCGCGATAGGGCAGGTCACGGGCGCGCGATTGGCCGCGGGAACGTGTTGCCCACGGAGAAAATGTTCTGCTGACAGGCATCCGTTGTGCGCATTCTAAGGAGCTTGATGGGTCTGGAAAGTTTCCGCTTCAGCTGCAGCCAATGGCTTCCTGATAGCGGAGAGGCCGATGGACCCCTGTGGGCATAGACGGATCATAGCAAGTGATAATCCGTTTATACCCATGGAAAGAGCTCGAATTAAAGAAGGGGTCCAGAACACTTCTCGAATGACCCAATCGTGCAGAAACGTCGTTCCTGACACCACGCGATAATCGTGGGAAGCGAAAGACAGCGGCGTTTCACATCAGATCCATTGCTGCTGTGCCATAGATTCACGCCCGTCTCACAGGTTTGCACCGCCTGCTGGACCTGTGTATGATGCAGGTCATAGTGGTGCGAGCAGATCGGTTCGAGCCAGGTTAAGAAAGATGGGCCGTTCCCAGTCTTTTTACAGTAGTCCGGCAGTACAACCGTCATGGGCTCTGCAAACAGTAGACATGCTGGAGGTCAACGATCCCATCGGAAGGTAAGCCGTGCTCGAGCTTCGATGCAAAGCCCTGAAGGAACCCAGCAAGAGGTCTTGTTTGAGTCGCGGTTGGCGACACCCCTCGGCACTCCTTCTCCTCAAGGTGATCATATCGTCGCGAGCGCTTCCGGATACACTGATACAACGCGGAAAGGGTTGATCGATACCCAACCTCAGGGAGCGATACGACTTCCTGCGGAGATATGGGGCCGAATCATAGCGCTGCTTAAGATCGAGATCGCCGCCGTCAATCCTGCCGATGTCAGTGCAGAGGGTTATGGACAGCGGGATTTGTGCAGCGTTATGAGAGTATCCAAAGTGAGTGACAAGTCCTTCCAGCTGTGTGACACTGTTGAACAGATTCCATCGAGTCCAACGCCTGATGCCCGGACAGCTCTTGAATAGCATTGCCTCTCCGATACTATACACACGGGTATTCACCAAGGACCCATCCGCACTTCTCGTAGGTCTTCGCCATAAACCGAAGGACGACACTCGTCTGTCCAAGATCGGTTTACTCGGTATCGTCCAAGACCTGCACTTGATTTATCCCGTCCTGGGAGGAGGCGCTGAGGCAGGTCATGCTACCAGCCTTCGCACCCACAGTCTGGTTGGACTTCCCGGTTCCAGCCCATTGGAGATGAAGGACTTGGTGATATGGGACATCACCTCTTCAAAGATCGCTGCCAAGCAGATATGCGAGGCCAGCACGACATACGGACGGCCGATCTTCGGGAGCCTGGAGAAACTGACCGTGATCAGTCTGGGGGAGAAGCCTGATTGGGAACCGCAACTTCAGTATCGGGCTACCCGGATTAGGGGCTCTTGGTACCGACCACGAACGGTGGAACCACTCCGTCGCATGCTGGCCAGGGTGCCTGCTTCCGACCAGCTCATGTTCCAGATCTACAAGCATTCGACCCCACGACACATCTGTTCGGACGATCCTAGCGGCCCGTTATCGCTCGGCGGCGACTTGATGACTCAGGCCATGATTCAAGGCAAGATGAACCCGCCAGAGAGCTATACCGCGCATATCTATCCGCGCCAACTCGCTGAAGAGGAACCGTTCCCGATCTTTCCCAACACGCTCAATCGATGGGTGGTCGACCATACGTTCTTCGAGGACTACTGGAAACCGATCGGTAACATCGCCCGATACGTCCATACCATCTGCAATTGGCTAGAGCGTGTCGTATACAAGTTGGAAGAGCCGCAGTATGCTCAGACTCGTATCGAGATCTACGGCATGCTGGAGAGGGGTACCAGTGTCCAAGAGCCTGAATCCGACGACGATGTCGAAGCAAAGACCTTGCTAGAGCGGTTGCTTCGTGGCCTCATGGGAGAAGCGAAAGGAGGAGGGATAGTGTGTATGAGAGGGACGTCAGGGATATGTCCAGCTTGTGGACGCTGCAGCTTCTAGCTGTCCACACGACGATAGCCATCATCCAGATGACTGATACACAGACGCACACACACTCTTCCACAGGGATACCCGCACGCGAACGTCACACACAGTCAACCTTCAGCGTCACTAACGCTAACACTGCTTCGTGATCATCAGAGGTCCTCTTCCGTCGCCTCTTCTGGGGCGCTATTCGCATCCAGCTCTCTTCATCGTATCACCTTGTAATGAATCTGGCTCCATGTCCACCGATTCGAGGCGAAATCCTACTGAAGCCGCAGAGAGGAGGCACCGTGTCAAATGAGCCGTCTTCCGATCTGTGATTTCACTGCCAATCTTACCCTCTATCATTCACTAGCCGTGTTTTGCGCCTAGCTTCTTTGCATATACCACCATTCAAGCCAGAGCTCCCTGACGAGCTCTGGTATAAGATACTCCGGCATCTGATAATCTTCAAAACCACAGACCAGGCGAATCGAACGTATGCTCCAACCAGAAGCCAGCGATACTCGTGCGATCTGTTGATGCTCATGTGGGTGCCACCGGCGCGTTGTGCGTATACGAGTGACCATGATCACAGGGAGATAATCCGAAGCCAGAGGCTACTATGCGACACGTACCATCACTTGTTCGATTCACCTAAGCGGATGGCCATCAACAGCGTAATCAACGGGCCCAAGAGTGACCTGCTACAGCGAAGCACAACCATTACGCAGACATTTGCCCACCTACTCCACCTATGCATGTCGCCGCGTCATGTATGCCAGCATGGACCGTACTCGCTATACGCCTACGACCTCCCTGGCCCAAACTCCGAATCGCCCGACTTCCACCCTGTCGCTACTTTCACTACTAGTGTTGGCTCCTGGACCAAGCGATACCGGCAGAGGTCACCAACCGCGCCGGGATGTACCACCCGAATACTCGTCGATACATCTATGAATCGTACACATGTGTCGACTCATCTTAGCTGGACGCCCAACCCTGTACCTGAAAGAGTCGCACGTCTCTTCCAGTGGCTCAGCAGGCGGCTTGCCAACGATATAGCCAATCTTGATCACCGGAAGTTTTCGGCTCAACCTGCCAGGATCATCTTCTACTTACCAATCGATGTAGCGGAGGCGAGGCAGGCACTCGATATACTGAAACCCGGTTCAGACCGGCATGGCTACCACGAGGAGGAGGTACTCAAGCAGCTAATGTACTGCCTCCGCGCGAAGAACGCTTGGAAAGGCAGCAAGAGCGAGGTCGTGATACAGGTCAGACTCAGGAGTCAGGCTGGACAGTGTCCCAGCTGCGGAGTGAAGTAGGCTACTGGTTGACTACGCATCTCCACCTTCTACGCTGGGAGCCAATAGCCAACCGTGATACCTCACGACAACGAATGAGACCCATCCCCACTTTGACGGTTCGATTAGTTGCGTGCCCTCCAGCATCGAAGCTGAAACCAAGAGACACCTGCAGTGAACTACCAGAAGGTATGGGAGATGCCTCGGTAACAAAGTCGCCCGGGCGGATAGAACCCTTGGCACGTCCATCCAGTGCGAATGCAAAAAAGCGTCCGTTCATGTGCCCATTTACAAACTATCCCAGGGTGAATGAGACGAGATCTGCTACAACAGGCGCATCTAGTACGCAAGCCACATCTCTGGTGTGAGGACTTGAGCACACACCCGATGGTCAGCCAGCCGGAACGTGTAAGTGTACATACTCTGCACTCACTCTTCTGCATTGCCCGCCAAGTGGCCAGCGAGCTGTCCACCTGCCACTGGTTCAGCTCGCTTTTGCCCCTTCTGAGCAGTAACTCTGGATCGGAATGATCCTGCTCGGAGACGATCGAATCTAGTTGGATTTCGTTGGCGTGAAAAGTCGAATAGACGTGTGCACGCAGAGGAGATCGTAAAGCGTCCTGCCGGGTGGGGGCGCGGAAAGTAAGTAGGGGTGAGTGGGTTTTCTAATCGGAAGTTAGCTTGAGGTCGTGTTGTCAAACAGCCGATGACCCACTGTACAAAACACCACCTTTATTCCAGAGAACCCGTCAGCCCTTGTCACTGAGGTACTGAGTGCTTGGGGCAAGACGGTCCGGGCACTCACCATGTTAATGAGATCCTCTGCCCCTTGATCCTTCTCAAAGCCATCTCCAAAGGCGCGACATTGCGGAAACACCGAGAGAAGCGTGACCAGTACGGCTTTCGAAGCCCTGCCTTGACGTATCCCAGCAAAATTCTGCCCAAATCATCATCAGCAGGTCACTGCACCCGGCCTTGGATGGCACGCTCACCAAGGCGACGATGGCATCAGGCTTCAAAACTTCACCGAGATCTTCCCAAAACTCAACCGTGAACATCTCGCCCGGTACACTACCGCCCGTGAAGCAGTCCTGCACGACGTAGTCCCACACCGGTATCGACTCTGGATCCGTTTCGTCGTCTCTCTTCATCTCTGCTAGCTGCGTGACGAATGCCGCTCCGTCCACAATATTGCTTGAAGCGAGGTCTAGTGTAGCCAGGCCGAAGTGATCGTGCGCAGCGAAATACACGGCCGGATCGATCTCTGCTTAGGGTTAGCATGAGGATTCATGCCAAATGCCTGACACAGTCACTCGCCAACAATGTCCACGTTCATACCGCGCTTTGAAAACGTCGAGGCGGCTATGCCAGCACCCAGACCGCTGCAACCGGGTCCTTGTAAGCTGGACTCCTTTGGCCTCGCCACGCTCCTTACATGATCAGGGCGCGGTCCACCTCAGTCTCCACTTGCTTGTCTTCCCCCAGAGCGGAGTCGGGATCGGTGTCTACGGTCAGAGCATGTAGCACCGATTCCCGAGGGTCGTTCCGGTGCGCCAGCAAACCGATCTCCTGTAAGTTGAACGTTGCGAATATGCTGCAGCAGGCAACATCAGCGTTAGTATCAGATGCTGATACAGGGCAACCTTTTTTTCTCTCCTCAAGCGCAACTCACGAATCTCCCATCTCCGTTCGCTGCCCATTCTCAGCCGACTCATCAGGTACATCCCTGATCCATCTTCCACCCAGGATCGACTGGTCACATCTGAGGTATCGATATCCATCTTTAAGATTTTCTGCAACAACGACTTGGCCGGTTAGGCTCTTTTGTGAGCTTAAGATCCGGAGCTGACCACCAGCAGTGAGGTAGGGCTGGTTGGCCGGCGGACGGAGAAAGATCTGCTGGCGAAGTGCTAAGATGATGAGGGGTATCCGTAGTAGCAGGAGGACTGGGAAGGCCTGGTCAGGTAGTATCTTGCTTGTCACCTTGAGTAGCTTGGCAGAAGCTCGTGGTGATAATTGCAATGAGCGGCTGAGACCACTGTGGACCTTTGCAGAGAATGGCGAGCTAAGCGGGTCCGGCCGAAGTAGGAGAGAGAGTAGTGTGAGGAGTAAGGAGACGGCCAGAATCTGAGACACGGCATGGATCAGAGTGGAGCTCGACTCGCATCATCGTACTTACAGTCCTCTCGGGACTCCGGGTGAGTAGAAGTGAGTAACTGTTGGCGGTTCCGAGGAGTCTACTCCATAGACGACCGCTGAGCCAAACGTGAAGGAGGAAGAACATGGCTCGGTACAGGACAGATCCCATGATCCTGGGCCGGTGGGCTGATGAAGCCGCTGGAGGTATAGCTGAGATGTGATCCTGAGAGTATATTGATCAGCTACAATCAGGTATACAAAGATCAAGAGACTCACAAAGCATAGCAGCGCAAATACCGCGCTACCGCCGACGGCGCCGACACCCAATATGGCTCTTGAAGCCCATGCGCCCCATTCCGGTCCTAGTATCTGGCCTAGCTGACTTGCCACCCGTCTCCCGCCCACAGCAACCATATCACCGCTCAGAGCTGCTATACTCAGACATACTCTCGCCGAGATCTGTTCTCGGGCAGATGTCTTGGTCGTGAGGTACCAGTAGATCACGGTCGGCGGTACCAAGTATACCGCGTAGAGCGCGGTGGTGTGAAGGGTGAGGGGGATGGAGTTGTATAGCGGGGTCAAGAGGATGGTGTTGAGAGCCAGTTGCAGCGAGATGCAGGCAGATAGAACAGCTGGGACCAGGTCTGTGATGTCGAGTCAGTCGGTCTGGGAACAGGAAGGTGCCTGGTATGACTTACACAAGGCAGCTATGCGTATAGCCTGCTGCTGGAACGTCCTTGGCGCATCTGCCCGAGATGCTTGGGCTCGTTCCATGCGGGACGTACCATGATGCCGCTTGGTCATAAGTTCAGTCTCGTCTCCCTTGCGCTGATCTCCCCGAGAGGGCCGACGGTTCTCCTTTTGGCTACTGACACTGACAGGGTCGTCAACTCCTCTAGCTTCCCTCCTGCTGAGCTTCTCGGAGCTAGAATGGTGACCTTGTCGCCTTGCCTGAGAGGTATGCTTTGTGTCACGTTGGGAGGAGGTCGGCATGACACGGTCTATCCTGGGCCTTCCGATGGTCAATTGATGGTCCGCCTCGCGTGAGTTGGAGATGGCAGCAGTCTTTACAGCCGAGCGATCGCCAGCTTCGGCTTTCGATAATCCCTTGGAGTCGCGATTTTGCTTTCTCCTGACGTCCAGCCCGGAAGCGGTCGCGCTGTCTACACTGTCTGTATCGCGATGCAGATTGAAGCTGTTCGAAGAGGTGGCCGATCGAACGGAGAGGTCTTCCACATCCGTCGAGCTTGTGTAGCGGAGTGACAAGCTGTCTGATACACTTGATCCCTCAGCGTTTTGGCCTGAGTAGGAGGTGCCGTTCGGACTCAAGGGCGAGGCACTTGAGTCGGAATAGGTGCCCGTGGGTGATTGACTATATGAGGCGGATGATTCGGTATCGCTCGGGTCCGCATCAGGTCTATGGAGCGGCCATACAGGTGAGTCAGTCGAAGCGGACGTCGCAGGCGCGGCAAGTGCAGCAGCAGTGACCGGTGTGAGCAAGGGAAGCGGTGAAGATGGGTCGACATTGTCTTCGACGGATGTTGACATTTATGGTGATGGAAGCGGGGCACCGCCGGCGTACAGAAGTGAATTAGTCTCGAATCGATCAGCTCGTACATCTACAACGTATCGATGGGTTCGCTATGGATTCCAACAGGAGCTGCATCAAGGTTCCTCCTGGTCGGTCAGTACAGCGGAAAACAAAGGATGACCTCACTGACAACCAGAACAAAGGACTCGGGCCAGGCCGATCGCCATCTATAGCTGGTCTGTATGGCGGCATCCGAAACTATGGAGATGATCCATATCGGGATGGCGAGCTTCCGAGGAGCCCGAGGTATCAACGCTGATGCTGACAGCTGAGGACGAGTTTACATGGTCTATAACCTCTGAATCTGCTCTCCTCACATTCCCGAGCTTCAGGCCTGTTTCCGTCGACGCCGTCGACTGGCCACCCGATCAGTCCCAAACAGCTCAGCAAGGTTTGGAAACCTTTGCATCGCCACTCGCAACAGCTTCTCGTTCCTGATCGTCTTACCCTTTGGCATCCAATCGGTCCTCAAGAGATCGTGCTTGTACACTGGAGCGCGGTGAGCAGCAGGCTGTCCCTCCTCGTCGGCCTTGTACTTGTCGATATACTTTGAAAAGACCACCCCGTCCGAGTCGTAATGCTTGGATAGGTAAAGCTTGAAGATGGCTATGGCTAATACTGGCAGAGCTGCGGCTGCGGCCATGATAGACGAACGGGTCTTGAGCGCCACAGCTGGAGGATGGTAATGGCCCAGTCAGCCAGGGCTGAGCACGGGGATCAACTGGACTCACTCAGAACCATCATGCCGTGCATTAAGACAGTGGCCACCAATAACCTATTGATGAGTATCTTCCAGCATTGGCCATCGGTCTCTTTGGTGTCATTGACAAACTTGAGCGCTTGCGTGTGCTGCGATGGTTCTCAGTTGGGACGTTTCAAAAGGAAGCAAGTACTCACCACGAGATGGGCCGACCAAAAGTGGATGGTTGCTAAGATCACCACAAGGGGTGCTAGAGGAGCATAGACCAGCCTATGTGCAGTAGTTGCTGATTAGCATATGGACCGCTTCATACTCTACAATCCTCACCCAACGGCCGCCGCAAAGAGCTGTGACAATGGGAAGTCAGCACGGTCATCTACGATAGACCTGCACGCGAAAGCAACGCTTACGATCTGGGACGACTCGATTGCTAGACCGGTAGAGCGTCAGCATCCTGTTGCCCTATACTCGAAGACTTCGAGAGCAAACTTACCAAACTGTGCATAGGAAGACACGAAGCAGATACATCAGCCGCAGTGTATCTCAGTCACAGACCAACCTACCTCGAACGTATCAGCGTGGGCCACATCAGCAAGATCATTCGGCGTTTGCATCCGAAGGATCTGTGGGGTCATGATCAGCAGTCTTGGCACCTGGAGCAGCTGTAGCCACATGACGATGGAACGGATACTGGGAACTTCTCAGTCTCTTTCCACCAACCGTTCTTTGAACGTCGCGCCACTCACGGGTACCAGGAAAGCCAGTACAGGCTTTCCGAGATGTACGCTTTGGTCACTTTGGCGGGGAGATCGCCCAGACTGTCGTATATCGCCGAGATGGATTCCGCGCCGATGCGCTCGGCGATGCTCAAGTACGTCTCGTACAGCACCCCAAGCAGGGAGAAGACGATAAAGTTGGACACCTTGAGGATTTCAGCGTCCTCGTACCTGTGACTATCATAGGTACTCCCACTTACCAGCATGAAGACAAACAGCTGTCGTATCACGGCCCGGTCGAGCTCACCTCGGGTTAATGCGCCAGACCACTTGTTGACCCTGCGCATGAGGTACGGCAAGAAGTATGAGAAGAGGGCTGCTACAGAAGCTGGCAGTGTACCTTCAATGAGGGTGAAGATGACTTTCCACAAGGTAGATTCTTTCTCCATTTGAGCCAGCTTGGGATACTGGTCAATAGCCTGCGATTCAGTGCCGTCAGCGCAGATACATCGTCAGAGTACCCCTCAAGAGTATCCCTGCGAGACCATGATAGGGCGGATAGGCTAGTCTCGGAGAGAAACACCTACCGTCCCGATATTGGTCAGCAGTACGATGAACATGACCGGAACGGTATTGAAAAAGCATATGGTCCAGAGAGCTGCTTTGCCCATGACCGCGTGGGAGTGGCGAGACTTTGCATCCTTCTCGAGGTTTTTCCATAGCTGAGAGGGCTCAGCATGTGCCCCTGGCCAATGTGTTCCTGTGTCCACGAGCATGCAGGTTCAGCATGTCACTTACAACGTTGTGGGACCGCGGAGCCTAAACATTGCCGTCAGAGTCGGTCGGCGTGGTTGACATATAACCGCGCACTCACTCGCTGTAACGTATAACCAGCCTGCTTCATATACTCCTTCCTGTTGTTGAGGATCTCCCGCGCGAGCTTGGCAGTGGGCACCGTGATGAAGGCTGTGGGGATATCAGGGCAAGCTCTTACTATTGCGCTGAAGGCACCTCTAACCCGAGGTGATCGTCCCGGTCAGATCCGTGTACTTGACATGTTTTTGGTCCCGCCTAATCTCATCTTGCTTGCTCTCGATCTCCCGTTTCTTCTTGACCGCTTCGTCGCTGTAGTCAAAAGTGTCACCTGCAGTTCTCGAGGCGGACGGGTGTGAAGAGGCAGAATCAAAACGCCACTCACACGCGCCGCTTGGCGGTCTGTAGTTGGCAGTACGTCAGCTTCGGCCCATCATTGCTACAGTTATCAAGGCATTACCCCTCGCATCATGAGGACGGCCCTTACGCAAAGCCCACTCACCTTTGACCGGCCACAAATACGGTCCATACACGAATCGTAGAACATCCCTCGTCCCGCTCCTCCCAGCGTTTCCAGGGCGACTGCCCTCATAGCCCGCTTAAAGTACTTGTCTTTGAACGCTTCCATATTCTCATGCAACGCCGTCATGTTATGCATTGCGAACCATACTTTGGCATCAATGGCATCCCGATCGATGCTTTGCATCTTGGTACCTCTGGTCGCATGGTCCAAGCTACCATCCGAAGTCATCAGCTTGCCGGTGCCCAGAACCATGTGGCGAATCTCGAGTTTGGCATCGGAGACCGTACGAATGCCGTTTCTCGTGCTCTTGCTCAGCGCGAGGTTGGTTACCATCAGGGTCTTAAAGGAGACTTCGTTGAAATTCCTTGGGCATCATCAGTATACATTCGGTTGACGAGGGACTGCTGATAGCCACTGACATATGGGTCCATTCCTGGATCAGCTCAAGATGGTGCGCGGATGCTTTCAGCGCTAGGCTACAGTCAGTCTCAACGGCGAGAGCTCGAATCGGATGGCACATATCTGAACTCTATAGCGAAAGCGGAAACCTTCTACTTACCGAAAACCATGACCAGAAGGGTCACCACAATCTCAAACGAGATATGGACAATCAGTCCATTACTCTTGATATTTGCCGCTGTAAGCAGTTGTGGGTTGTCGATGATATTGCTGGATGTCTTGACCTGTGGTGAGCTTCCATTCACAGTGTTATTGCTGGATGCCTTGACGGTTGAGCCGTAAGGCGTTTGCGTATTGATGTAATAGTTGCTCAAGGCTAGGAAGACTGACAGAACCGAAATGGTGGCGAAAAGGTACTTCAGCAGGCGAAGGAAGAGAAGGTAAACAACAGCATCTAGTCCTATCATGGGTCAGACCGTCAGAACCCAGTAGCAGTCACTTCCATGTATATCGCCTATGCCACAGCATATGAACATACCCAGCATTCTGAGCAGTCTATCCTCGCCGAGTCAGCCCAATTCTCCAAGAAGTTCTACGCCGGACCCACTTGACATCTTGTTCAAGCACCGTTGTCGCCGTATCCTTCTGACCAGCTCGGGCGGCCCCTCCAAGGTTGGGCTTGACCCTCCACAGCCCCGGCCGACACCACTTGGGGATGATCGACATGATCTCAACGCTCGTCTCCCTTAGACTCGGCACGATCCACTCAAGAAAGCCAATCTCGGCCTGAAGAGATGGCGGTCAGTGAACGGGCCTGAACCTTCACAGAATAGGTCAAAACAGTAGACCGCTCACTCTAGGGGCTCTGGAGGACCAATGACCGGGTTCATCGTCTCCCGGAGGATACCATTCCGGTTTGCTCAAATGCTTCTTCCGCCTCCACTCTTTGATCTCCTTGTCGCTCACCGGACCAGTCAGTCCCCGCTCCTTTCGCTCCAGGTGGAACTGGTCCATGTTCGCAGCCTTCTCGGATGGAGTGCTGGACACTTTGCGCAGCTTGACGCGGGGCTGATATATGATCTTCCATCGCCGGCGAATATAGGAGTAAAGAAGCATGCATAAGGCCTGCGTATCACTTCAGCTTCTGCGTGTGTCTGCTGCACAGAAGTCCGTTGTTACATGAGCTGGGTTCAAGAGACCCACCACTACCGCCACTTCCGCTCCCCATGCCGATATGATGGAAGTGGCCGAGACGTTCCAGTGACTCTCAGCCTGTCTGACAAAGTCGGATGCGGAGATGCCTTGGGCAGTGGATGTGCTTGTGGGTTTTACCGAATCCCTGGCAAGCGGTGTCACGGTATCTCGTAACTGTCTGAACGCCCCGTTGTTCCCCCACATTGCGTAGGGCGGCATCAGTCGATCAGAGCATAAGGTGATTCTGGGTTGAGCAAGCGGTCCTCTTTGCAGTCAAGACATGGACAAAAGCTAGGCAACGCGGCGATCTCGTCCGAGAGGAGGTAATCGGTAGACACCCAAGCTATCCGGCATATTCTTCTGTCCTCGTGCATAGGTATCCCCTCTGTTGAAAGGATCACCTCTCAAGGGGTTACCGAAAGGATCGCCCGGGTGCCACTGCCCGCCGCACAGCCCACGGCGATCACCGCCACGTCTCAGGTGTTGACGACATTGCCATCGAGCGTCACCACGGTCCGATCATCCCATTCCTCCACTTGCCATTCCTCTCCTTTCTACTCCTTTCCATCTCACTCGCAGCTCATCGTACAAGTACCCCTTCCTCCTCATCCCGCACCATGACCGAAGCAGCAGCCGCGACTTCTACCGACATCACCATGTGAGTGTGCTCGCCGCGAAGTTTAAGCCCTTTGCCCCTTCATTCCCTTCGAGGCTGGAGGCTTACGCCGTACACGATGACTGACGCGTATCTTCAGCACCGTCAAAGGTCCCTCGGAGTTGAAGCTGTCCATCACCATCCCGACCGACAAGACTGTCGCCGATCTCAAGCAGGAGATCGCGAACAAGTCCGACGTGGAGAAGGACAGGCAGAGGTTGATCTATTCGGGTAAGTGTTCCTGTCCAGGACCGGAGTATACTGGACTGTTTGTCCCCTTGTGGGCTCGAATGCTACACGTGGATCTCTCATCACCTGCAACCCGCTGACTCTGCCCAGGCAAGGTACTCAAGGACGAGGATGCCATTTCCACCTATAAGATCCAGGTGAGTTGACCGCTGTTCGCCGCGCGGATGAGCTAGAGCTAACCCTATCCACGATAGAATGGCCACACCATTCACATGGTAAAGAGCGCCGCCAAGCCTGCAGCGACCGCTTCGACCGGAAGCGGCTCATCTTCTGCTCCTCGTCTGCCCACGATGGGCACCGGCTTGAACGTCGGTAGCAACCCCATCGACAACGTTGAGAACATCCATCACGTGAGTCATGTCGCAACCGTCCAAAGTCAACTAACGATTTCGCTGTCAGGGCTTGGCTGGCTTCAATCCGTTCGCCGGGCAACCTGGCTTGGGCAACATCGCTGATCCTAACGCTGTCAGTCGGCTGGTGCTCGTTACGGCGAATACAACTGACATCATTCGTTGCTGTAGATGGCTGGAATGATGAACAGCCCTGAATTCCTTCAATCGATGGCGGATATGATGTCCAGGCCTGAGGTTATGGATCAGGTGCGTTTTGCTGCCCAGCTGCCGATTTGGCTAGTTGGCTTACCTTTTGTGGCTTTAGATCATTGCGTCAAACCCTCAGCTATCAGCGATGGGTCCTCAGGTCCGACAGATGATGCAGTCACCATTCTTCAGACAAATGCTGTCCAACCCAGATACACTTCGAATGGTGAGTTGCTCCGGACTTACGGGTGTGAAGGCAAACGAAAGGAAGCTGACATATCCCTCTGGGCGACAGATGATGCAGATGCAAGGTGGAATGGGCGGCCAAGGAGGAATGGGCGGGATGGGGGGGATGGGGGGATTTAACCCGTTTGGTGGTGCCACAGGTGGACCCGGTGCCGGACAAGACCAAGCGCCAACGGACCCCTTCCCGAATCTCTTCGCGCCCAATGCCGGTGCAGGGGCTAGAACTCCTGGGAGCAACACAGCCGGACAGGCCGGAGCAGCACCGACTAGTCCCCCGGCAGGAGGTGTGCCTCCTAACCCATTCGGTGCGCTATTCGGAGCCGGAGCAGGAGCTGGTGCGGGTGGCAACCCATTTGCCGGGTTCGGCGCCGGGGCTGGAGGTGCGGGAGGAGCTGGAGGGAACCCTTTTGGGGGTTTTGACCCATCTATGTTGTTTGGTCGAGGAGGCGGAGCTGGTGGTTGGGGTGCTCCGCCCGCACCGCGGGACGATCGGCCGCCAGAGGAAATCTACGCGACTCAGCTGGGTCAGCTGAACGCTATGGTAAGTGGCTCACCGTGTGATCTGTGCATAGTCGACGCTGACATTGTCGCAGGGCTTGTGGGATGCTCAGAAGAACATTCGAGCCTTGAGATCGACCGGAGGAAACGTCGAAGCTGCTATCGAGCTGATCTTCTCTGGCTCTCTTGATCAATAGTCGTAATTGTCTCGATACAAGCTAGATAGATGGTTGTAACTGGCGTGTCGGAGATGCATAATGTGCAGTCCAGTTCAGTACGTGGCTGTACATGGCAATGAAGATATGCATTGTCTATTACGATATACTGTAGCATCCTTGTAGTCCCTGTAGGAATGATCCAAACCAAAAGTCCATCTACATCTAGTGACCGTTAGGTACGGGAGCCTCTCCCTTGGCCGCCGCGACCCAGTATGATCCTCCGGGGAAGGCGTAGTCGGCCATGGACTGCTCGTACATCTCGATCGAGTATCCACCCTTGGGGTCCTGGGGGACGTTGTATCGACCTTGAGGGTTGATCGATACGGGGTAGAGGAAGTGCTCGTGCAGGTGGCTTCGAGGGCGGTGATCAGCATGGGCACAGGCAGCCGTCGAGTTTACAAATACTCACTCGACGAATTCGAGAACGTTTCGCTCCATTGTGCCCGAGACGGCGATGTAGTCGATGAGGGAGAGGTGGATCTGTGATTATTGAGGAGCGATCAGCGGCCATAGTGTGGTCATGAGATACCGGACTGATGGACTCTGCCACTCACGACGTATTCACACAGTCCGACACCTCCAGCGTGGGGGCAGACGGGGACGCCAAACTTGGCAGACATGAGGAGGATAGCCAGAATCTCGTTGACACCGCCCACTCGACATGAGTCGATCTGGCACACGTCGATAGCGTCAAGCTGAAGCAGCTGCTTGAAGGTCATCTGGGGAGCAGCGTATCAATGTATAATTCAGGGGCATCATATATCGCACATGAGGCCATACTCACTCGGTTATGGGCATGTTCTCCGGTAGCCACTCCGATGTTGATCTCCTTCAAGGCCTTTCGAATAGCAGCGTGGCCAACAGCATCATCAGGAGCGGTGGGCTCCTCGATGAACCAAGGCTTGAGCGGCTCGAGCTTCTTCATGTATTCGATAGCCTGTGGGACGTCCCAGACCTCTGAAGGTGGGCCTATGCGTCAGCCAGGGATAAGTTTCGGTAGCCTGACTAGCTCACGGTTCGCGTCAACCATCAATACACAGCCAGCCGGACCGGCGTTCTTGCCCTCAATCGTGGCGGGGTCGATAACTCGATCCTTGGGCAGGTTGGCCTTGTCATCGATGATGGATCGGATCAATCGGCCTCTTCGGAGATCGTCCTCGGGGTCCGCGCCAACCTTGAGCTGGAGGGGCAAGCACGCTCCAGGTCAGCTCCAGCTACAATGAGAGTGTTTACGCGTTCCAATGGACTCACCTTGAAGTGGTTGAAGCCTTGTGACAAAGCCTCCTTGGTCAACCTCACAACCTTCTCGTCAGAGTATCCCAGCCATCCGACTGAGGTGGTATAGGCGGGGTATCCTCGCTTGGTCACTTCCTCCTCTCGGGCTTTCTTGCCGGCCTCCTTCTCCTTGAGCAGGGCGAGGGCTTCTTCCTGGTTGATAGCGTCGGTGATGTAACGGAACGAAGTGGCCTTGACGAATCTGTCACGAGGGATCAGCCTTCTCCCATTGTTTACGTGTATTAGGTCATTAACTCACTCCTCCGGGGTGAAGTCGACAATCAGCTTCCACAAAGGCTTCTTCTCGTGCTTGGCAAACATGTCCCAGACGGCGTTGTTAACGGCCGCAGTAGCCAAGTGAATCACTCCCTTCTCAGGTCCCAACCATCGATGTTGAGGGTCGGCAACGACTACGAGCGCAACAGATTAGCCTTTAGCTTCCGGTAAAACGCCGTGCGCCACAATACATCTGGGGAATGGCGCTGAAGAGTTGTGACCACTTACGGAAATCGAAGAAGGCTCCCATGTCACCAAAGATCGAGTCGAGGTCCTTGCCGACGATTCGGTTGGCGATTTGCTCGATGGCGTAGCAAACAATGTCGTTACCTCGACCGATGGCTAATGGTAGCGAGTACAATCAGAACGGGACCTTCGGGAACTGCTGAAGCAGAGGCTATGGAGACTGTCGAAGCAGAGGCACTCACTGAAGGTCATACCCTGACCCTTGAGGTCGCTGTTGGTCTTGAGGACAATGTAGGCAGCAGAGTAGTCGCATTCCTTGTTCCTGCCAGATCGTCAGCTTGCGCTCGTCACTGTGAGCGAAACGGCTTAGCTCACATGGCATCGGTTCCATCACCGGTCACATTCTGGCAGGATGATCAGCAAAGCTTGAGGCGGGCGGGTTGAACAAGTGCCACGCTCTGACTCACGGTGGGGAATCGGATGTCTGCGGAGTGCCGACGAGGTCAGCAAACGGCCTGCTTCTGTAACGGTATAACCACTCACCATGGACAGAGAACTCGGTGATCTTGAGACCAGACATGGTGGATAAGTTTCTATAAGCGGAGGACGATGTAAAGGAGTAAGGAGAGAGGAGAACAATCTGAAGCAGTATCACCGCTCTGCTCCTAGGATACTTATAAGGGGACCGTGGAGGTGGATACCCCCTTCCTCGCCATGCTGCTGCTGGTCGACTTTTGGTTACATGCCCAAATAGAGAGATGGCGGCCCGGAGCAAGCGGCCCGGCTGTCAACACGTGGTACATCACCGGCTCGATAGCCGGCACATACCGGGCTTTAGCCGTGTAGCAGCGTTGTTGTACGTAATCGCCTTGTGGACTGCCCACGTGACATCATGCTGCACTTCGGCGACTGCCGCTTCTCCTTCGCTGCACGTGGCCTTGTTCGCGCCCTTTCCCTTCGACCTTTTGGTTTCTTATTGTTCTTCAGTTCCTCTTCGCAGGACAATAAGATCACCCTCTATCATGGCAGATCAGCTATCCCCGCAGAAGGAGAGGTACCGCTGGAGCAGGTATGCAGTGGTGGCTCTGGCCAAGAATGACCCAGCCAATGGCGCGAGGCTGCAGCGAGCACATGGGATGTTCATCTTGCCCATATCGTGAGCGCTGATTATTGACGCTCGAGCACGCAAAAGCATCTTGCATGGCCAAGGTCCATAGAAAGCCTTGTCGGAACAGTCCTCGAGTGAATCAACACACGGTCCAATCTCACAGAAACACGTTGAGGCAACTTCTACGAAACATCCTTTGGATCGAAGCCTTTTGTGCTCACCATGACGCCCGGTTCAACCGCGAGATCAGCAAGCTCGCCATCACCTCAAGTCATCCAAGCTTCTCAGCCGTCCACTACGGACTCAAGCGCTCGTCATGATCTGCTTGCCAGTCCTGGAAGATCACTGACCAGAAAACCGGGATACGCGCCTATGCCAGAAACCCGTGGAGTCACGGCGTCACAGGTGCCTCCATCTACACCCCCTCGTCAGATACGCAGCACCGTACGTTCACCGCCTAATACGATCACGAGAGCAGTCAACACTGCTCTGCCTAGGTCACCTACCAATAGCGACCATTATTACTCCACTTCGCCGTCCCGCTCGAGCCCCTTCGACAATTATCCGTCATCCAGCCTTGGCGATGTCGAGCTGACCCCAATCACGCCAAAGAAGGTCTTCTCGGGTTATCGTCGGTTTGACGAGGATTCACCGTTTCACGATAGGCACTCGATCCTGCAACCACAACAAGCCCCTGATAAGAATTCCGTCGAAAACATGACGGTGCTGTCCGACGAAGATCCGTTCGAGTACTCGAATATACCCGTCGCGGGTGGCAAGCAAAAGACTAGCTCAGGCTATGTATTCTCCTCCCTCTCGCCCAGAGGATTGGACGAGAAGGGAGAAATGATGACTTTCGGCCCAATGCTGGACGAAAATCGGCCTATATCAGTGTTTAGGCGATCACTATATCCCTCACAATCGCCAATACCGCCATCTACGCTCCAAGACCACCCTGATCTGCTTGCCATGCCAGCCACACCCAGTTCCAGGCTGGATCAGCGGGCTATACAACAGGTTCAGCATATACGACCCACATTTAGAAGCCTGTACACCATGTCAACGCGCAGAGAGTATCTTATTCTCCTCTTGCCTGCGTTCGCAGTGGCGATCGGCTGTGCGGTCATACCGCCTTACATGTCCCAGGTAATTGGAGACGCGTTCGCCATCTTTGCCGCATACCCATTCAACACCAACCTCGCCACGGATCAAGCGCGAGCAGCGTTAAAGCAAGGAGTAAGCGAAACATCTGTCAAGCTCGGTGTCGCCGGCATACTCGCCGTGCTGGCCAATTACCTGAAAGGCCTGTTTTGGGTGTGGTATGGGGAATCAGTCACCGGAAGACTGCGGATCAAAGTGTACAACGGTGTACAGGTCAAGAGCATGAAGTGGTTTGACCTGGGCATGGGAATGAAGGAGGAGGAGGAAGTGGAAGGGGAGAAGAAGGAGTCGATAGGAGCAGGCGGCTTGATGTCGAAATTTGCCAGGTGAGCGGAGAGGCCAATGAGGCTATCTTTCTCTCCCCAAGGAGGCTGATATGACTGCGTGTAGGGAGACCGACGACGTGCGTGTGGCTTGCGGGCTATCCTCAGGAGTGGTTATTCAAAACATTGGCACGTTCATCCTTTGCTTCATCCTCGCCATGGTGAAGTCCCCGACACTGGCACTCGTCACGCTGTCGACTGTGCCCCTGATCGTCGTGGTACAGATCACCACACAGGTACTCTGTGCCCCCCTATACGCTGATGAGAGGCGAGCTTTCGCAGAAGCATCCACCAACGTTGAAAGAGTTACTTCCGCTGTCGCCACTGTCAAGATTCACAACGCTCAACAAGCCGAGGCGGAACGATTCGACACCCTCATCGGTCGAGGCAAAGCGAGCTTGATCAAGCAAGGGGCGGTATGGGCTGTGTGCGCCGGTCTGACAGACTTCATCCTGCTCGGCACTTTTGTCCTCGGCTTCTGGTATGGCGCCAAGATCATCCGAGAGGGGAAAGCCACGAGCGGCGATGTCATGACCTGTTTCTGGGCATGCTTGTTTTCTTCGGCGTACCTCCAACAGGTCGTGCCCCACCTGACCGTCATTACGAAGGGAAAGAACTCGATGGCTTCGCTGTTGACCATTATTCAGGAGGAACCGTCCCGACCGGTATCCGGAAATCCCTTCTCGCCAGCTGGTTCGCCCATTGCGCCATCATTCCCCAAATCTACTGCAAAGATCGAGCGACAGTCACGCCCAGTCAGCCTGCAAGGTATCCGTCCACCCAGATGTCACGGCGAATTCAACCTGCAGAACGTGTCTTTCGCCTATCCCTCCCGGGCAGACAATCCCGTCTTGCGCGATGTCTCCCTCTTTATCCCGCCAGGCGAGACGACCTTTATCGTGGGCGGATCAGGGTCGGGCAAATCGACCATCGCGCAACTTCTCCTACGGCTGTACGAACCGTCCTCGGGCGAGATAGTCATGGATAATCAATCGTTCGGGTTCCTTGATCCAATGTTCACCAGAGAGCATATCGCAGCTGTACAACAGGGGTGTATCCTGTTCGACATGACAGTACACGAGAACGTGGCCATGGGTCTGGCCGGGTCTGCCCCAACCCTAGACCCGAAGACGGGACAAAAGAGAATGAGGACGCCGAAGGACGTGACGAGGGAAGAGGTAATCGAGGCGTGCAAGATGGCCATGATCCATGACTTTATCGAGTCACTGCCGGACGGGTATGACACCAGCTTGGGTACGGGAGGAAGCAGTCTGAGTGGAGGACAGAGGCAGCGCATGGCCTTGGCCAGGGCAAGAATAAGGAATCCGACTGTGCTCATTTTGGGTGAGTAATGAATCTGAAACTCGGGGCAGAATAGTGACGCCTAGATAACACGGTGTCACAGACGAAGCGACGTCAGCCTTGGACCCGACCTCCCGAGTTCTCGTGTTCCAAGCGCTCAAGGCGTGGCGCAATAACCAAACCACCATCGTCATCACTCACGACCTGTCTCAGATCGTCTCAGACGATTTCGTCTACGTCATGTCACACGGCGTGATTGCCGAGCAAGGGTTCCGAGTGGACCTGGCTCAGAAGAACGGAGGGATCTTCGCCGCCATCGCCGCTGAGCAGGCTATCAACCCCTTTCCAGCCAAGCATCTGTCTAAGGAAGGAACGGAGTGGCAGAAGGGTCTGGAGGATATCCTGGACATGGAAAGGGAGTTTGAGGAGGTCCTCGATGATAGGGATAGGACGCACACGCCGTCTTTTGCCGGACTCGCCGGTAGACCAGGAAGCACCTATTTCGACATCTTTGACGAGTACACGAAAGGGAATTTCAGGTCGTCTGGCCTGCGACCGACATACGGTGACCGGACGCTGTTGGAAAAACGGCTCAGTAAAGCGCAAAAGAGGCTTACGTGGACGGCTGAAGACCTTGGTAGTCGACCTGTAAGTCGACATAGCATGGCGATCCGCCCTGGTAGTCGCTTGTCACAGGTGCACGGCTCTTCTGGTATGGCGCCGAGTTGGGGTTTGACAGCGAGGCAAAGCAGCTTCGACACTACGCGTACTCCCTCCCGGGGCAATGACCGGGCACTAGACCGAGATTGGACCGACAAAGACCGGGACGCCGGTCTAGGCAGACATCAGCACACGTTCAGTCAGATGCTAGCGATAGATCCAAAGGACAGTCTAGCTTCGCTGGAGATAACCAGTGACCTACCCGCCGTGCGGATGGCCGAGAATGCTCCAAGCGCTATCCCCTCGCTACGCTCCCTCATCAAGCTCTACTTCCCCAGTATGCCAGCCAAGTGGCTACTCCTACTAGGATCGCTGGGATCCATAGGTCATGGCATCACCACACCCGTCTGGTCTTTCTTCCTCGCCAAGCTCATGGCTATCGTTGGCGCTGGAGGAACCGACACAGTTGCCCTGACAAAGTTTGGCCTGATTGTCCTCGCCTTGTGTGCAGCCCAAGGTTTCGTCTCGGGTGTGGCGGAATGGGCGCTAGTGGCGTGCTCGGCTAGGTGGACCAACAGTATTCGCCGAATGGCTTTTAGCAAAGTCGTCAAGCAAGACAAAGCCTTTTTCGACGAATCGAAGAACTCGTCCGCCCGGCTGGTTCATACCTTGATCAAGGACACCGATGACGCGAGGACCATCATGAGTCAGGTCATTGGCAAATCCCTGACCGTCGCGACTATGATCAGCATGGGTATCATCTGGGCCTTGGTTGTGGGTTGGCAATTGACCCTAATCGGCGTGGCCCTTGGGCCTGTCTTCGGAGGGTATATGATACTGGATGCGTGGTTGATCAGCAAGCAGGAAGTGAGGTGTAAAGCTGGGAGGGAGGCAGTGGGCCGAGCATTCTACGAGGTGAGTGGAGGCGTGGCCAGCGAATCTGTATGGGTGACCGTATGCTGATAGCTCTTCCTTATCTTTGTCACAGAGTATTGCGAACGTTCGAGGCATCCGCGCTATGGCATTGGATTCGGCCTTTCTGGAAAAGTTTAGCACAGACGCTCGGCGAGCCAAAGTGCTCGGCTACAGGGCGGCGTGGTTCATCGCCATGAGCGGCGGTGTCTCAGGCGGCTTACCGCTGTTTGCGCAGGGTGAGATTGACCCTTTCTTATTGCTTACGCCTTGCGGGTCACCTTGGCTGACCGAATGTTCTGTTTGTCTCACACACAGCACTCATGAACTTTGCAGGATCGGAGTTCATGTTGTCTAATATCATGAACTACCAGCAGATGCTGCAGGTGTATAACTTGGTCCTGTTCAGCATCACATTTGGAACTCAGATGCTAGACTTTAGTTGGTGCTTTTAGCTCGGTGGAAACAGGCTCATCGCTGACTGAACCCGGCGCAGTCCCTACCATGGCCAAGGCTCGCGTAGCCGCAAGAGACTTCAACCGTTTATACTTGCTCTCAACCGAGAGCAACGAATCTCGAGGAAGCCTTCGGTTCCCCATCAAAGGCAACGTCACGTTCACGGACATCACGTTTGCTTACCCCACCCGACCCGATGTCCCCGTTTTCACCGGCTTGTCATTGACGCTCACCCCCGGCGAATGCGTGGCTATCGTTGGTCCGTCAGGAAGCGGTAAATCCACTATCGCAGCTTTGCTTCAACGACTGTACCCTCCTACCTCCGGAATGATCCTCCTGGACAAGCACGATCTTCAGACCGCCGACGTCAAGTTCCTCCGAGATCATATCGCCGTCGTATCCCAATCTGCCAATCTATTCGATGCGACCATAGCTGAGAACATTGCCTACGGCTCTCCTCATCTCCCACTCGGGGAGATTCAGCGGGCAGCAAAATCTGCCAATATACACGAGTTCATCATGGCCCTGCCGCAAGGGTACGAGACACCCTTGGGCGAGAACGCCGCTCTGATATCCGGCGGTCAAGCTCAGCGGCTGCAAATCGCCCGAGCGCTCTGTAGGAGGTCAAACATACTCATCCTGGACGAGTGTACATCTGCTCTGGATGGAGATAACGCTCGTGCCGTACTCGACACGATCGTCAAAATCAAAGACGTGAGTAATCACTTCTTTTGTCAGCCAAAAACAATGCCTCTGGCTCTCGGTCAGCTTCTGGCTCTCGCTGATACAGTTCCTGGTAGTCCCGCACGACCATCTTCATCACCCACTCGGTCGAAGCCATGCGCCGGTGCGATCGGATCATATGCCTTGGCGAAGGCAGAGTGGCCGAAGAGGGGACTTTCGAAGGGCTCATGGCAAAGCGGGGTGTATTTGCCCAGCTCATGAACACAGGCGAGTGGGAGTAAGAGGGTCATATATCACAGATGTTGTAAGGTTGTAAGTCATGAAACGGAAGTTACAGCAGAATGCGCGTCTCATCTTCATCACCCACATCAATGTTGTGAGCACATGTCACTGCACATACATGTCATGATCTTGAAGCGAAATACAACCTCGAACATGCTATGCTACAACGCTTTCTGCTCCCTCCAAACCACGGATCTGGTCGACCGTACTATTCGCCACCAGGCACATTCAGTCGTCATTGTTCGTATTCAGTACCGTTCAATCCTCGTCATCCGCCCGCCCGCCAACTCCAAACAATCTCATCAGGTCTCGCACACTCAACCTGCCCAGTCTTCCGCCGGCGCCTTCGCCCATTGCTCCATCACTGAGAGCTTGTTTGGCGTCCTGTAATGCCATGATGCGCTGTTCCACCGTGTCACGGATCACTAGCCTGTGCACATGGACATCTCGAGTTTGCCCAATGCGATGAGCACGATCGACCGCTTGGTTCTCTGTGGCCGCGTTCCAAGCCAGATCGAGGCAGATGACCTATTGCGCAGAGTATCAGGTCACACATCAAGCCGAGTTGAGTACTACTACTACTGGAATAACCAGCGAGACTCACATGGTTCGCCACGCAAAGATTCAGACCAACTCCTCCGCATTTGAGTGACATTAGAATGACCTTTGGTGAGTCCTCCTCGTCGGCGGGCGTATTGAAGGCACGAAGCGTTTCTTCACGCTCGTCTTGCTTCATCGAACCAACGTAGCAGACATGCTTGACACCGTGGCGTTGCAAAAAGAGCGCGCATAGGTCAATGTATTCCACAAACTGGGAGAAGACAATGATCTTCTGATTGGCGTCTTGCTCGTGAATGCGATCAATCAATTGACTGAGATCTTGACTGTCAGCGATGAATACTTGTGTGTAAGGACCAGGCGAGACAACATACCCTAGACGCTTCATCTTTGTGGAAGGCAGGACATCTTCGATTGCTATGCCATCGGGTGTTTCATCTTGATTTTCCGCTTTACCTTTGCCTTTTCTTCTCTTCTTCTGGCGAGATGCGACTTCAGACTGAGAATGAAAATGGTAAGCTTTTGTCCCTGTCTAGATCGTGATGTGTCGCAAAGAGAGCTTACCACACGCCGCTTCCCTTTCTCGTCGACCCCCTCGTACTCGCTGACCGTTTCGTCGGTTCCCTCTTCCTTTTTCAGTGCTAAAGAGGTCTCGTCGGTATTACTCGCATCGTCGTCCAAGCCATCGTCTATATCACTCTCTGCGTCGACATCACCATCGTCGTCCTGGGGTAGAAAAGCCGCAGCACGAAAGATCCTGCCTTTTTCGATGGACGAACGGCACATGGGACACTTTCGTCGGCCGGCTTGTATGTCTTCTTCCGACAGATCAACGTTCGCTGCCGGGGCATTGAATATATCCTCAAGACATGCTGCACAGAAGGAATGGCCGCACGGTGTAATTCGCTCATCATTGAAAGCGTCATAACAAACAGCGCAATCCCCTTCTCGGGTAGCCTCCTCGTCGTTGGCATCGGCAGCTGCTTCGAGTCGACCTTGACGGTCCAATAGGGCTTTCTTTACGCGGTCGACAAATTCCTGTCCAAGCAAAGTGGATGCTCGAGCGAGCTCGGAGATATCGTCTGTTTTCGGCTGATCGATACCCGCAAACAGGTCCTCATCGGTCACCACGACATCCATGTCATGCCTGTCGCCTGAGTTCGGGTTGCGTCGAAGCAGCCAAGGGTGACCTAATGAATTGTCAATCTGTAGGAACAGTCAAGGATCTATCGCACCGAGTCGCTTACAAGTTAGCTGACGGAGACGCATGAGCATGACGAGCATTATCGAGTAGTGCTTCATCACAGTGCCTGCAGTAATCTCCGATTCAGTCTCTATATTCAAATCATGGTGAGAGCCCTCACCTTTTTTCAAGAAGCTGTTGAACCTGACCTGGAACTTGCCCTCGATAGCGGCGTATATCTGGCGCTCCTCATCGGTGAATTCAAGTCTAACGACCTCGGTGACCTTGAGTGGCAGCTGGAGGATCTTTCGGCCGTTCAATTCCGAGTCTTTGGTGCGACGAATACTGCATGTTCGCAAAATCGCCTGGAATAACGTATGGCGAATCAGCCGTGGCATCCCATGTCATCCTCCTTGTACTCACTTGCGCACGCTTCGACGCCAGCTTGGGCTGATTGGGAACGTGATCAAGTTAGTGACGTGACCTGCATCTGACCATTGAACTCACCCTTGTCTTCTGCACCTTGGAGATATGTGCTCTAAAGTCGTCCCACTGTTTGCAGGTGGAGATACACAAGAAGTGCAAGAGGGGGTATAGATCGTCCAGGGAGTTGACGATGGGTGTACCCGTCAAGCACCATCTGTGGACCCCGTGAAGACCAAAGCATGCTTTGCTTGCACGGGTGTTCTTATTACGGATCTGGAACCTGTGGTCAGCATCATGAGGCTCTTACCGCCGCGAAGGTTCGCCTACTATGTGAGCTTCGTCGAGCACGATTCGATACCAGTTGACCTTGAAAAGGGGGCCCTGCTTCTTAGTGACCGTGAAATTGTCGTCGTCGTCGCTCGCCTCCTTATCAACGATCTGCACCTTCTTCTTGTGCTTGTGCTAATGTAGCCACAAAACATCAGCACCGCTAGAATCACGATAATCAGTCCTCACTTCAGTGCCGAATTCAGACGTGAGCGTTCCGTAAGTGGTCAAGACCACGTCGTACGACCGAAGGTCGTTAGCGCTCTTGATCCTCTTCGGACCGTGATAGATGCCTACACGCATCAAGCCGTGAACGCATTTCGTCTCAATCTCGCTTTTCCATCTGATAGTGCCAGCCTGCTTTAGTTTTGTCCCCGCTTCACATTCTGATACCATCATGACCTACTGTGAGAGGAGAGCGAGGGGGGCGATGATCAGTGTGCTCTTCACCTTGCGATCTTGACTTGGGTTCAGAGCGAGAGTTGCAATAGTCTGTACGGTCTTGCCCAACCCCATGGCGTCCGCGTTGATACCGCCGCGGAACTTTTTGTTTTTCTCTTTGTTTACCATGAAATCGACTCCAAGTACCTATGGCAAATCATTAAGCTGGAGTCACGCATTTGAGCAATCTAGGCGCCACTCACCTGATGTGGCATGAGCTGTATCCTGAGATTGGGCAGATGCTGATCAAGAGCGCTCAGGCCAAGATTTTTCAAGGACTCGTCGACAGTAGTATCCTCCATGAAGTCCTTCAGATTCTCTGTAAAGAAGGTGGCAAGACTAGCAGAACATCAGCAAGTCACGACACGACGACTTGGAACGCGATAAAGACTTGGCTCACCCCTCACTTGTTCTAGGACGATCATATTCGTACCCATAGGCAGCGTCGAAGGGGTCCGCATCTGGGTCATCATCTAGACCCCAAGGATCGACGCTTAGGCCCGGTGGTCCAGCTAGCGGCAGACCAGCAGAGGTAGCGGGGATGATCGGCTTCGCGTCGTTCTTGAGCCCTTTGTCCCAGGCGCCCGGCATTGCCAGTGGATTGTGCGCAGCTGCAGCATTTCCATTGGAAAGCGCGTTATGTGTACCAGATGGTCCCGCGACGGTAAGTGCGTTCGCCTCGAGGAGAAATGGAGCGTAGCGACGCAGTTCCGGATACACCTGCAGCAGGTCAGGAGGAGGAGGTACGTATGGTTGCGGAAAAGAACGCGTCGTCAGGTACGTGAGAACAGTGAGCCGCTTTTTTATCGTACGTTGGATCTTGACGCGACGAGCGACGACGCTGCGATTCAGACGATCTCAGTGGAACCTTCTTCTACTGCTCGAGCTACGCACCCGGTCAGCATTTTATTCAGATACAGTCGTTCGTTTTCATAGCAGCTGTTGTCCGTGGCGATGGGAAGGCTCGCTGTGGTAACGTCAGTGATGAGAACGCTAGAGTCGGAGACTCTCACGTTTCGGTACGATTGGTTTGTTGCTGTTTTGGAAGGCTTGATTCAGTAAGGCGATCTGTCTGTCCAGAGCGGCTGGACCCATGCTGCGGATATCGGGTTTGTTTGCTTCACTTTGCATGTCCTGTAGCGCGACTGGCTGAGCGGGAGTGGCATGAGCTTTGCCTTTCCCTTTTTCCTTCTTGACAGTACTGCCATTGACGATGAGGTCATCAAACTTTCTCATCTGGGTCGAGTAGCTTTCGTCAGAGCTCGTACGAGTCATGTCGACGGCCTCAGGTATCTTCGCTTGGGAACTGTTCATCGCCTGCTGGAAGATGGGCGCAAGAGGGATGCGAGCAGAAGACGTATTTCGAGCGACAGCTTTCCCCTTTCCTCGATCTCGGACTTGTCTCTCTTCGTCCGAATCGGTATCGGTATCGTCTACGAGGGGGATCGGGCTATGCCTGTTGGTGACTTTCCTATACTGCTCCGGTATCTCGTCATCGGTCAAGACCAAGACGTCGTCGTCCGAGAACGATTCATCAAGCATCTCGATCACTCCCGGGCTGCGTCCAGAGTCTTCATCGTACGTCGAGGACAGGGTATTTGACAAGTCCACTTGGGGTTTGCTGTCCTGTGTTGCAGTGGCGGATGATGGTGCTGACAACATCCCCGTGTGATCGACGCTAGGAGACGAGGGCATACGAGCAGGGGGGACTGAGCCCATACTGGAGACAGGGACGAGGCCCGTATGCACTTTCGACGACGACGGAGGCTGACGAGATGTCCCAGCTGGATCTCTGTGGTGGAGAGTGGGTGCCCTCGCTGCTAATTGGGACGCGCTACCTCGCGATGGACCAGCTGGAGATGAGGGATGATACGACGTGCCGAATAGAGGGTGAGATGTCAGGGATGAAGATGCAGCTGGAGAGGTGGGGTACCGCGAAGAAGGATGTTGGGAGGTGGTAGGTGACTGGGTATGGCGATTCGACGAAGGTGGGAAGGTGATACCCTGAGTGAGGAGATTACGTTCAGTTGACTGGACTTGACGACGCGACCTATGTCTCCGAGCAAGTTGTATCAGGTGACGTACCAGTTTTCGACAGCGCTCGGTCCGCCCTTTGATATGGGCTGGTTCTTCGCAGTGATCCTGGGGGAGGGCAGCCATGAGCTTGCGAAAATGCGACAACAAGGATCGCAAATTCACCATAAAGTCGGAGAAGCTGCCGAAACCATCTTTCAGACCGCCCTTGGGTCTGAGGGGATCGGCCGAGAGGATCACATCCTTCCAACAGTGATCCTCCATGCCTAGATGGTGGGTTAGCCAGCCGCCTGATAAAGCATTCATTGGCCTGTTGTGCAACGGAGGTATGGCTCGCGTACGAAACAAGCAACAGTCATTCGATGAGGCAGACGCCAACTGCCACTAATGGATGCAGCCAGAGCAGAGCGAAGTCGATCGCACTCACAGGTGACCACGCCGAACCCATTCCCGCCCAGAGAGCTCTGCCTTCCAGGCTGCCCCAGCTCAACGATAAAGTTGGTGTCATACGGGTGCGTCTTGACCAATTCGGAAAAGGGTGGAAGGTAGAATGGCGGCAAGGGCTACAAGGCGTTCGAAAGTGTCAGCACCTGATTGTCCATCGCCCCGACCACTACCAGAGGTATCCGCATATGGTGCTGGGGGGGAAGGGGTTGCACCCCACAGGTAGATCCGGCTGAAGAGCATTTGGACCCACCTGATCAGGCTCCTCGTCAAGCCCCAACGTCTTTCTAGCCTGCTCTTCAACTTCTTCAGGCGATATCATTGTGTCCAGCAGGTCTCTCCAACCTCCAGCTTGAGGGCGTGGTCATTGGTCGCTGGACAGAAGAGATAGGCTGCACTTCGCGATCGCCCCTTCACAGCCAATGCTTCCAAGCTGCAAGATGGTCTTGAGCTGGATCTGGATTGACGACGTGATAACTCGTTATGAGCTGCCCCTTCTCTGAAACTTATCCAACTGTCCATCTCCTTGAAACTGTCTTCGCACGCGCTTGGACATGACAATCGCGTGAAAGGCGGAACCAAATACAGAAAAGTAAGTCTCTCACGGTCGCTTCTCGTTAGGTGCTCATAGGCGAGTCTTGACAGCATCAGTCGCCCACAGCCAGCAAGCATGTTGATAATGGTTACATACATATGCAACAGGTGTGACTATGCAAAGTGGGATGAATGCTGTATATGCAAAAGGGCTCCTACTCGTCGTCACTGTCTTCCTCTTCTTCAGACCCGCTGTCCTCGGCTTCGAGATCCAGCAGGCCTCCATCCTCGGAGCCACTCTCCAAGACATCCTCATCGTCTTCATCATCATCCTCGTCCGAGTCCGAGTCCTCCTCGCTCTCGTCATCGTCGTCAGATCCGGCGAGCATGTTGACGTCCTCAATCTCGCCCTCGTCACCCATCTCAATGGCTACATCCTCATCATCGCTCTCGCCCTCGATGTAAACTTCGCCATCACCACCCTTCTGACCGCCCGACTTGGCAGCCTCGGAAGCCTGCTCAGCAGCGATGCGTCGCATGGTGATCTGGGCCAGAGCCAAGTCGAGTCGTCCAGACAAGGTCGACAAGGGCTGGTACATTTGCAGGCGGGTCTGCAGCAGCTGTGAAAGGGTGGCGAGGTGAAGAGGCAGGGAAGGCATCGTCATGAGAATGGCGCCTCGCTCCACCAACACTCCCTTGACCCATTCGACAGTGCCACGACCCTGCTGTTCGCCCTGGACAGACCCTCGCCCACCGCCTCGCTTATTGGCACCCTTGCCTTGACCCAATCTTTCGATACAGGCCTTCAACAGAGGCAAAGCGAGTTGCGCGGGCATTTTTCGGATGGTATTGCGGATCAGAACAGGGTTTCGATGAGACAGGCAAAGCGTGAGCAAAGCCGGGTCAGAGGTGTGTAGCGCTTGGACCAAGACTCGGGTCAGGGATGCAGCGTTGACCGGGCCATCGAAGGCGGCGGAGGCGACGTTCTTGGATGACTTGGTAGCGGCAACGTCGCCATTGGTTTGCCCACCTGCGCCGTTGGGTACCGCAAGTAGTCGCTCTCCGAGGGACAGGTCGGCCATGTCCACGTCGGTAGGCAGCTTGGAGATGGGCTCATCAGTGCCTTGGGCGGGAGCCTCGGTCACATTGGCGGGAGCCGTGAACCGCTGGACAGGCAGTGTAGCAGCAGACGCAGTCGAGCCGACGAGGTCTTGACCATCGCATTTGACCACGGTTGAAGCCCTGACACCACCTTCAGGCAGTTCAAATACAGCTCGATGCCACTTGACTCGTCCTCCACCGCTCAGTCGACCACACAAAAGTGCGCCGGGCGCGCCGTCGCCGCCAGGAGCGAAAGCTACTCTTGCCAGTTTGGCTGTTCGCTCTTCTTTGCCTTCTACCAGCTTGACAGCGCTGGGTTTAGTGTCTGACTTGGGTCGGCTGAAATCGAGCTCAGAAGGAAGGCGGAAGAGCGACACCTCGCCAGATTCGTGAAGGACAGACACCAGGCTGGAGGAGGTTGCGACCGAGTGCGCTGACGAGAGGGTAGGCGAAGCGTATCGGTAGGAAAGCTTTGGGGTGGCTTCTGGGGAAGATAGGGTGTATTGCGAGATTGTTCGGTCGTCTTCCGATACCACTAGGAACGATGTGCCCTGTGACGTGGTAGGCAAGGGGAGGATAGAAGTGACTGAAGTGGTAGAGGCGGGGAGAGGTGAGGAGGTATAGGCCACCTCTGAGGAACCAAGCGACAAATGCAGCGCGACAACGGACGCGGTGCCAACGAGTACATGTAGGGTGTCGGGTGTCGAGGTGGGTAGTATGGTGACCGCGGACGGTGATGAAACCGTAGAAGGTAACGTAAATGTATGCGAGATGCTGGCGACATCGCTGGAGATAACCAAGGCGGATGAGGCGGTGGTGAGAACGACACCGTGGTCGTTGGACCAGGCAGCGGTGGCAGGTTGTGGCAGATCAAGCGAGCGGATGACTTCCCCCTTGGAAGGCGAGAAGACTGCTAGTTGACCCTTGCTAGAGGTGATGAGGACGACCTCTTCGTCACCACCGTCGCCTGCACCAGACTTGCGGCGCTTCTTCTTCTTGCCGGAAGCATCCGAGGCAGGGACCGAAGCAAAACAAACGGTAGTAGCTTTGCTAGCTCCGGCGACTTCCCACTCCGAGATGACTCGATCAGCAGCGATGTCCCATACTTGCACCTTGTCCGCCGATCCGAGGACTGGTGTAGCAAGGGCAAATAGGGTTCGAGTTGAGTTGAATGCGGAGACTGCGCATGGAGGGGGAGGAGAGGAAGCGACAGGCTGTTGCGAGTGCTTGGGACGGGATGGGCCGGCCACGGGCTGCTTCGGCGCCATTGTGAGTGGATCTGTTGTGCCATCTGAAGCGTCAGGGCCAGTACTGTGGACTAGGACCATGGTTGAGACAGGAGCAGAGGAGCAGAGTCAGATTGGTTGCCCGGAAAAATGGGTTTCGGGCGTTTACACCAGTTTGTATTTTGGTAAGAAGACCGTCGTGTTGGATCATCATTTATGAAGGGTGCGAAGGAGGATGGAGTGTGAAGATGAAGAAGAGGATTGTAGACTGAAGAAACACTTACTCTGGTCGTTTCGGGTCGGGATAAAAATTTTCAGCCGTCAAGGGGACGAATGAACCTAGCCTGACGGACAAGACGCGTCAGCTGCAAACTCAACTCCTGTCATGATAGCACACGATGGGAAGAGGTATAGATCAGAAGAAATAAAACAGCCATGTTTCGTCAGCATGTCACCCGCCTCCTCCACTGTATCGCTACAGCGGACTCGACGGGCTTGCTCAGGCGGTAATTCCCATATGGGACATCATAGTGGTTGGAAGGGATAACAAGTGGGCGGTGCGGTATAGGAAGTAATGCTTACCTAATGAAGACTATATGTTCTGTGAAGAAGGGGATAGCGCAAAGCTCTCAACCCTTGTGAAGATCTGAGACGTTATCTCGTCAGCATGTCACTCTCGACAGATGATCCACGGCGCACACGATGGATAAAGAACATGAGCAAGCTCAGAGTTGTGCGTTTATGGGTCTTGGGCATTTCGCCTAACAGACTCTAGTTTGAAAATGAACACGAAGTCATCGTTGAGGGGGGTTTGGGAGGGGGAGCAGGGGGATGAATCACGCTGGGCCATCCGGTCATGCTTCACTCACGTTTTTGAATTGTGCACTCGGTGAACGAGGCTTTTGAAAGTGTGTGATTATAGGATGGGACAGAGGTAGAGAAGAGAGAGAGAGACCAGAAGGACAAGCTCTGGGGGTTGAGTGAGGGAACAAGCCCGTGGCTGCTCTCCCAAAATTGTTGCTACCGGTTTGGTGAGGGTGAAGCAGTCATTCGAATTTCTTTCGAGGCTATTTATCCCGGTTTTATCCCTGAAAGTTCGATTTTCCGGATCACAGCTCATGGCATGCGAGTGGTGGGTGACCGGGTGGGAGGCTGATACAAAGGCTCTGATCTCTTCACAAACTATTGTCGGACCCGACCCACTCACCAGCATGTCAGCAGTAGCACCTCCTCGAGCCGACGGCCTCAAGAGCGCAAAGAAGAGGAAGCGACCTTCCAAGGCGCACTCGGAGGCGACCACCGAGAATGCTCCTTCCACCAAGTCCCCCGCCGTCGAGGAGCCCGTGACAGACGCGGATGCCACCATGGCCGAAGCATCATCCAGCAAGGTCACTTTGGATGCCAACCCTGCGGCTATCGATGGAGCTCGATCTGCCCCTGGTGCCACCTATGAACGAGTCCCGTTCTCCACGCTCAACCTGTCTGCGCCCACCATGAACGCTATCCAGCGGATCGGGTTTGAGACGATGACCGAGGTCCAGGCCAGGACCATACCGCCTTTGCTCGCTGGAAAGGACGTGCTAGGAGCCGCCAGGACGGGAAGCGGAAAGACCATGGCCTTCCTGGTACCCAGTGTGGAGCTATTGAGCACGCTCAGGTTCAAGCCTGTGAACGGTGAGCGGGCCGGCGGCGAGCTTCGACGAGCTGCGAACTGGACCTGAACTGACACTCTTACTATAGGAACCGGTGTCATCATCATCTCCCCCACGCGAGAGCTTGCGCTTCAGATCTTTGGTGTGGCCAAGGAGTTGATGCAGGGTCACTCGCAGACCTTTGGCGTGTTGATGGGAGGCGCAAACCGAAAGGCTGAAGCAGACAAGCTGGCAAAGGGTGTCAACCTGATCGTGGCCACCCCCGGACGACTGCTGGATCATCTTCAGAATACCAAGGGATTCGTGTTCAAGAACCTCAAGGCGCTGGTCATTGACGAGGCGGACCGAATCCTCGAGATCGGTTTCGAAGAGGAGATGAAGCAGATCATCAAGCTCCTGCCTGCTGAAAACCGACAGTCCATGCTTTTCTCCGCCACCCAGACGACCAAGGTTACCGACCTGGCTCGAATCTCGCTGCGACCGGGACCGCTGTACATCAACGTGGACGAGACCAAGGCCGCTTCCACGGTAGACATGCTCGAGCAGGGATACGTGGTGTGCGATTCCGATCAACGATTCATGCTTCTGTTCACCTTCCTCAGGAAGAACCTCAAGAAGAAGGTGATTGTATTCTTCTCGAGCTGCAACTCGGTCAAATACCACGCCGAGCTGCTCAACTATATCGACGTGCCCGTGCTGGATCTACACGTGAGTGGCTCATCTCCAGTCCAGTGTTCTGAGTATGCAGGCTGATCACGTATATCCTCAGGGCAAGCAAAAGCAACAAAAGCGAACCAACACCTTTTTCGAGTTCTGCAATGCTCCTTCGGGCATCCTGCTGTGTACCGACGTCGCCGCGCGAGGACTCGATATCCCCAAAGTCGACTGGATCATCCAGTTTGACCCGCCAGACGACCCTCGAGACTACATTCACCGAGTCGGACGTACCGCGCGAGCGGGCAAAACCGGGAAGAGTCTCTTATTCCTGCTCCCCAGCGAATTGGGCTTCTTGCGATTCCTCAAGGTGGCAAAGGTACCGCTCAACGAGTATCAATTCCCGCAGAAGAAGGTCACGGACGTGCAGAAGCAGGTAAGTGGTCTGCTTTCGCCTCCTCCATCTATGACCTGCCTGCTAAAATCACCATCTTCAGCTCGAGAGCCTCATCTCCAAGAACCACTATCTCAACGTGTCCGCTCGAGATGGCTACCGGTCATACCTCCAGGCATACGCATCATACTCGCTCAAGAAGATCTTTGACGTCAACAAGCTCGACCTCGCCAAGGTCGGCAAGGCGTTCGGTTTCAGCGTACCGCCAAAGGTCAACATCAGCGTGGGAAGTGTCAAGGCCAAGAAGGAGAGGGAGGACAGCGATAGCGAAGATGATGGCGAGATCAAGAAGGCCTATTACAGGAAGAGGGGGAGGAAGTAGGCGGGCGGATTAGGCGGCTGTGGCTGTGGCTGTGAGGTACTTGTGGTTCTAGACTAGTACATATTGTGTGTATGCAGGTAGCGTCGATTTCGTGGTTCATCTGCGTGGCAGTGCTGCGCGGCTTGTTGTGGCACCTGTGCCTGGTACTGGAAGTGTCAATCGCTATTCAAAGTATGACAGATCCTTTCTTTGGCGTCTCCTTACATGACCCATCCCCTAGTTGTCCTTTCTTGTCCCGAGCTACGAGCTACGGACTCGCTCCCTTTCTTGTCGGCTCGGTCACATCACCGACATGTTCCTTATATATACGCAATCGGCTCTTCAGCTGTGGCATCGTTACATATCACTGACGTGCAACAAAATCTGAGATAATCTGGCCATGCTCTCAGGCAGTCTGAACAAGAAGCTCGGTTTCGCGCTGCTGGCCGCTGGGGCAGGTTTGCAGACTGTCAGCGCCAACATCCCACCATCGTCCACCTGCTGGACGACATGCGCTTGCGATGCTGTCGGAGCTGTTGCTTCCCCGCCTGGCCTGAACGCCACGGCTAGTGGCATCGTCGCGACCGCCGAGGGAGCGCAAGCGACTGAAGCTACCGTGACAAGGACTCGGACAATGATTGACTATAGCACTGATACTAGCATCGGGGACAGTGCTGGCTTCGCTGCCAGCAATGCCACCACCGCCAGCTCGGCAGAGGCTCAGACCAATCTCACCACGGGGACAGAGTACGAAACCACGGTTAGCACGGGCTCGTCCACTCAACTCGCTGAGAGAACCCGAGGCGGTCTGCTCACATGTAACGGTTCGACCGAAGGCGCCTGTGCCACTAAAACCAGCACCGTGACACAAACGTCCATCTCCGTATCCACGTACATCCCTGCGGGGGCCAGTACCCCCTCACCTGAATGCCAGTCGCAGGTCGAGCGGGATATCCAAGTCCAGCGCAAGTTTGCAGAAGACAACTTTTCGCTCGATGCAGGAGGTATCATCCAAGTCTTGGCTCCGGCTGGTGTAAACTTCCTAGTCAGTACTTTGGTCTTGCGCTTCTTCGAGTCGTCCCCGTTCAGGTGCTGATTTGCCTTCGACCAAGTTGAATCAAGAGCGTCAAGGGCCAACGGCAGTGCCTCTCATAGTCACGAATCACTCTATCGGGCATTCGTTCGAGGTCGACTTCAACATCACAGGCTGTGATGGCCAAGCGGTCCCCGGCCTGGCCAACAAGGTGAGCGCTTGTGCTCCTTACTCGTTACATCGACCCCTCAACTCATTCCTAATTCCTCAGTGCACTTTTACCATGGGCGGGGCCGTCTCTATGGGCTACACAAATATCACAGTCCTTCCGTACGAACCTTGGTACATTCTCGAGGACATCTCGGGCGTCCACGTCGTCTGTTTGGGAGATGGGCCGGGCGCTACGACATTGACCATCGCTCCGACACAGTACAGCCCAACGCCGGCGGTTACACAGCCCTGAGCGCGGCGTGTCACAATTAGCTTCAGATAATCATTATGCAATGCATGTCTAGGAGTACAACAGATGCTACTCGCCCGTTCTCTCGTGTGACTGGCAGACAATCTCCGTCCTACTGCCCGTGTACACTTGTCGAGACCTCTAAACCTGGAACTCCGCTTTAGAACCTGTCACCCGGTTCGCGCTTGAGACCGCCTCGGTCACCGGGAACAGCCTGATTCGGGCAAGCGTTGGCAAAGTGGCCGTAGGTATTGCATCGCTAATGGAAAGGGTCAGCAGCTGGTTACACCTACTTGCAGACTCTCGTGCGCCAGGCCGAGCAGACTCACGAAACACAAGACGGTGCTGAGATCTTTGACCCATCCAGTCTTCCTTTCCGGCATCGGTCCATCTCGCCCGCCACCGCCCGCTCCCCCATCGTCCCCGGCATTCCTTCTAGCGTTGGAACTGAGGAAACCGCCCGCTCTCCATCCAGACAGGGATCCACCCTCGACCCATGCGGGGGCAGGCACAATCACGGCGTTCGGGTCGTACTTGTACTCTCTCCATCGGCCGTATCCCGCCGGCAGCTGAGGCGGTGGTCCGGTGAACTGCGTGGGGTCTGGCGGGATGGGGTTGACGTATTCTTCGGCGCTAGGCCTTGCCGGGGAAGGGCTGGGCAGTCGTATTAGCTCAACATCTAACTAGACCCATATTCATTACAGCTGATACTCACTGAGCGAGCTTGCACTCCTTTCCATCAGGACAAAACCCGGCTTGATAAGCCTCACACAGCCTCCTCCGTATATGCCGCCTGGGACATTCCGGTCCCAGCACGCAGAACCCGCGGTTGTAGTCTGGACACTCCACCCTCCTATCCCTCGGATGAAAATACAAGCACTCTCCTCCGAGCTCACACTTGCCCTGCTTGACAAACCATATGCAGATGGGCATGGTGCGCAGGTTGAAGTCGTGCGTGTATTCGCAGTTGTCGCCCATCTTGCACAGGTTTCGGAGGTAGTGCTTGCACACCGTCGTCTTCTTTTCGCGTTCTCGCGGATGGGTGGGAAGGGGCGGAGGCAAGGTGAAGTTGTGAGCGGAAGGGGTGGTATGGCGATATGGGCACTGAGAAGGGGGCAAGGGGCATCCTAACGGTGTGAGTGACAAAGGGCATATTTGGGCGTCTAAGGTGAAGGGTCAGCAGTTGTGTACAGAACGCGCCTTCGCAGACTAATGTTCAACGCCCACTCACCCGCATCAAGCTTGAATCCCCGCTCAGTCTTCAGATACGCCTCCATGTCCAGGTTGACCTGGTGGAAATCCGGTCGGACGAAATCTGCTGCCCGACCCAGATGCGGGTCGAGCGGTGTCGAGCTGGCTGCGGCGGCCATCTTGCGGCGTGTGAGGGTGCCTGTCGACGATCTTAGGTGGATAGCGGGATGACTATAGGACCCGCTGCTACTAGAAACGAAAGGTGCGTATGAGCTGTATTGCGATTGACAACGATGATGACCTGGGATATTGATTGCCGTAGCCGAGTAACCTAGCAATGCTGACTCAGCGGAATCAAATCCACTTCGACCTGAACCCATGCAGGTGGCACTCGGCAGTCGACCTGCGATGGTTTGCCGCTTGCAGCAGGTCGTGCATGGTGAACGACAGAACGCTGGAACCGGTTCTCACATACACGGCATAGCTAGCAAGAGACAGCATACAGTGTAGACATACAACAGGGAAACATTATACAATATACTTTGGACACTACCACCTCGACTTGAAGTTCATCTCCACTGGGCTGTCCGTGATCCGTCTCTCCCGTCTGCCCTGAGGCTGACTCGGCGAGCCATGATGCCCCAAGACATCTTCCAGCCATCCTTGTCCTCCATCCTTGTCAGGCTCCCCTTCCCAGAATGACCTGTGGTGCCGCTCTGGCGAGGAGCCCTTGTGTGGGAAAGGGACCCCTCCGGCGGTGGCGGTAGATGCACCAGGTGGCGGGTCGGATAGATATTGATCCATGTTGTTCGATTGCGGTTCTTCTTCTGACGACGAAAAGGTGTTGAACGTGTTGATCAGCGGTGATCGCGGTCTGGCTTTTTCCTTGGCTGTGGCGGTGGGCGAGACCTGCCCAACAGCGGTATTGGACCGCAGCAAGGTGGGTGCCCGAACCCTTCCTGGTCCTCCCAGAACGCCTTGTTGTGCCTCGGGGGAAGGATGGGCCGCGGTGGTACGAGCGCGATTCAGTTCACCAGGGGTGAAGTCCGGCGCCGGGGGAGAGGATGCCGATTGCGTGCGGGATTTGTCCCTACCTCCTGGTGTCGAGGGCTGAGGAACCGGTTGAGTGGCCTGTCGAGGGAATGCCAGCGCAGGCGTTCCAAGCTGGTGGTAGTTTCGAAGTGTATCTGATAGCGAGTCGAGCTGATCGAAGCAGGGCTGTGTCAGCTGTTTGCTAGCACTACCACGTCACACAGGGGCACCTCACCCGTCTCATGATCTCGTCGATCCCCTTCTCCCTCTTCTCCGCCTTGGCAGCTCCGTCCCTGTCCTTATCCCCCTCACCGCCTTCCTCCTTCTCGGAATCTCCTGCATTCGCATCCTCCCAGTATCCATTATTGGTCATACCCAACCCCTCCAGCTCGAGGTGCATCCGGCCGACCTCTTCCTGGCCCTTCAGCACCATGTCCAGGTACGCTCTCAGCTTCTTGCTCATGCCCACGCCCTCTTCAGACAGATTCGCATCAAAGATCTTGAATATCGGTTGGTTCGTGTCCCGGTGAGGTTCCGCGGCTGGTTCGGTCATAGCAGAAGGTAGCAGGCCAGTGTTTGGGTGTCCGGGGGCAGACGATGACCTGTTGAGCGCCGGTCGGGGCGCCTCCAAGCTTGTCGGAGCGATAGGGCGCAGGTATCTCGAGACGTATTCGTCATGGACCGACGGAGGTGGAATCATGGATGGATCGTCCGTCGCCTTGGACTTTGGCAAAGGGGAGTTGTCCCGCCTCTTGAGCATGGCGGAGTCTATACTGGAACGAGGGATGGACGACCCTTCATCTCCACCAGGCAGGACCACAAACGACTCGCTCGAGTTGTTCGTTCGTTCCCCCTTTGCCCCATCCATGCCGATTGGGTACACCCTATGTTTGGACTTTCCATTCTCCTGGTGCTCGGCTCCATTCCCTCGCACATCCCTACTACTGCCTGATAGGCCGAAATCCCGCGAGACCAGCGGCGCTGTGCTCCCCACACTTCCCGGATGCGCGTCGGCCACCGTCTCGCTCTGTGAGGGGAATCTAGGTTGATGCGATGGTCCGGCTTCGGGCGAGACCTGATCGTCGTGATAGTCCGCTTGGTACATGCTGAATGGGGATCCCAGATCGCCTCCGCGAATCTGGCTGGAAGCATGCGGCGAGTGCGGAGATAGAGAAGGTGCCTGCGATTCGTTCATGGCGGAGGAGTAGTGCCGAGGTTGCGGACTAGTCGGTATCGACTGAAAGCTGCTGGACCTTCGTCGGGCCGTGGTAGGATAGTACCCGAACATCTCGCGGGTGCGGTGCGTCTCGGTCCTCGTCAAGATATCAACGCGAGAGCTTAAAAGTCGAGATGGAGATTACAGTCGACGTATCTACGACTGATCGGTGCCTGAGCAAGCAACAACAATTGTAGCGTGGCACGTGGCACAGTGGCGATTCTCAGGCGGACCAAAGGACCATTGTCTTCTTGGCATGCTTTCATGTACCCGCTTGAAACGATGGAAGGTCTGCTAAAGAGGTGCCAAGGGATACATTCCATATCAGGACGCAATTATGCACAGCCTGCATTCGCTTAGCCGGTCACAGAGGGACTCATCAAGTACAGATCCTAGTACACTAGGCTTCGGGCCACGGGTACAACTTAGCGCCCGACTCCCAAGCCTCGTACGAATCGACTGGACCGGGGTCATACCATTCCGGCCGAAGGACCTTAGTGCCCTCGGGATCGGGCTCCCCAATGGGTTCCACCAGAGCTGACATCCTCATCGATACCAGGTTAGCCAATGGTCTAAGCTTCTCACGATCGTAGATTGCTCGACCTAGATCAACCTTCTGGCCATCCGACATCTCGTGTCGGTAGCTCCCGTCGGCAAGTTGGAAGCATTCGGCGCACTGGCGGATGGCATTGGCCAAGCTGCCTAGAGACCCTGCTGGGGGCTTGTCGTCGGACAGACACGTTACATCTCCTTTCGAGCGCTCTTGAGTCGCACGCGCTCCAAATTCAGCCGTTTGATAATTGCAGAGCGTCATTTCGATTGTCTGAAGCGTCTCACGGACCCATGCAAGGGACGGTCGCTCCTTTTCAAGCCCGTCCAGGTCGTCGGGGTTGTAATCGTCGGTATAGATGTTCCCTAGCATCAGTTGGATCGTTGCCACCTCGACGCCCAGTTTCCAGATCAGGGAGCGAGTGCCACGCTGTGTTACTGTCCGCGAGCCTTGCTGATCCACAGTCCCGTCCAGACCTGAGCCGTACTTCCTCGAAAACCTGTCGAGTATGTCAGAGACGCGGACCAGGTTGCTTGATACAAGGCTCAAGCAATGAGTGGTGGAAGCCCCTTCGTGAGGATGTGCCCGTCTCAGTCAGCTGCGTCCGTCTAACTCCCTACGTAGCTGTGACTCACCGGTTCGGCAGACTTCATCGTCGTAATCGTCAATATCAAAATGAGTCGACATGCTCGGTCGCTGTCGGGTGGCAAAAAAGGGATATGAGGGTACAGATAGAGCGAACGTTCCGCCAGCCCGTTATATAGGCGAGAAATGGAGCGTAGCGAGGGATGAAAACAGGTCGAGCGCCAGAAGCCCAGCAAACTTGGCTTGCCAGAAAGGAAGACCGAAGAAAGGTGAGTGAGAGGCTCGGTGATGGGTCGACCGCAAAAATGGCGCTTTATGGAAGAGAGCGGTGGCGCAACGTGCATCTAAGGCAACACGCCTACTGCTATGTGGCGACGGTCTCTACCTCTTCTCCACCTCCTCGTCGCTGTCTCCAAGCGAAAAGTGGTTCTCCTCCCCTACCTCGTGCGATCTCGGCGAAACTGCCCCCATGCGAGTGTCCGCAAAACGGGTCGACGAGCCGTTCTGGCGATCCAGCGCCGAGGCCAGGCGTACCAGCAGGTCCCCCTGTTTGTCTATGGTCCGCCTGAGTGAATCGATCTGCTCCAGCAACACCTGTCGAAACATCAGCCCAGATCAACGCAACTTAGGCAGATCCACCATTCCAACTCACAAGCTGGTTCTTGGCCAACTTCACATTGGTCAGATCTTTGTCTCTAGCCGCCTTCTCGGTCAGCCCCGTACCGTCCACTCCCCCATCCCACATCCTCGGGACACTGCCCAGACCACGGGCTGACGACGCGCTAGAGCTAGGAGCCATGCCGCCTGACATGGGCATCGGCGAGATTGCCCGAGTGCGTGAAGTCCCGTTCGAGTTAGGGAGAGGCGTCTGCATGGAGGATGCTATGGTGGGGAGAAGAGGGGCCGAGGCGGAAGTGTCTATCGGCAGTGACGATGCTGGCGGGGCTGGCCCTTCGACCGAGGCCCGCGGACTGTTCAGCGCTGAATGCTAGGGGCAAGTCAGCGTCATCTCTTTCGCCGGAGCGAAAAACGATCCCCCGGCTCACCTGCTTGGGCGCCTGGCTATGTCGCGCCATGGCATCAAAGACGATGGCAAAGTTCCGTCCGAGCACGAAACTCGGCAGGGCAATGAGGAGCAGCCCAAACATGAGCAAGGGGACGGTGATGAGCTTGCCCAAGAAGCTCTTGGGTACAATCTCGCCATACCCCACCGTGCTCATCGTGACGAGCGAGAACCAAGCTGTTTTGGGGATACTGTCAAACAGCGACGGGTCACCGTCAGAGTCGACGAAAGCGCCCAATTGAGCGTCCCATGTGCCCCGCTCGGCGAAGTACAGCAATGTGGAGGAGAGGATGAGCACGAGCAGGATGAAAAAGCTCAACGCGAGCAGGGCATCCTTGGACCGACGGACGGCGACGTACATGACCTCGATGGTCAGGAGCATCTGATTCTGGTACTTGAACGCGCGGAACACCCGGAGGAGCCGGAATGTACGGAGGATCGAGAAGCGGAACAGGATCGAGGTGTCTTCGTTCTGCGCGACCTCGATGTAGTATGGCAGGATCGCGACCAGGTCCAGCAAGGCGAAGAACGAGGTCGCCCAGGTGTAGTACTGTGCCCAGCTATCGGAATGTGCGACGGACCGAGCAAGGTATTCGAATGAAAAGATGACGACGATGAATGTGTCGAGGCCGAACAGGCTCTTGGTCCATGCGGGGTTTGTGTGGAAGGCTGGCATGGTGGACAGGGTGGTGAGGATGGCACTACATAGGGTCAGCGCTAGCCAAAGGAGTCAAGATAGATGTCATTAACTCACCTGAAGATGATCAAGCCCGTCACGAGAATGTGCACGAAGAAAGCCTCGCGACCGCTGTTCGGCTCCTCCAGCAACAAGTACAGCTTGCGCTTCCACCTATTCTTCATCCCCGCAGCGATGGCAAAGTGATCCTCCGCGTCGTCGTTGAAGCCTAGTATGTGTCCGAAATCCGGCAGGTCCACCTCCTCGGCGTCATCCGCACGATGCTCGTCTTCGCTCAGAAAGGCCGCCTTGTGCACCCTCCTAGGCGTCGTGGTGGTCTCCTCCGGGGATTCTGGGTAAGACTGGGTACGCGAGTGTCGCTTCCTCGGCGTCGGCATCCCGGTAGGCGCGGCGAACAGCAGGTTGGCAGTCGACTGGTTGGGACGTAACGTCAGCGTCCTGCCCTTGTGCGTCGTACTGGACGCCCTGGGTCTCGATGGCCCCGCTTCGTTGTCGACACTCAGAGAGGGTAGCTCATACTCTTCGCCAGCCAATGGCTCGGAGCTGCTTCCTGGCGGGTACGAGGACATGCCGAATGGTCTAGTGAGCTAATGGTGTCGACGAGATTGTCCCCAGCAAGAATGACCTACTACAAGCGCCATAAGGAGATCCCTTCGTGGGTGTTGTTGCTGATCGCGTCGGCGTGCCTACGTTCCTAGCGCGAAGCAGCGGAGATGAAGTAAATCTCCGTCAACACAGGCTGATCCTGCGGAGACGGGATTTTATCTCCGCTGCCCACGCTATCGGCCACCCAAATAAAGAATTGTTCGGTGGCGAGCAGGACGAGCGATTTGGATCCTTTGGAGATTTATGGCTCGCTATTGTGTAAGGGAAGCCCGGTACGACGGTCGACAGGATTGCCCGTCATCAGCTATCTGGGTCTGATCTCTCTCCATAGCTTAGTAATACACAGCGCGTACCTCAGTCATGCCGCCAAAAAAGAACGCCAAGAAGGGCGGCAAGAAGAATGTGGACGACGAGGAGTTCTGGTATGTCGTCAGAGGATAAAGGATGGGTGGCAAGGCTTGTCGGCTGATGTAACTTGCTCTTGAAGGGAGAAGAAGGAGGCGGCGTTGAAACCTCTCGATATTGAAGCCGCCGGTAGCGATGAGGATGTCCCGAAGCCTGCTGCCAAAGGTGGCAAGAACAAGAAGGCTGGTGGACTGTTCGACCTGCTGGATGATGGAGATGCGGTGGATGACGACGAGGGTGGTGATCTGATGGTGCGGCAAGGACCGCTGTCTCTGGTGTCGGAGGCGCTGACCCCGGCTATAGGCCACTATTCGAGCATCAGCCGCCAAGAAGGACAAGAAGAAGAAGAACAAAAAGTTCGACTTTGACGACGACGACGAAGAGGCCGAGCCCAAGCCCGCGGTGGACACCAAGCCTGACATGGATGACGAGTGGCCTGAGGATGACGTCAAGCCGAAGAAGGGAAAGAAGGACAAGAAGAAGAAGAACAAGCACTTTGACGAAGACGAAGAGATGGCTGAGCCTGCGCCGGCGGTGGAAGAGGACAAGACCGCTGCCACCGCCGTCAACCTGGATGACGAGTGGCCGGAGGACGATGTCAAGCCCACGAAGGGTAAGAAGGGAAAGAAGGGAAAGAAGGTGGAAGAGGAGGAGGAAGATATCGATGCTATCTTGGAAAAGGCTGCGGCGGACAGGAAGGCGGCCGAGGAGGCGGAGAAGGCAAAGGCTGCGCCTGCACCGGCACCAGCAGCTGAACCCGAGGCTGAGGCTGATGCTGAAGAGGAGGAAGACGATGGACCAAAGGTGAGCGTATACGATTGGCTTAGGTGGATCAATCGTGTTGACCCGATATCAGATCTTGACCAAAGCTCAGAAGGAAAAGCTGAAGAAGGAGAAGGAGAAGGTGAGTCGGGTCGTGGCGTCTTGGCGATCGCGTAGAGGTGACCAAACATCCCCTTCAGGCCAAGAAGAAGGCTCAGGCCGCGGCGAAGAAGGCTCCTGCTGCCGAGCCTACCCCTGCTGCTGGACCCTCGCCCGCTGAACCCGTTGCCGAAGCTGAAGAGGACGAAGGCGATGAGGAGGGTGGAGCGGGAGGTGACAAGAAGAAGAAGAAAAAGAAGAAGGCCGCTGCCAAGCCTGCTGAACCTGTGGCTCCCGCCAAGGGCAAGAAGGTGCCCGCGCATATTGCGGCCATGCAGGCTGCCATGGAGGAGAAGAAGCGACTCGAGGAGGAGACTCGACGGGCCGAGGAGGAGCGATTGAGGCAGATCGAGGAGGAGGAGAGGCGGATCGCCGAGGAGGAGGAGGCCGCTGCAGCCATCAAGGCTGCGAAGAAGGCAAAGGAGAAGGAAAAGCTGGCCAAGGCCAAGGCGGAGGGACGAGCGTTGACTCCCGCTCAGAAGCGAGAGAAGGCAGCGGCCGAAGCGAGGAAGCAGGCCATGTTGGCGGCTGGTATGGTCGTGCAGGGATTGCAGGAAGGTGGTGCTGCACCCGAGGCCAAGAAGAAGGTCGTCTACGGAAACAAGAAGAAGCAACAGCCGAAGCCTGCAGTCAAGGAGGCTGCCGCCGCTCCCAAGGAAGAGGAAAAGAAGGAGGAGCCGGAGCCAGTGGCACCTGCACCCGCGGCCAAAGCAGACGACGATGATGACGATTGGGACAAGTCGGAGGATGAAGTTGAGAAGGTCGTCGCTGGGGTTGACAAGCTCAAGGTTGAGGAGTCGGAAGATGACTGGGATAAGTCATCGGACGATGAAGCGGCCGCTCCAGCACCCGCTGCACCGGCACCCAAAAAGGCTGAGTCCGTGGCTCCTGCTGCGCCCGCCAAGGGAAAGCCTGCCGCCTCCGCCGCTCCCGCGCCCAAGACCAACGGCAAGGTCGCTGCCCAGAACGAGGAGGAATCTTCGTCAGAGGAAGAGTCCGACTCGGATGATGACTCGGATGACGACTCTGACTCGGATGATGATTCCGACGAAGATTCGTCGGATGATGAGGCTGCTGTCCGAAAGGCCGCTGCTCTTCAGAAGATCAAGGACAGGCAAGAGGCCGCCCAAGCAGCCAAGAGCAAGGACGACCTTCGATCACCCATCTGTTGTATCTTGGGTCACGTCGATACCGGTAAGACCAAGCTGCTGGACAAGATCCGACAGACCTCGGTACAGGAAGGAGAAGCCGGTGGTATCACCCAACAGATCGGTGCTACCTTCTTCCCCAAGGCGGCTATAGAGGAGAAGACCCAGGTGGTCAACAGGGTGAGTACGCGGCATCCGCGGTCAAGGTGGTTAGCTTTGGCTGACGTTGGTATAGGACGGAGCCACCAAGGTGCAGATTCCTGGTCTTCTCATCATCGACACTCCTGGTCACGAGTCGTTCTCCAACTTGCGAACCCGAGGTTCATCGCTGTGTAACATTGCCATTCTGGTTGTGGACATCACCGTGAGTAATGTGCGAGCTGGGTCGATGGGGGATCGTACTGATATGACTTGGGCATAGCACGGACTGGAGCCACAGACCATCGAGTCTCTCAACCTTTTGAGGAACGGCAAGACGCCGTTCATCGTGGCTTTGAACAAGATCGACCGAATGTACGGCTGGAAGGCCACGCCCAACGGTGGTTTCCGAGAGTCGCTCAACGCTCAGGACGCGTCGGTCAACAGCGAATTCGAGGACCGAGTGCGAAAGACCAAGCTGGCCTTTGCCGAGCAGGGTCTCAACGCCGAGATCTTTGACGAGAACAAGAACCTCGGTCGAAACATCTCGCTGGTGCCCACATCGGCCATCACCGGTGAAGGTATCCCCGACATGCTGATGCTGCTCGTCAAGCTCACCCAAGAGCGAATGAACGCTGCGCTGATGTACATCTCCGAGCTCGAGTGTACCATTCTTGAGGTCAAGGTCATCGAGGGTCTGGGTACGACGATTGATGTCATCCTCTCGAACGGTGTCATGCGGGAGGGAGATCGAATCGTGTTGTGTGGAACGGATGGACCGATCGTGACCAATGTCAGAGCGCTGTTGACCCCTCAGCCCCTGCGGGAGATGCGAGTCAAGGTGGGTTGTAGCATGCGTTCGTCTCGTACGAGCACAGTCGCTGACATGACACTCTCTAGTCCGCCTACGTTCACCACAAAGAGTGCAAGGCCGCGCTGGGTGTCAAAATCTCCGCTCCCGGTCTCGAGAAAGCTATCGCTGGTGCTCGACTGTACGTCGCCCAGGATGACGACGAGGTGGAGGCGTACAAGGACATGGCGATGGACGACCTGAGCTCTCTGGCCAAGTTTGTCACCAAGTCTGGCAAGGGCGTCTGGGTTCAAGCTTCCACCCTGGGTTCCCTCGAGGCGCTCTTGACTTTCCTGGAGCAGATGAAGATCCCCGTGTTCAACTTTGGTATCGGACCTGTGCACAAGTCGACCATTGTCAAGGCGGGTACGATGTTGGACAAGGCGCCGGAATACGCGGTCATCCTGGCGTTTGATGTGGTGATTGAGAGGGAGGCTCAGGAGCTCGCCCAGAAGGCGGGTATGAAGATCTTCTCTGGTGAGTGCGGAACTCTTTCGATGAAAAGCTAGACGGTGCCAGTGTCACGCAGGTCGAGTTGAGCTGTGCCGAGTGGGAGCTAACATCATCCACCAGCCATGATCATTTACCACCTGTTTGACGCATTCACAAAGTACATGGCCGAAGTGCAAGAGGCCAAGCGAAAGGAGGCCGCACCCAACGCCGTCTGGCCCGTGCGAATGAAGATCCTCAAGGCATTCGCTCACCGAGATCCCATCATTCTTGGATGTGACATCATCGAGGGGACCATGCGGGTCGGCTGCCCCGTCGGCGTGGTCAAGGTCGACAAGGAGACGGGCAAGAGGGAGATCGTGGCTTTGGGTAAGATCACCTCGCTCGAGATCAACCATAAGCCGTTCGACATTCTCAAGCGATCGCAGATTGGCGCGGGAGCCGCCGTCAAGATTGAGAGGGCACCGCACCAGTCGGCCAAGCTGTTCGGTCGACACTTTGACGAAAAGGACGAGGTCGTCTCGCTCATCACCAGGCAAAGTATCGATACCCTCAAGACCAACTTCCGAGATCAGGTGGAGATGTCGGACTGGGCATTGATCAAGAAGATGAAGGTCGAGCAGGGTGTGCAGTAGTTCATCACACCTGGTGTGTGTCGGCAACGTATAGTTTGGATTCATATCGATCGAATGCGCCCATTTGTTATTCGTATCTCTACATTGGAATGCTCTGATGCATCTGCATGTCGCTCTGGCCTTGACGGGATGCCTTCAATTGCTGGCCAAGCTGTTTATGGTAATACCCCAACGTGACCAGTTTGCACCTGTATACCAGCCGAGTCTCCCTTAACTCCAGCCGTAGGCAGTCCGTGCAACCTCTCCACCTGTTATGTTCGGTAAATCCTGATGAGACGTTGCCTGCCAGCGAGCGTGAGTGAGCCTCCAATGCGACGTTTGGAACATCGTGGTGTCGCTTACGGAGTCACAATACGGGTACGGCACAACGGGCACTCTTGGGACGTGGCCATGATGAGGTCGGAACAATCTGAGCGGACGTCTTAGCGATGCTCTCACCCAGCCATATCAGGCTTTGCGCAACTCACGAGCACACATGCAAAGATGACTGGAGAGGGAGAAACCAGTTAGCCGACTGTCTAATGTCCCTGACCTGAGTCACTGAAGATAGAAGAGCAATCCCACTTACCCACAATCTACTACGGCTAACGTGGCCTCCTCATCCTGACACACCACGCAAAGACCCCTTTCTACCTCAGGCATAGGTCCAGTAGGCACCTTGACCTTCACTTGGGTCTCACCACCACTTGCGCCGTCCACCGGGCCCTCCTCGGTACTGACGCGCCCGGCGACTGGAGCATCATCACCGCTCGCCATACGTTCTTCCTCGATTCTCTGTCTTTCGAGGCGTTTTCTCTCATCAATGACGAGCTCGTTGACCCGGTCAATCAGCTGATCTCTACAGCAACGGTAGTCAGTACAGCAAGCATCCAAGAAGCCCTCGTGGGCGCACTCACTTCTCAAGAACCTGCTTAAAGTCTACTCGGACATGGTTCTCATACAAGATCGCTTTAAGCGTACCGATGCTTAGCGAAGAAAGATAGCTTTTCGGCAAGCTAACAAGGGACAAGATAGTCGGAACGGGTGGTGATGGTTGACGGACCGGTACAGGAGTGGGCTTCGTGGCCGCAGGCGCAGGAGCAGACCTGGGCGGAGGTGGACGAGCTGCGGTTGCTGGAGGTGGACGAGCAGGAACAGGCGCATGTGGGGTTGCGGGATAGCTAGGGGCCGGAGGTCGGGCCGCTGTAGATGGTCGATGGCCATTCGTGGACGATGGTCTAGCTTGTGTGGGAGGCGGCGGGCGAGGTCGCGGGGTACTGGAGGTTGAAGCTGGGGAAGATGAAGACGAAGATGACGGTTGGTTGTGTTTGGGTACGGACTTTCTGCGGAAGTAGCTCTAAAGGGTTGCAAGTCAGCCATGGTTTCCGCCCGTTGGAAAAGAGGCCGGGCGATTGCTAGGACTCACTTCTGCTTCCTGGCTCAAGCAACCAGTCGTAGGATCTCTAGCGCGAAGCACGGCCTGCACGAAATCCTCCTTCTCCTTGGGTCCGATGCAAGGTATATTATATGCTGCCAGGTACTCCTTGAGACGTTTGATAGGTAGCGATCGAAGCTGCACCAAGCTGGCTGCAGTGACTGAGGGAAGAGAGAGAGGTCAGAGGTCCCGGTTCTCGATACTTTTGGCTCAATAATCAACCGGCGAGTAGTGGTCGCCTCACTGACCTTGCAGCATGCCAAGACAATACAAGCATACGCTCTCCACCTCGTATCCGCTTCCACCCGTGTGCACCTTGTCATCGATGCCCAGACCTTCCTTGAGATCGGCAAAGAATGCCGCCGGTCCACTCTCTCTATTAAGGGAGGAACTCGGTTGCCCGGGCTTCCTTGGCATCAACGCCTGACCGTCGGACATGCAGGTCGAGCAGTACTCGTATCCGCAGTGGCCGCAGACCTTTTTGCGACGCCATAGAGGGTTGAAGTCCTTTCCGCATTGCCTGCAGTCTGGACAGGCGAGGAAGGGTAAGCTTTGTGAAGTGCACGGCGTATAGCGCAGCATTACATACTGGAAGATTCTGTCACCGGTGGCAAGCCGGACACTGAAGTCGCTCACGTCAGCTTGTATGCATCTATGTGTAGCTGGCGAAAATCAGACTCGGAGCGACGCTCACATATTGGCATCCCAAGGGGAGGCAGGGTGACAGCTCGGCGTGATTCCATCGTGCTCAGCAGGTAAGCGTTGGCTTCCGATGATCGGTCAACGCTTATCAAGCTCTGTTGAGCGTGTTCGCAGATCGGTTCTTGATGATGCGTTGTGATCTCGAGCGTATCTGCTGCCAGGAAAGAAGTGGCCCTCGATAGAAGCGACGTTGACTCTGGCCGAATGTGATCCGCCGCGGTCGACAACGACGAGATGCTGATGGGACGTGCCAGGACAAGGCCAGTTGAGAAGAATGTTGTTGTTGCAAGGCTGTTGTTTCATCGTGGAAGATGACGCACCGTTGACCGGACCGGATGAAATCGGCGGAGATGACCGCCAGCGTGACAGAGCAGCAGTTGACAACAACCGGTGTAAGGGGTGCTCAATGGCTCATCGCTATGCGTTGCAGCATAAGCCGATATAGCTGGTATTGACAGCCGCCGCCGGCGCACAAGCCAGAGCTAGAGGGTATGGAGCGGCAGCAAGAGACTCCGAGCGAGTCCAGGCCATTTCCAGCTCCGGCCAACGAGGATCAGGAAGTGGACAAGGTCTGGGCACCTTATGACCGGGTGAGCTTCATATCCCACTTGGAGATGCTGTATGGCCAAAGCTGATACTGGTCAACAGCCAAGGATACGACATCTCACGGGGTGAGCTTCTCTCTTCTCTCTCATCGTGCACCCGAGTGGTTCAGCAGTTTGACAACCCCATCACAGGATCCGGATACACCAGCTCACACTTCCCGAATCCCTCTTGCTCGCATCCAAGCTGGTAACGCCCGACCGGGACGACAGCAATGGCGCGAATGAGGAGGATGTCGGTCCACAAGCGGGGAGCAGCAGGCAAAGAAGCGTCAGCTCGAACACCTTCCAGGCCAGCTCGTACTCGGGCCACACTTCATACCCCAGGGGCAACAGCCATCAGAGACAGCGCTCTTCTTCGTCTGCTACCGCCCGTCCAGGTCATACAGAGGCTAGCAGCTCAATAGTCTCGGGTCACCATTCCTCTCCCCGGATCAGAGTGACCCGGCCACGTGCACCGACTCTCGCTGGAGAAGCGTTGGAATTGGGCCATTCTCAAAGTCAAGCGTACGCCGAGGCCCTGACCGAAGAGCCGGAGGAGAAGCACGCGGACACGGACGGGAAACAAGGACCAGGCTTCAGTGCTGTCGAACGCAAGCCTGTGAGATGCTTTGTGGTGCTCAAGCTGCCCAGGCGGGAAACCCAGTCGGTGATCTCGGAAGCTATCCCGGAGGAACCCAGACGGCGAGTCAAGAGTGATGAACGGGATCTTCGGCGCAATCGCAGCTCACGCCCGGGCGCTGTTTCTCGTACCTCCTCGTCGTCCACCACGGGCTCACAGCCGGCGACGCCCACGAAGCCTCGTGCCGTCCGGCCTACAATGTCTACGTCGTCATCGACCAGCTCCATTGGTGAAAGAGCGCGCACCACGTCGCTCACTTCGCCAGCTCGGTACGACCCAGCTGCTGCTACTTCAGGCTCCGTCCCCCGCTCGCCATCCGTCATTGACTATACCCTCACCCGAGCCTCTTCTCGAATCAGCCAGGATGACGGGACTAAATCCGTACTGAGATCCCCGCCTTCGAGTCTTAGGGGGATGATGGAGAAAAAGTCCCTGCCTAGTCTATCCATAAGTCATCAACTTGCGAGCGGTCACGCCTCACCCACCCAGGAGAAACGTGTCAAGGGCCCACGTAGTGCGCCCTTACCCAGCGAGGATGATGCAGCCGCCAAAGTAGTCAAGGAAGTCGCGGCAGTTGTTGTCAAAGCACCAGAAGTCGGACCAAAAGTCACACCCAAAGTCGCGCCGAGACCCGAGCCAATCGTACCTTTCTACGTCTCACCGGTCCATCATCCTTCGACGCATCCTCGGTTTCAAGGCCTCGAGCCTGGAGACGTCGCCTCCTGGTTGACTGAGACGGAAGCCAGCGGGGAACACTTTGATCTGGAAGTATGGGCGGAACAGTCACCCTCTGTATGGGTGATTGTTCCCGGTGCGGGAGGTAGGGTGTCACTGCGCGATCTGCGAAAGGGTGTGTCGTCCGACGTCAACGGTCTGGAATTTACCTTGTCTACCGATTTGAAGGAGACCTATCACCTCCCATCAGCATCAGTAAATGGCGAGAGTCAACCCCCTGTCCTCAGCCGGAACATCGTTGAGCGCAGTAAGCGAGAGACGAGGATGAAGCGGGGGGCGGGTTTCGGCGCGCTACACCAGTAAGTTGCGCTTGCTACGTAGACAGTATGTGCTGAGACCCATACGCAGGCTCGTCAACTTGCAAGCTGTCGTGGCGGATACGCAGGCCAATATCGAGCAAATCCGCCGGAAGGTCGACAAGATCTTGCTCCGAGACGTGAATAGAGGTACCCTGGTATGTGGGCCGCTTGGTATCGGTTGCGGTGGTACTAGTACTAACGATGTCACCTCTGTATTCAGCGCCGCGAGGTTGAAGAGCGGACCAGCAAATCAGCCTGGATAGGGGAAAAGCTTGTCGAGGTGGAAAAGACCACTCGTGAAGGTGAGTGATTCGCTGCGATGAGCTTTACGAGGCGTAGACGCTGACAGTGGTATAGCTCAAGCCCGGATCACGCTCAAGCAGCAGGAGACAAGCGACCGGCGTCGAGTCCTGCATGAGGCAGCCGAGGCTGACGAGTTGAGGCGAGGACGGGCGCGTGATCTGGAAAAGGAGATCAGGGCTGTTGAGTGAGTGCAAGTGGCTCTTTGAGCGGGTCTTCCGGTCATAGGCAGCGCTGACTCCTAAACGATCAGGACTGAACGAGAATCTCTCCGAGCGCCCATCCATGCCTTGCGCGCTCATCACGCACAAGCCTTGGACACCTTGTTCCCTATACTCCCGCTTGAGCCTTCCCAACTGCTCTATACGATCCTTGGGGTACCGCTTCCAATCCCCCTGGGACCGAAAGATCCCGCTCCGCCTTTGAGCGTTCCAGCGCACAAAGTCGACGAAAAGTCTACAGCAGCCGCTTTGGGCTACGTAGCGATGTTGGTGCAGATCTTGGGAAATTTGGGCGGCGCGAGTGGTGGTTTGCCGTATATGATCACATGTGCGGGTAGCAGGAGCACGGTGAGGGACGGCACGGGAGTGATGCAAGGTCCGAGATCGTGAGTGGTGGTGTCTTGTCGACTCATACACTGCAGTGTTATGTAGCTGCACAAAGATCAGAGAGGAGCTGATCTGAGCGACACAGATTCCCGCTATATGCCAAGGGAGTTGAACGGTACCGGTATGAATACGCAGTCTTCCTGCTCAACAAGAACATCGAGATGGTGAGCGGGTCGGGCGTAGGGACATGGTACCGCCAAGGTAGGCTGATCCACCTGCAGCTCGTGCAAGAAACCAGCATCCGACTCTTGGACATTCGCCATACGCTGCCAAATCTCAAAAATCTACTACTGACGCTATCGTCTCCATCTCTGCCTTCCTCGTCTAGCTCCTCCCGCCCATCATACAAGTCATCAGCAGGGACAGCCTTGGGCTATGGTACGCCATCGCACGTGGTTCAGTCGGGTCCGATGACGTTCTGGGGATCACGCACCTCGTCCGCCGCCTGGCCCATCGGTCGGAGTGTGTCAGTTGCGCATTCGCACGACGGGTACCCTGACAGCCCCGTCGGCACGCCCAGTCCGTCCAAGGTGAATCTGCGACGTGCGGTCCTGAGCAGGAAGGAAGGCGCGGCGGATGAGCTGGAGCTGGGGAGTGAGGAAGGGACGGAGGATGGGAGGAGTGTCAGTGTAGTTGATTATGCCTAGCGTGGAGCGGAGCCGATGATGCAGCTTGCATTGAGCACTGTGCTATCTGGCGGGGGAAAGCAGCTGCAATGTGTCGCTTGGTTGCATGTTGTGTTCTTCTCATACATGGTGTGCTGATCATACATAGGCAGCGCTTCTTCCTACTCGTCTGTCTTACATATACGATGCGCTATTGCTACTCCACCCTACGCTCAGCTAGCCGAGACGCGGCTGCCCGGGAGTAGCGTACGGATCCCTCATCTCGTTCTCCTCCTCAACCTCCCCTTCCAGCCCTTTACCCTTTGCCCACCTGGTCCTCTCCCTCGGCTGACCGAGCCTGGCCAATTCGTCCCTCACATTCCCACCGGCATACCCCCCTTCGGGCCTCTGACCTCGAGCCTGGGTCTGTGCCTGCGCCTGCCCGGCACCCGGCCCAGACCCAGATGCTGACCCGGGAACTGGCACAGGCATGCCCTGAGCGTGCGACTCGCGCCCGGGCGAGGCCTGACGATCCCTATCGTCGTTCCGGCCATATCCAGGCGGGGTGAACGGCGAGGGCGATCCCCTCTGAGCCTCGCGTTCGGGCGAACGCAGCTCGGACGGACTGGTGCCGAAACCTGGGGTCGAGTCTGGGAACGAGTCAGGGCCGGAACCGTCCGGGAGGTCACCGTTCGCGATGGCCTTGGCGCGGGCTTGAGCTCGGACTTTGAGAATCTCGGAGATGAGCAGACCTCGGGAGGTCGAGTAGGAGATGAACGCTGATGAGACTGGGGGTTGGTTGGGTAGGGTCAGCCAGCAGTCGCACCATTTTGTAGGCTTTGAGCCACGTACAGATGAATGTCAAGGTCAGGGCGTTGCGTGACAGGGCTCTGGTCTTGGGTACGAGGCGCTTCAAAGCGTACGCTAAAAGAATTCGATCAGCTTGATCGGATGACCGATAGAGTGGGGTAGAGCTCGCTCACTGAGGAGACCACCGCCGAGCAGCCCGGTGAACATGCCCCTCTCGGTCGTCCGCCTGTTGAGCCGCTTGTAATCCTCCATCGTGAGGATGCTCGACGCCGATCCCAGCTCGATCACCTCCTGCTGGCCTGATCGGGAATCGAACAGGACCAGCTTGGGCATGGGCGACATGGGCCTGTTGCGGGGCGAGTTGGGGTCGGTGGATGTGGATGTGGAAGGTGCGCCTTGGTCTGTGGGGTCGAACGAGCCTGTACCCACCCGTATTGTTAGCTGGCCACCCCTTCTGCTCCTGAAGCTATCCTCCCGTCCGAGCCGTGGCATGGGTCACTCAATCCACTCACCATCGTCTATCGACGGCGCTGCGATATCTGCTTCTCTCAGGGGCATGATGGCGCGATGACAGACCAGGCTGTGACTGTATGACCTGGGTCGAGATGACAGTCGTTTGCCCAAATACGACCCGATGTCGACCGCTGTATAGACCCCGTCGCGAGCGTTTGCCGATGAGCGACTCTACGTCACCCTCCCTCAGCCAGTGTACCTCCACTTTCCCAGCTTCCGTCGGAGGGTTGTTGACCGCGGGATCAAATCGGTCCACCATAGCTTCGCACCACCTACTGTAGCAAGAGCGCCTTTTGTCCACCTGTCCACCTGGCTTGTCCACCTGGCCACTGCATCCCGCTGGACGCTGCCCGACCATCGAAGAGGTAGACACCCAGCGTGCATCTTGTCATCGCTCGGTGAAACGATCATCTCCCTCGTCTCGATAACAAAACCGCCAGAACCCACCTCGACCCTTGGCGAGCGCGTGACGCGACACCTCGCGACACCACCCACCACCCCACACCCCGCCTCATCATGCCCGCACACACGCCAATCCCGTCGATCCCAGGACAGCTCCTGACGGACAGCATCATCCAGTCCTTCCTCGCCCACAAGGTGGCCGAGCTTTGCAACCTCCACTCGCCAAAGTTCCCGGGATCACAGCCCATCTCGTTCACCTCGAGCTCGCTCGAGTTGTTGGAAGGCAAGGACTTTTGGGTGTGCGAGAAGAGCGATGGAGTGAGGGTCATGATCCTGGTGGTGATGAATGGCATGACGGGGAACCAGGAGGTCTGGCTGGTGAGTGTGACGTGGTGGATTGGCGGTTGCAGCGGGTGCAGGTACGGGCGTGACGCTGGCGTGAAGCCATGGCGATGGAGGACCGTCACGCTGCTTGTGTGACTGTATCGCCTGTACCTCATGAGACCTCAATCCAGCCCGGGAGCGCTGACCGGGTCCACCAGATCGACAGGAAGGAGCGCTACTTTAGCATATCGGACCTGCACTTTCCCCACTGGGAGAACATCGACAAGCCCCTAGGCGAGACCATTCTGGATGGCGAGCTGGTCATCGACATAGACCCAAAGACGGGAGCGGTGAGTGACACTGATGCAGCAGACCGGTACCTAGCTATGTGTCTCTGACTAACTCGCCATTGCTCACTCTAGGAAACGCTGAGATTCTACGCCTTCGATTGCCTCGTACTCAACGGCGACAATATCATGAAGAAACCTCTGCTCAGCCGATACGGGGTGAGTTCAGAACGCCCCGCTGCCCCTCCCCTCTGCTTACCTCACCACCACTTAGCGGCTCCGCGACTGGGTGATCAAGCCGTTTGAGAAGTCACTACGCACGTACCCAGAATGGCGAGACGCTCTGCCCTTTCAGTGGGTCGATCACTCAAGGAACCGTCGGGTGTAGCTGAAACAGGTTCCCCCGCAGAGTCGTCGCAAAAGAGCAGGAATTGTCCTACCACATCGCCCATGTGTTGAACGTCCACATACCGAAACTGCAGCACGGACATGACGGACTGATCTTTACCTGTTGCGAGACGGAATACGTGCCGGGCACGGACGAGAAGATGTAGGTGATGTCTGGGGCTTCTGGCTGCAGCGCTCTGACTGACCTCCACGCACAGCCTCAAATGGAAACCGCCATCCGAGAATTCGATCGATTTCAAGCTCGAATTACGATTCCCACCTTCCCATCAGAACCCCTCCGAGCCCGATTACTATGCCAAGCCGGAGTTCCTGTTGTATACCTGGACCGGAGGGAACGACTACGAGTTTTACGATCACATGGGCATGGAGGACGAAGAGTGGGAAAAGTGGGTAATCGGTGTCGGACGGCAGTACGCGGCTGAATTTCTGCTCCAGGTTCAAAGAGTCTGGCGAACAGCTGGACGATCGCATTGTGGAAGTCACTTGGGATACCGAACATGGGCACTGGAAGATGTTGCGGATCCGGGATGACAAGCAGCACGGCAATCACAAGTCGATCATGCAGAAGATCCTGATCAGTATAGAGGATGGAGTGGAGATCGAGGCGGTGAGTGCGGGAGATGCCAGCAATGGGGTCATAATGCTGAATGGAGACCCGCGCCAGCTTCTTGCCCGTACGGACTCGATCAAAGCAGCGTGGAAGGCCAGAGCATCGGCCAAGCATGCCAATCAGCCGCCTCCACCCGGATCGGCTCAGCGTCGCCCCCCACCTCCGTCTGCCCAGGGTCAACCGCCCACGCCGGGCGGTCGAGGTGGTATGAACCAGGGATATCCCATCACGCCTGGCTCGGGTGGCCCGCCGGGGGCTGGAGCGGGGTACGGCGTGGGGGTCGTGGCTGGGTTGAAGCGGTAGGGAGAGGTATTGGCGATGCTGTTGGGCATAGATGGCTCGTTCGTGTTGTATATTCTGGCTGGGAGGGCATGCAAACATGCTACCCGTGGCGTCTAGACAGTGCTCGTCAGACCTTGCCACATGCTGGGCCTGTCATAGCGCTATAAGTCGCCTAGGTCCCATAAAACAGCAAGCGGTACTCCAACGCTCGAAGTGCCACAAAGACGTACCGAGCTCTACGGTGAGCGCTCTCACCGAGGCCATAACGCCGAATCGCCGATTCCTGCACGCGTTGGCTGCAGTCTCAGTCTCACTCGCTCGAGAGATCCCTTGCTTCTGCATCATGCAATCGTAAACATAACCCGTCGACCCCTTCATCTTCGACCCCGCCACCTCACGACCTCGCTACTCCCCATCCCACCGGCTAGAAAGGTCCGACGCGTTGTCGTCCGCTTGCTCGAGTCTGAAGGATCGACCCGTGCGTGAAGAAAAGCAAAGAGCGCCGTGGCCACGGCGTAGAATTAGAGCAGACTAGACCGGATTGTCGGAGCAGCAGTTGAAGGAGAGTCGGTACCTAGCAAGATGTTTGGAGGGAACTCGACATGGGGTCAGAATAACCAGCAGCAGCAGCAACCTCAGCAGGGAGGCGGGCTCTTTGGAGGCGGGACGACGGGCGGATTCGGTCAGCCTCAGCAGCAGAACACTGGTGAGTGCAGCTTGGCCTTTTCGATGTTTGAGGATCTTCCTGTCATCGACGACGTGTGCGGGTGAAGCTTGGATGGGATTGTCTGTGGCATGTCTCTCCCCGGCTCGACTTGCTTGCTGATTCGCATCTTCCGTTCAAGGCTTTGGCCAACCAGCGGCTGGCGGATTCGGACAACCCGCTCAGCAGCAGCAATCGGGAGGACTGTTCGGCGGAGGGGCGACGACCAATACCGGATTTGGTAGGTCTCATTCCAGTCAAAGAATCAAGAGGCGCATGCTGACCCGTGCTCCTAGGCGGATTCGGCGCCACGGCGCAACCCCAGCAGCAGAGTAATGCGTTCGGAGCTTCCAGGCCCACGTTCGGTGCTACCGGCTCGACTTTTGGTCAGACTCAGGCCCAGCCTAGCAGTGAGTCCCTTGTCCCGCTGTTGTCTACCTCACAGGACCTTGCCTGACCACATCACGCAGCCGGGGGAGGTCTCTTTGGCAGCACGCCCGCAAACACCGGCTTTGGCGCTACCAGCTCGCCTTCGACCGGAGGGCTGTTCGGCGCCAAGCCTGCGACCAACACCGGTTTCGGTTCCGGCGCGACGTCCGGTCTGTTTGGGGCCAAGCCGACGACTTTCGGTCAGGCCGGTAACCAGGAGGTACTGAAGGGGCCGAACGAGCTGCAATCGTACAGGACCGACGTTCCAGCTCCCCCTCCGCCCGCTCAAGGAACCGCCAACCCGCAGTACTTCCCCACATGGCAGGGTGATCCCTCTACCACCGCCATGGGCAAGGATGGACCTCCTCACCTGTTCCACTCGATCACCGGGATGCTACCGTATCGAGGGTGCAGTTGGGAGGAGCTGAGGGCTCTGGATTACCAGCAGAACAGGAAAGAGGCCACGCAGCAGCAGCCCACCAACACCTTTGGTGCTGCCACTGGTGGTTTCGGTCAGCAGCCTGCTCAGACCGGATTCGGCCAACAGCCTGCCAACACCTTTGGAGCGGCTAAACCTGCAGGTGGTCTCTTTGGGGCCACACCCTCGGCCGGTTTCGGTGCTACGCCTTCCACAGGTTTTGGCTCGACACCGACCAACACCGGTGGTCTCTTTGGCCAGCAGCCACAGCAGCAGACGCAGTCCCCCTTCGGTCAGACCAACCAGCCTGCAAGCGGTGGCTTGTTCGGCCAGACCGCTCAACAGCCTGCGACTGGCGGTGGTCTATTCGGCGCCACCAATAGCCCGTTCGGCACGAACAACAACCAGCAGCAACAGCAACCAACTGCCACCAGCACCTTTGGCGGGTTTGGAGCGGCCAAGCCTACGTTTGGCGCAACAGGATCTACTGGCTTTGGCAGCACGCCTGCGGCAGGGACCAGCACCTTTGGTCAAGCGCCTCAAACGGGGACAACTGGATTTGGTGGATTCGGCCAACAACCAGCTCAAACCCAGCAACCGGCTACCGGAGGAGGACTCTTTGGCGGCGGCGGCGGCTTCGGGGCGACCGGCACTCAGACCCAAAACAACACTGGAGGAGGACTCTTTGGTAGCACTGGAACCCAACAGGCGGGCGCGAATACGTTTGGCGTTGCCAAGCCTGCCGGCGGGTTGTTCGGCAGCACTGGCACCAACAACGCGGCAACGGGCTCGACTGGATTTGGAGGTGAGCGAAAGACTGCTACAGCTGTATGGTATGGGCTGATCGTGTTTTCCGTATTCCAGGATTCGGTCAGACTCCAGCTGCGCAGCCGGCGACTGGTGGTGGGCTCTTCGGCAGCTCCAACACTGGAACAAACACCGGAGGAGGATTGTTCGGCAACACTGCCGCCAACAACACGCAGCAACCGGCTTCTACTGGTCTCTTTGGAGGTGCTAGCACCGGCGGCGGTTTGTTCGGACAAAAGCCTACCACTGCGGCGCCTTCCACCGGTCTGTTTGGAGCGCAACCCGCTCAACAGCCTGGTCAGAGCGGCGGTCTGTTTGGAGGTAACACTGGTGCCACGGGAGGTGGGCTCTTCGGTGGTGCGAGCAGCACGCTGGGAACGCAAAATCAGACACAGAACAACCCGCTCGCTCCCAAGCCCGCTGGAGGGCTGTTTGGTGGTGGAGGTGGCGGCTTGTTTGGGGGAGGAGCGCAGACTCAGACGCAACCTCAGGCGGGATCGATGGGCGGTGGTTTATTCGGCGGCTTGGGACAGTCTCAGCCCGCTTCGACCGGCCTCTTTGGCAGCACCAACAACCAGCAGCAGGCTCCTCAGTCCAACCTCGGAGGCAGCTTGTTCAGTGGACTCGGCCAGTCCAGCAATCAGCTCAACAACTCGCAGCAGCAACAACCGCTCACGGCATCGATCGATCAAAACCCCTACGGAAACAATCAGCTCTTCCAGTACAATGGCCAGAAGCTCGAATATGGGTCACAATCGAAAAAGCCCGCCCTCCCGCCTCTCACAGCTTCGTCCTACAGACTTACGCCCAATTCCAAGGGCAAGGTCAACAAGCTGCGAGGCTTCGCTTCGCCCTTGACCGCGTCGCAGAGTCCTCGGCCCAATAGCCCATTGACCTCACTCAATTCGCCAGGCCGGTCTAGCGTCCTCGGCTCGCCGGTCGCGCCTGACAGGTACAAGGGCTTGTCGGACACCGCTTTGACGCCCAACGCTTTCGTCCCCCGGCCCAACTTGAAGAAGATCAGCACCACGCCCAAGGTGCTGAGCGCCAATGGAAGCGGTGATCAGCTCGAGTCGGTCCTTGGAAAATCGGCTCTGCGCGGGTCGACCGGAAGCATTGTGCAGCCTACGCCGGAACGAGGGGTCCTGCTGACCGGCAGCCCTGCGACCATGCTGTTCAACCCGCCTGCCGCCAACGGCAGCGTGAATGGTCGAGCCGATCACAACGAATCACCGCTGCGACGGACCGCTCCTCTCGCGGACTCATCACTCCGTGTCTCGGGCTCGGAACGGGGACCCAAAAAGGGAGAGTACTGGTGCAAGCCAAAGATGGAGAAGCTGCGTCAGCTCAGCCGTCAGGAGCTCTCAGAATTGCACAACTTTACCGCTGGCCGACGCGGGTATGGCGAAGTGACCTTCCTCCAGCCTGTCGATCTGACTTTTGCGCCGCTCGACGATCTCCTCGGCACCATTATTGTCTTTGAGCAGTCCGAGCTGTCGGTATACCCCGATGAGTACTCGCCCAAGGCTCCTCAAGGCAAGGGTCTCAACGTGCCTGCGCAGATCACCCTGGAGAATGTATTTTCGCAGGATAAGAGCACCAAGCAGCCTATCAAGGATCCGAATGACAGCCGACATGCAAGGTTCATCAAGCGAGTCAAGAACATTCCCAATACCGAGTTTGTCAGCTATACCGATGATGGATGCTGGACCTTCAAGGTCGAGCATTTCAGTCGCTACGGCATTGACGAGAGTGATGATGAAGATGACGAGGTTCAGGGGGACAAGTCCGTCAAAGCGGGCGGGGCGTTTTTCGATCGGACACCGTCCGGAACGCCTAGTGACGCCGAAGAGGAGGAGGAGGAGGAGGAGGAGGAGGAGGAGGACATGCTGCCCCCGACCAAAGGCTTGAGAGATGTGGCAGGGTCATCCGAGCTTGACGAGGAGGACGATGAATCCTTCGAAGAGGAGGAGACCTTTGACGAGGAGGATGAGATGGAGGATCAGCTGGACGATCTGCCGTCTCAGCCTTCGTGGGACCAGCCACTCAAGATGAAGGTCGGTCCGGAGGGCATGCGAAAACTGCGCGAGATGCAGACGTCCTTTTTCGGTTCAGCCCCGCAGACTCACCACCCCCGGTCGGAGAAGAAGAGGGACATGGAGGCCAGGAGCAAGGACTCGTTTTTTGGTGAAGCCGGAGAGGATATTGTGAAGCTTGACGATCGGGCCGTCAAGCGCACCTCTTTCGGCGACGACGATGCGAAAGCAAGCCCTAGATCCAGTCTGCCCGCCCCGCCTCCGGCGAAACTTCGACATCCCAGAAAGTACGCCAGGGTGGCTTTGGTGGACAGCGTGAGTAGAGGAGAAGAGGGGGTACGAGTGGATGCTGGTTTGGCCCTGGGAAGGTCCTTCAGATGTTCTTGGGGTCCCAATGGACAGTTGGTGCATTTCGGCAAGATCTGCGGACCGAGAGATCCAGTTACCCCGGAGAGCGATGCGGTCGTGCACATCGAAAAGGTCGAGCTGCTAGCCAACGAGACCAAGGTCGAATCGGCTCAAGCTCAGCGTTTGTTATCGCTGCATCTCGAGCATACGCTGGTGGAGACCCTGGACGGTGTGCCTTACGCCGCCATCGACAGCGCCATTCGCTTCCGCGACTTCGCCGCTCGGTTTGACGCTGGCGACAGGAGTCACGAGGCGAGCGTTTTCCGACTGGGTGTGGCATTGTTCGACGAGATCGACCTGAGACTGCCCGTCGACTCGACCGAATACCTTGTCCAGCGGATCGCTTCGATCAGGCGGAAACTGGCCTTGTCGAAATGGCTTGAAGACGCTGTCGCGCCTGCGATCGATTCTGATCTCATCAAGCACGGCGAGGATCGACCCGTCAAGGTGTTTACCCTCCTCAGCGGACACCAGGTAGAACGGGCGGTCCAGTCAGCTCTAGACGGCGGGGACATGCGGCTGGCCACCTTGATCTCGCAGGCCGGCGGCGAGGCGATCTTCAGGGAGGAGGTCATGAAGCAGCTCGAGGATTGGCAGAAATACAAGGCCAACCCGTTGATAGCTGTTGGCTACCGCAAGCTTTACGCCCTACTGGCCGGCATCACCGATGTCTCGCCTGGAGATCCCTCCCGTGGGTCAGATGGTTGTCCCGACGTCTTGATCGCGCAGGGTTTGGACTGGAAACGAGCACTAGGCCTGCAGTTGTGGTATGGTAACTCTTTCGAAGATACCATCAGCGATGTCATGTCGGCGTATGACAACTCGCTCGCCTCGACACACCCGCCTGCTGCGCCGTCGCCCTCGTACAAGGAGTCTCCAACCGATGCCGCGAGGAAGTGGGCCGACACCGCCGATACCAGAGACATCCTGTACAACCTTATCAAGCTCTATTCCGATGTCGCGGTCTCCCTCGATCAGGTCCTTCGGTCAAGAGACTCGTCCGCTTCGCCGATCGACGTACGCCTCGATTGGCACCTGTATATCCTGCTCTCGCGGGTCTTGCAAAAGCGAGACTTTGAGGACAGAGAGGAGGATGGTTACTCGACCAATGCTGACCGACTCACCGAGGCATACGCTGTTCAGCTCGAGAGCACGGGTCAATGGCGGTGGGCGGCATTTATCCTGCTGCATTTGGAGACTGCCGAAGGGTGAGTCTGTGTTTACGCGAGTGTGCAGGAGGGACCACTGACAGAGTATGCCCAGACGAGAGACGGCTCTGCGAACCCTGCTGTTCAGGCATCCTGACTTGACCTCGGAGGACGAACATTTCCTGGTCCATACGCTCAAGGTGCCGGTCGAGTGGACCCATGAGACCCGCGCTGCGTCATTCGCCTCGTCAGGCGATGCGTGGAGCGAGTACCATGCGTTGCTCAGGGCTGGCTCGTGGAACAAGGCCCACAAGGTCCTGGTGGATAAGCTGGCACCTGAGGCTGTCATCCGGGATGACAAGGTGTTGCTTCGACGCTTGTGTGATGCGCTGGCGGGATGTGGCGCTGAAGGCTGGGAGTACGGCGGGAAGGTGAGTCGGCTGTGTCAGTGGAGATGCTTGTGACCAGGGCTGACGGTCGACCTCACCATAGCTCTTCCTCGACTGGGCGGAGCTGACCACGGACACGGGTCGACTGCTCTCGTCCGTGCTGCAAGCGGGGTCTCAGCCCGATCCGAGAGAGTCGGCCACCCTGGCCGAGCACGCGCGCAGCTTGCCTCGGGTCCTGCAGCTCTTGCCTGCCCTGTTCCCTGACAAGCGGGACACGCAGCAGGTCGCGAGTCTGAGCGAGATGCTCAGTCCGCTGTACCACCTCGCGGGCGTGTTGCACAATGCTGGATACGTGAGTGGGATGTCGCGTGGGGTCGGTGTCAAGTGGTGTGCTGATGACAAGGTACAGATTGCCAGGCAGAGCGTGCCTGCGCATCTTGTGGATGAGGACCGGTTGAACCTGCTCCAGGGTGCAGCTTACGAGTCGTTCAGCAAGTCGCTGGATGCGTTGCCTATCCCGGCGTAGGGGTGGCGGGGGCGAGGAGGGGAGGGAGAGGAACACAAAGGCTGGCCGGAGGGGAAGGAACGGCGGACTCGCAGCATGGACGTCAACTCATAGCATGGGCTTCTTTCAGTGCATCCACGAAGGGTCAATAACAGAGTACAGATATATATATATACGTGTCTGCCATCTCAATGCATGGGATCCAGCACCCCAAGGAGCGAGCGAGGGATCTGGTGGGGTTTACGTAAAACGGAGCCTTCGTTTTACCCGACCGAACGGGTTCGAGTCGCGAGTTGATTTCCAAACGAGAGAGAGAGATGAATGGTCGGTTTAACCGTCGGTAAGTGAGATAGCGCAACGGACCAAAACGTTTATATCAGCGGGCGAGGCTTGAACACGGGACAGTTGCTCGGAGCGTATACCACGGTAAAGAGACACTAGCAAGATGAGCAACGGCGCCAGCACCGACGAGATGAGGTACTTTTCCACGAGGGGTGGTAGCGAGACGCTCTCGTTTGAGGAGGTGAGTGGGTCGGCATAGCCGGGAGGAGGTGTGGGGGTGGGCGTTCTGTTGGGCTGACGCTGTTTGCCTGCGGTTAAGGCTGTTCTCACGGGTCTTGCTCCCAATGGAGGGTGAGTGGTGTGAGAGGTTGGGTAGGGGTTTCGCTAACGCTCCTCCCCCTGGGCAGCCTCTACATCCCCACGCACATCCCTAGTCTGCCTTCCGACTGGCAGACCCGCTGGGCTGAGCTGTCGTTCCCGGAACTCTCGCACGAGATCCTGTCCCTCTTCATCCCCACCTCGGTCATCCCCTCGCAGGACCTCTCGGGCATCATCAACACCGCCTACTCGTCTTTCCGATCGGACAAGACCACGCCGTTGAGGCAGACGGGCGAGAAGGAATGGGTCATGGAGCTGTGGCATGGACCCACCTGGGCGTTCAAGGACGTCGCCTTGCAGTTCCTCGGTGAACTGTTCAGGTACTTTTTGGAGAGGAGGAATGGAAAGCTGGAGAGCGAGGGCAAGGAGGAGAGGGAGGCTTTGACTGTTGTCGGCGCGACCAGTGGAGATACCGGATCGTGAGTGGCGGGGGGTCACTCAGGGTGGCTCATGTGCATCCCCAGTAACGGAGAGCTGCAGGCTGACCTCCTGGCAGCGCCGCCATCTACGGCCTCCGATCCAAGCCCTCCATCACCATCTTCATCCTCTACCCCGATGGTCGGGTCTCGCCCATCCAGGAAGCGCAGATGGCCACCGTGCCCGACGAGAACGTCTACTGCGTCGCCGTCCAGGACAGCGACTTTGACACGTGTCAGTCGATCGTCAAGACCCTGTTCAGCGACAAGGAGTTCAACGCCGCCCACCGACTCGGCGCCATCAACTCTATCAACTGGGCGAGGATCCTGGCTCAGATCGTCTACTACTTTTCGGCCTACTTCCAGCTGCCCGAGGCTGCCCGAGCGCAGGACGCCAAGATCCAGTTCACCGTGCCCACCGGCAACTTTGGAGATATCCTCGCCGGGTGGTTCGCCAAGAAGCTCGGTCTGCCCATGGGTCAGCTCGTCGTGGCCACCAACGAGAATGACATTCTCGAGCGGTTCTTCAGGACGGGTCGGTACGAGGCCGAGGACGCGCCCGCGGCCAAGGACCAGGCGGCCGAGACCGCCGCCGTCAACGGGTCCTCGGACGGTCAGCAGGCGACCCCGGCCGGCGGCAGCGCCGTCAAGGCCACTCACTCCCCGGCCATGGACATTCTGCTCTCTAGCAACTTTGAGAGGTTACTGTTCTACCTCGCGCTCGAGACGGGCGCGAGCAACGGGTCTCTGGTGGAGAAGAGGACCGAGGCTCAAAAGACGTTGAACGGGTGGATGAGCGAGCTCAAGAAGAACGGAAAGGTCGACCTGGGCGAGAGCGTCCGGGACGCCGCGGTGCAAGACTTTTGGGCCGAGCGGGTGTCTGACGAAGAGGTGAGGGGTGGTCCCGCCCGCCATCGACGCGTTGCACTCGTGCTGACTGACACGACGGCTTCGCCCACTAGACCCTCGCCGAGATCCGCAAATACTACAAGCTGGAAAAGTACGGACCGTACGTGGTCGACCCGCACACGGCCGTCGGTCTGGCCGCGCAGGAACGTTCCGCCAGAAAATCGTGAGTGTGGCCCGTTCCCCGCATCTGACCACGTATGGGCGCGAGATCACCCGCTGACCCGCGGCCAAACCCCAGCGACAACACCTACTGGGTGACGCTGTCCACCGCCCACCCTGCCAAGTTCTCCTCCGCCGTCGAGCTCGCCCTCTCCCCGTCCGACTTTCCCGAGTTCTCCTTCCGGGACACTGTCCTGCCTGACGAGCTCAAGCAGCTCGAGACGCTCGAGAAGCGCGTGCACAAGGTTCGAGGCGAGGAGGGTGTCAGGGCGCTCATTGAGCGGGTCAAGAAGGGGGAAAAGGTCGTCCCTGGGGAAGGCAAGGGTTCTATCTAGGCGCGAAGGTGATACGGTAGACCAAACATGCATGGGATTGTGGACAGGGGGTATGTGACAGCTTGTTTTGGGGTGGCGGCGGGCAATGGCGGTCATGTCATAGGGGGGCGGGGGGCTTCTGCCCCGGGTGACTGAAACGGCTCGTGTGTGCTGCTGCGTCTGAGCCGTTTCATCGCGATCCACCAACGTCTGCACCGACGCACGGGCGTGGCACGGGCGTGCAGTGTATCGTGTCAAGGGGGATGAGATGGGAGTAAACAAGCTTGCCGCGTCCATTTGATACTGTAGGGCATGTATCGGAAGGATTTCGCAAGAGCGCTAGCGAGAAGGGCAGCTCTCCGTGAGCTAGCTCGTCTTGGAGCGCCAACTGTCAGCCAGTGTCGACCGCATATCCTCCGCGTCAGCATTGCTTCAAGCGAGCCCCAGCTGGCCATGCGCCCCTTCCCGCCACCGCCCCCATCGCCAGGCTCGTCGACGCCATCCACGCCGGACACTCCAGGACCAAGAGGCCAGGGCCGCGGGCCTCGTCGTCCGCCGTCAGCCTACGATGCACTCTTTGCGAATGTGCTAGACGCGCTGGCCTCGACCGGTTTGACTTCCGATACGGACGCGGGCGGGGTGTACAGCGGACAGCAACGAGGACTACATGAAGGACTGCAACGCGGGCCGCCTGGCCTGGAGCCTGACCATGGGCGCGTCCATGGCGAGCTGAAAAGGCTTCACCATTCCATCTCTGCTCGTCAGCTGGTCGACCGGGAGCGGAATCATCACGACCGACAGTCCGTCGAGAGGGTGCTGCTGGCGCATCGGAGGGAGCAGGCTGAACATGCTCGCGTGAGGGCCGAGCTGGCGGCGGAGAGGGAGCTTAGCAAGCGGCTGCGATCGCAGCTGGAAGAGAGGGAGACGAGGTGTGAGGGGGAGATGGCTGCTGCGCAGAGAGCGAGCAAGAGGGCTATCCGGGTGTTGATGGATTTGCAAAGGGACGAATTCGTCTCGTGGGATCATCGGCTGGGCGAGCGCTTGGAGGAGGTTGAGTTGGGCGTCAGGCGGAGGATAGCGAATTGGGAGAGGGCCAAGAGGGAGGGGATGCATGGGGACAGGGCCAGGGTCGTGTCAGCTGGGCGAGCGCGGGACGACCAGCTTGCAGGGGGATCACGAGGTGGGCCGCACCGGTCAGTGAGGGGGATCAGTAGAGACAGCTCGCCTGAGCCGGAAGAAGCGCCCAAGCAGCCGACCAAAAAGCCCAGTTGGATCAGCCAGCGGCGAGCGCTCAAGACCATCAGGGGGGATAAGGAGAACAGGAGGTGAGCGAGGAGTGGTCAGCAGGTGAGCCGGTCGGCTGGTCTGTAAATCGGGACGCTGACCGCCTGTCTAGTAACGGGAGTTGCTGGCCCGAGGCGTCGCTACGTGTCAACGACCCACGCCCGTGTCGACGACCCACGCCGGCGGCATCACGTAGCGAGATACTCCGGCGATCACATGTCCTGCCGAACCCAGGGATTGGACCGCTGCCAGGAGAAGAGGATCAGTATAGACTACAATCATGATGAGAGATGGTGTCGTAGAATGCCGGTACGGGGTGACTCGACGCGCAGCTGCCTGGTCGATCCATTTGCCGCGTCGGCCGGCGACTCTTCGGTGTCCTGTCCCCTCGACATGGTGCAGCAGACTCATCGGCCATGGCATGGAATTTACTGCCGCTGACGAGACGACGCACCCGTCGTGACGCTGACCAACCCGTCAGTGCGATGAACCGGGCGCATACCTGATCCCCGCCCCGCGATAGATTACAAGAGGTGGCGTTGGATTCTATCATCACCGAGAATTTAGGATGTGGTGTGGTCCACCGGGGCGTCAATGTCCGGGACCCGGTCGGCTAGAACGATACCCAGTCGGACTCGTTCTGACCGCCTCGGATGGTCCCCGTTAAGCCATCTCGGCATGGTAAATGATCTGCAGTGATCGCGGCGGTGTCAGGGCGAGTCTTTAGACGAAGACCCCCTCGGAGGGAGAGAGAGAGTATATTCCCTTTCCCGGTGACCCCGTCCCCGACATCGGTCACGGTGAGCCCTTAAAACGCTGTCAGCTTGCCCTGCCTTGAAGAAGGAGAGGAGAGCACGCCATTTATTCCTTTATTTCAGCCGACGACCTATGCTTGGGACTTGGGACTGAACCCTGGATCGACGCAGCAGCGTACCAGCGTCGCAGCGTCGCAGCGTACAGAGCCCCTCGTCATCAACCGAACCCTCCAGCAGGAGGACCACTGCTCATCACACCTCTGCCAGGGTTCCGACCAGAATTCAAGGATCGACATATAGACTGTTTTCTTACGGGATCAGCATCCAGGACAGACCGCAAGCAACCATTCTCCCTCGCTCCCTTGCTCCCTTCCTTCCTTCCTCCTCCTCCTCCTCCTCCTCCTCCCCTCGCATCCATCCCGATCTTCCAGCAGCTTGGCCCAGGTTTATCGGATCGACCAGGCCAAGTCGGTCGCAGTGTCTTGCTTGGCTATAGTGTGTCTTTCATATACTCATCCATCATCCATCCATCCACCCTCCCTCTCCCATCCTTACATTGCGATATATACCACTCGCCGGTTGCACCACACGGGTATCCAACAACACTGCGAGACATCGCCAGGTCGAGCTTGAGCGCGACGAGACAAGTGCAGCGATTCGGTACCGTGAGTAGTGATCCATGTCCGGTCCATATCCATGATCCCCTTCGAGGGGACCGTCATCCATCGTGCACGTAGCAGAGCACCCGCTCTTCCTATACCGTATATCCCTGCTAGCTCTCACATGGAGCATCGACAACCATCGCACCCGCGTCCGTCGTCGCAGTCCGCACCATGCCAACTCGCGCTCACCTTGTCCCCCCTCGCAGCTCGACCGGCTCGCATCATTCCCGCTCATCCAGGCGCAAGACCAGCACTGCCCACCTAAAGCACCTGGTCAAGACCATCCGGACCGCCATGTCATCCGGTTCATCCTCCCCCTCCCCGGCCCACACCCCCGGGATGCCGGGCTTGAGCGTGCTGGTCTTGATGCCGGCCGAGGCTCACTGGCAGGGCATGCCTACCCCACCTTCCCGACCCGGTCTGCTCTCCCACCGCCAGTCCAGCTCCAACGTCCCCACGCTGTACACCGTCAGGGCGGGTCAGGAGGCCGGAGGTCCTGGACCGGGTGTGGCTGCAGCGGCCACGGCGAACAGGAGGTTGAGCCTGGCGACTGGATTGGGAGCGGGACCATCGTCATTCGCCCCGGTCGAATCGACAAAGCCGCGCGTGCAGCCTCAACTATCTCCCACGGCCACCTCGCCCGCTCGTGCCGACGTGACTCCGCTTCCCCCCACCTCGCCTCCCCTGACGACCGCGTCTCGACCGCCAGCGTTTGGAAGCAAACGACCCCCCGTGGTCGGGAGCGGAGCGAGGGGATCCAGACGGAGACCTCAGACAGCAGGCATGGCGGTCGACCCGCTGCCGGTCATGATGGGTGCCAACACCGCCGGAGCCAGGGCCAGTCTCGCTGCCCCGTCGGTGGGCATGGGCGGACCGTCCAAAATGTCCAGAGCGAGGCCAGGATGGGAGGCGGACGAGGTGGTGGGGCATCTGCGTGGGAACGGGTTGGAAGGTGAGTCGACACTGCCATGGCGTTTTGCGCCGCGAGAATTCTGGTACCTCCCTCCCCATGTCGTGACCACGCCTGTCTGCATATCAACCTCTCCCATCCTCTTCCGCTTCTCCTCCCCCTGGGTCGTGATCTACGGCTGCGGCTCTAGCTGAACGCTAGCGCATCTCTGGTGTCCCCCACCTCACGGCTCTCCCCCTTGTTCCTGAGCCAACGTCCAGTCCCTGTTGTTCTTTATCCTCCGATTCATCCACACCACACCACACCATCCGCTGCGTGCCACCCTCCGTCGCCATGTCTCATAGCCGTCCAACCCCTGTCGAGGAACTGCAGACCCCATGCATGTTCACACGGGGGTTCACAGAAGCCGGCTACATGATCCCTGTCCGCTTGGCCCTCTCCACACGTCGTGACGCCCCTCTACCGTTACTACTCGTGTCAACCCCGCAGTGCTGGTCTTCTCAAAGTTCTCATCCTTCCACCTTTCAACCATATTGCCTTTGATGCTTTCTGCTCCGACGAAACCAAGGGACGTAGCTGATCGACCCGTCTAATGCTTTCGACCCGTTTCCCCCGCAGTCACCGTCATCCGTCACGCTTCACACCTACCGCCTCTTCTTGACCCCTCCAGCAGCTCGTCTTTCCCCTCGCAACCCATCGCTCGCCCCTCGGAACAGCACGAGACCTTCACACGTGTCATATTGGTCCCCCTCAGCGACTCCCCAGCGTTCCCCAGCCTGTCCTTGCTGCTGCAGCAAGGTACCACACCCACCGCCGTGTGTTTCCAGCAAGATCTTCTCGACAGGGCAAGGCGGTCGGAAGAGGAATGGCTGCCCAGCGCTCTTGATCAGATATATGGGATATGCGCCATGCGCGATAGGCTGAAGCAGGCTTCTGGCGACGAGCCGCCGTCCAGGTCTAGCAACCCCGTCGTGGTCGCCTACTCGGCCAACCCCGCCATCTCCTCCACCGCCATATCGGGCTGTCTCAGCGCCGGTGCCGCCGGCGTCCTCAGGCCCCCTTATGACGCTCAGACGGCCAAGACCCTAGCCAGTATTGTGGAAGCACACCAACAGGGGAGAAGCACCGCTGCTTCGGGCGCAGCTTCAATGATGAGCTCGAGGGCGGATTCCCCAGTCTCCGGTTTCAGATCACCGGTGGAGATATCGGACGAGTTGACCAATGTCGTCCTGCCGCCTACGTCTCTGGACATGGGAGGAGAGCATGAAGGGGAAAAGGTTCTCAGTGCCGCCGTATCCTCGGCCTCTAGACATCGCAAATCCTCCAGCGGAGCGTGGAATCTCGATCCCATCATCGCTCAACGGTCATCCATCTCCATCGGTTCCAGAAAGGGCTCTGCGTCCAGCGGCGGCCTGTCAAACCACATGTCACCTCCGGCCTTGAGCCCTATCGCCTCAAGCCGGGCGAGCCGATTCGACTTTTCACCTCTTCCTCAAGATTTCCCCCTGCCGGCGAAAGCGCCCTTCCTCGCGTCCAATCCTGCTTTGGAACCGCGACGGAGAAGTGTCGACGTTGGCGGTCTGTCTCTCGCTCTCAAGCGGGCTTCCCTGGCGTTTCAGAGTCATGACAAGGGAAGTTTGTCACCGGGGCAGCCACAGGGACAGGGCGCGTTCGCCTCGGCTCTCTCGCAGATCCAAGAGGGCTTTTCCTTCCCCCCTCCTGCTTCGCCCTCCAAGGGCAACGCGCGGGAAACTGCTGTTCCAGGGGATCTACCTGCGGACGGCAGCAACGAGACTGCGCTTGCAGAGTTACTGAGTGCTATGTTTTGTCACACGATGACAGCCATTGACGTGCAAATGAGCGACTATGAGGCGTGAGTAAAACTATCGTATCCTGGGGAGCTTCTTTGACGGATTTTGCCTAGCCTATCCGCCCCGCTGAGTGATGAACACCGAGATCGACTGATCGACGAGCTGTCGACCTGGAATTTCAAGCCGCACCACTTGCCCGAGGGCGACCTGTATCGCGTTGCGTGCTTGATGTTTGAGGGCATCCTGCGCTCAGAAGGGATTGCTGATCTAGAGATTGGACGAGGTGCGTGGGTGATCTGCTACGACGAGTGCAAAGCTGACAGATTGCAGACCAAATCAACCGATTGTTGTTTGCCATCCGAGCGATATATCACGCTCCTAACCCGTATCACAACTACGTACACGCCATCGACGTGCTGCAAGCGACGTACATGTTCCTTGTCCAGATCGGTGTAGCCCCTCCGTTCTCGTATCTGCGTGACTGGAGCGAAGACAAGCCCGTGTGGAAGCGACCTGAAAATTCCGAGCGGGAGCTCAGCGTGGGGACGCAACGGGCAAGGGATGTCCTCCGACCCCAGGATGTTCTTGGTATCCTGATCGCCGCCATGGGCCATGATGTCGGCCATCCTGGTCTCAGCAATGCTTTCATGGTGAGTGTTGTCTGGGCGGAACGGCGTAGTCAACGCTGACAACTGCGTAGAAAAACGCAAAAGTCCCTCTGTCGCAGGTCTACGAAGACAAGTCGGTGCTCGAAAACATGCACTGCATGCTCATCGTCCAGCTGTTGCGCAAGCACGGCTTCGGCTTCCTCGTCGAAGGCGCTCTGACACCCGCGGCGAAACATCTCGACCAAAAGTCATTCCGACGGGTATTATACTCGTCTGTCCTGGCCACCGACATGAGTTTGCATTTCGCATGGATCCAGCGTCTGAAGGACTTTGGGGAGGGCATGAGGGAAAGGATCGGTAGCGAGGACGACGAGTATGACCGGGTCATGATCTGCCAGGCGTTGATCAAATGTGCGGATATCAGCAATCCTGTGAGTTTGGCGTGATTAGGATTGAGTCTACGTAGCTGACAAGGATATCCACACAGACACGACCCATCGACGTCTCACAACACTGGTCCTCGGTGTTACTGGAAGAATGGGCCAAACAGGCGTCGTTAGAGCAGGACCTCGAGCTACCTGTCTCGGTCGTCGCTTCGGCCGACGCGGCGTTACAAGCCAAGGGGCAGATCGGCTTCATCGACCTGTTCACCTTGCCGCTGTTCCAGGCCGCCTCCGAGGCTTTGCCCGAGCTTCAGGTGTACGCGGACAGCTGTGCGGACAATCGAGAGATCTGGCAGAGGCGGTTGGATGAGCTCGTTGCCGAGCCAGGAGAAGAGGGTGACGTGGTGAGGCAGCTCATCCAGCCCGCGGTTGAGGGGGCCTCGCACGATGACCGGTTCAAGTCGCTCTTCCCGTTGCTGCTGCCGACCTCGTTGTTGGCCAGTCCGGCAGACGACGACGCGGCGTCGCTGCCGACCCCGACGACCCCACCCACGCCTACCAGCGCGAGCTTGGGCATGACCCCGGGTGTGGGGTTGGGCCTGGACGGTGCGCACGCAGACTCGCCCGAGACGAAGGCGATGCGGGCGGTGTACCGGGCGAAACTGGGCGAACCGGTCAGTCGGGGCCGAGTGACGAGCTCGTCCTGGGCGAGAAGCATGGGCGAGTGGAACGAGGGGAGGAGGATGTCGACGCCCGAGGTGGTGGTGTCTCATGGGCAGTTTCGGTAGGCCTGAGGAGGGGCCTTGTGGAGGGGGCATTGTCGACCCGTTGTAACTGTATGTCTCTCATACGCCATCCGTCATCGCACGACAGTATATACTATATCTGCATTTCTAGTGATACCCGGTTGTCGGGCTGCGCTGAGGCCGGCTGTGGGATGGGAGCAGCGCGTTGTTATCCCGCTGTTACATGCTGAATCGTGCATCCTTGCCGACCTCGGTGAGGTGAGATGGCGTCAGCGGGGAGTTGATTCGCTGGCGAGTGAAACCACGTGGTTCGGCCCGGCTATCAGCGGGGAGCGGGTGGAGAGGCGAGATGCGAGATGGGAGATGGGAGAGTGGATGTGTAAGCAGGTGAAGGGGTCGCCTAGCTCTCTGGTTCAAATACCCATGTCCATCCTCCGCTCTTCGCTGAGAAGTATACCCACGAAACATATCACTGGTCTAGCATTGACGAGAAGGATGTCTGGACAGAGCTCTGTGCCCAAGATGATGAAGGCTATTCAGGTGGGTGGCAGCGTAGGTAATGGGTGGTGGACAAGGCTGACCAGTGGTTCCCTCTTGCTTGGGCTTTGGGGAGATAGGTCGACAAGACGGGAGGGCCCGAGGTCAATGTCTTGCGGGAGATCCCCGTGCCGCAGCCCAAGGAGGATGAGGTGTTGATCAAGGTCCAGTGGACGTGAGTGGCTGTAGGGGGGGGGGGAGCAAGCGCGTGAGCGGTGCTGCAGTGAGGCTGAAGCTTTTCGTCCGCAGCGGTCTCAACTACATTGATATCTGTGAGTGACCCCTGTGTCTGTGTTCCCCTCCGCTACTTGCGCCGCCTCCCTGCAAGCACTTCGGCTCCCATGCCCCAACTCTCCCTCCCTCCCCTCCCGGATCGCCAGCTGACACCGCGCAGACTTCCGAACAGGCCTGTACCCCAAATCCTACCCCTACACCGTGGGTCAGGACGCCGTCGGGACGCTGGTCACCGTCCCTTCATCCCCCTCGGCCTCTCACCTCAAGCCAGGCCAGACCGTGTACACCACCTCTGGATCCTCGTTCGCAGAGTACCTCGTCGCGCCGATCAACCGCGTCGCCGTGCTGCCGTCCTCGGGCGTGGACCCAAAGGACGGCGTGTCCCTCGCCACGCAGGGGCTGACGGCGCTGGCTTTGACCAAGGAGAGCTATGCGGTCAAGAAGGGGGATTGGGTGTTGGTCCGTGCTGCTGCGGGCGGTGTGGGGTTGATCTTGACCCAGGTGGGTGGCTCGCTTAGCCGTATGACACAGCGTGGTCTGCGCTAGGTCGTCGAGCTATGGGAGGACTCCAGAGCCCGATCAGCAGCTCGGCGGGTACTGCACTAGATCGTGGCAGACCTTGCGAGCGGTCTCCGGCTCATGACTGTCACCCCCTCTGATGGATGAACAAGAGCTGACTTCCCCCAGATCGCCAAACACTTTGGCGCCAACGTGATCGGCACCACGTCCTCCCCCGCCAAAGCCGAGATCGTTAAGCAGAACGGAGCCGACCACGTCCTCCTCACCACCGACTCGTCCCAGCACAACGTCAAGAAGCTGCTCGAGCTGACCGACGGTCAGGGTGTCCACGCCGTGTTTGACAGCGTCGGCAAGGATACGTGGGATGAGAATTTCGAGGTGATCAGGAGGAAGGGGACGATCGTGACGTTTGGCAATGCCTCGGTGGGTGGTCCCATCTCGCCACTTTGGGCTCAATGTCCCTCCTGGGGGCTTTAGATCGCCCAGTCTACCCATTCACCCGCCCACCGGCCCACCCTCGCTGACGATTTCGCAGGGCCCCGTACCACCGTTCAGCCCGCTCAAGCTCAGCCCCAAGGCGCTCAAAGTCACCCGGCCCACCCTCCACGCCGTCGTCTCGACCCAGGACGAGTGGCTCCAGTACACGGACGAGCTCACGTCTCTGGCCCAGCAGGGCGTCACCAAGTTTGCCGTTCACAAGGTGTACGAGTTTACCGAGGAGGGCGTCAGGCAGGCTCAGGAGGACTTGGCCTCGAGGGGGACCTCGGGCAAGCTGCTCGTGCGGGTGGCCGAGTGATCTGGGGGCGGAAATGGAGGGTGTATCTTCGAACGAGCTGTGACTGGCGAGCGCGACGATGATTACAGCGTACAAGAGGATACATGCTATGCAGAACGTCGAAAGCATCTAGGGTACAAATTGCAAAGCGACACTGCTCATCTCGTCCAGATGTCCCATCCCCCTTACCCGTGCATCACCCGGCTCACGCCGAAACTGGCCAGGCTGCCCCCAGCGAGCCCCGCGACCAGGCAGAAACTCGCCAGCGTCCCCGCGACGTCCCTCTCATCCTCGTCGAGCTTTGGGTTGAGCTCGGGCGACGAGGCGACGATCATGCAGAGTGAGCCGATGTACCCGTTGGTCAGGCCGAAGAGGATGATGATGCTGAGGTAGGCCAGGTCCGAGTTGAACAGGGGCGTGTGGGCGTCCGTGCTGGGCTGGGAGCTGGAGCTGGACGTGACGTTGCAGAGGAAGAGGAGAGGGATGAAGAGCGTTCGTAGGATGGAGAGGAGGAGGACTCGCGGAGGCGAGGTGATGAGCAGGCGGGGGATGGCCGGGAGGTAGGTCCTGCCGAGGTAGTCTCCAACTGGGCGTGGGGAGGGTCAGAGGGGCAATCGAGGTGGCACTCGAGATGACACCCCGACTCACCGTTGAAGATCAGGAAATGGAGTGGGATAAAGACGTCGGGTTGAAGCAGCCTCGGCACGGGATGTCGTGTTGACAGGATGGTCGTCGTCACGGGCGGGAAGACGGACTGCGAGGGTACGCATCAGCCCGTTCAGCCGTCTTCAGTCTGTCGGGACCACTCACCAGGGTCACGACAAACACCCAGGCGACGGCAATCTCCAACAGCATGTTCTTCCTCAACACGGTCCGGGTCACCCCGCCCTTGCGGACATTCTCCAGGCCGATGTCCGCCCCGATCCCTTCGACCTCCCTGCGGTTGATGACCGATGCCAGGACGTTGGTGTACTCGGGGTGATGGACGAGGTACCTGTGCGCGACGAGACAACCGACGGTGCCCAGTGAGCCCAGAGCCCATAAGCCGACTCCGGCCATCTTGCTAGCTTGCGGATCTCCGTTCTCGCCCGCTTGGTCACCCGCTTGACCGTGTCCCCCCGCGGAGAGCACGGCGAGGGCCAGCTGCACCGCCGAGACCAGGACTGCTATACCGCCTTGGCCGGACATGACGGCGATCATCTCGTTGGAACCCCATAGCGAGGCGAGGGCGAAGACGGCTGATTGGAGGTAGGCGGTGGAGAGGGAGAGGACGAGGGTGAGCAGGATCAGGGTGGCCAGCAGGGGTGTCGGGGCGAGCTTGGGCAGGATCGCAGAGAGCAGAGGGAAGGTGAGCACGAGCGAGGTGAGCAGGAGTAGCAGGAGAGCGTAGTGTAGCCGTTTGGAGGGGGAAGTCTGCGCTCGTGTGTCAGTCGAGCTGGACTTGTGAAGTGCCCGGCCCACACACCTTGCCCACGCTGCGCTGGGCCAGGCCCAGGAAGAAGAGGTTGCCAAAGCAGTACGACGACGAGAGGTAGCTCGCCAGGCTGGTTCGCACCGGGTTATCCAGCGGGAAGAAGGTGGTCAACAGGGGGATGGTGCATATGAGCGCTTGCAGAGGGTCGCCATCAGCCTCGTAGCGACGATCATGTCACCGCCGACCGCATCCATGCCACCCACCGTTCCAGCTCATCAGGACGCCCGCACCCAAAGCCCAGAAACACAGGTAGACCTTGACATCATGTCGGTCTTTGAGGCCCAGCTCGTCTTCCGCTGACAGCTCGTCCCCGACGGACACGGCCTGATACTCGCTCGTGCTTGGTCGGACCTGGTGAGAGGGACCCGCCATCACGGATCGGATGGCCGAGAGCATGCTGGTGGAGACAAGGAGATGAGAGGATGAATGGATGCAAGCTGACTTGTGGATCATGGATCATCACGTCGAACCAGTCACAGTCGCGTTCGAACGATTCATTCATCCGTTCATTCATTCATTCGTTCACTACTTGCAGACACAGCGCTTGCATCGTTACACCGCGTAGTCACGCTCAAAGATGGACGGATCGGCCATCGGGAGTGAGCTCCGAGCCGAGCTGGAACCAGCGGTGCATGAGCGCTCGACTGTCCAAGCATCAGCTCCAGCTCCAGCTCAGCCCATACCACCCCCCTCCTCCCCTCGTCCAGTCTCGACCGGTCCCTCGACTCTTCATCCCAATCTTCCCACCACGCTTGCCTCGGACGACGGCTATGATATCCCAGCCAATATACTCGCTGGGGCTCTCTCCAACTTGAACGAAGCGGTCGACCGCTCGCCCGTGACTCACTATACGTCTCCCTCTCACAGCTCGCCCCATGTACCCTTGCCGACCGGCGCAAGCAGCAGTGCCGGTGCCAGCGCTCGGGCAGGACCGTCCACCAAGACCGGTGGACATCGCTCAGTAGGGTATGCCAGTGATGACTCTTGGGTTGACCATGCAGCTGACACCGCCGTCGCCCAGGCCGGAACTCCTCACGCCCGCTCGACTGGCAGCCGTCACCAAAGGCGCTTTCGTCCCCACAGGAAGACCGCCGTATGCTCCCCCTCCCGACGTCGTCTACCCCTCTCCGAGAGTCATCAACCCCTACGCCGAGGACATGTCTGCCCAGCCTATACTGGAGAACTTCCCGGCCAACTCGCTCTATCGGCCAAAGTACCTCCCCCATGATATCGATGACAGGCTGGATCAGCGCAGCGTCTGGATGGGGATTGAGAAGGACACTGGTAGGTCCTTCTAACGCTGGTGACCCCTCGGTTATCCTCGCACGCTCGAGCTGACCTCCGTTGCGATCGTCACAGCCAAAGCGGTATACTTTCTCCCGCCTACCTGCCTATGCTGCAAGCACCCAGCCGTGGCGCAGCACTGTGATCGAGGCTGGCCCCATTGCGCGAGGTGTATAGGCCGAGCCGTGGCCTGCATCCCTGGCAAAGGGTGGGGAATGATGCGTCCGAAAGGCAAACGGCGGAACCTCAAGGCGGAGGCCATGAAGAACAAGGCCGACGGTATGCCCATCACGCCGGGTGGGCATGGCATCGACGCGAGGTATACACCGCTGGAGAAGGGCAAGAGTCGTGCGACGGAGAACATGCGGTACCTCACCACGGCGGTGCCGCTTCACTACTTTCCCGCCGACGAGGCCCACCAGGATATCCCGATGGATGTGAACCTGACTGACGATCCCGCGGCTAAGAAGAGGCGGAGGGCGTCCGCCAGTGGGACTGGAGCGGACGGTTCGACCAAACGCGCCAGGGGAAAGAGTGGGCCCGCGGGTTTCCACCCGAATGCGCACGGCGACGATCTGCCTTTGACCAAGGACGATCAGGCTTACTTCGAACGACTTGACGCCAACGCTCAGAAATACACCCCCGCTGCAATGCTCAGCTCGAGTCCCGTCTGGGCCAAGACCAGAAGGTCTCTGCAGTCTGCCACAGAGTACCTTCGAGACCCGAAAAAGACCGCTGGGGGATGGGTCGAGATCGGTGTGGGTGGCGTGGCGCGAGGAGTCATCCTCGAGGGGGAAGTCACCGCGCAGGGGGTCTTCTGGGGAAGGGACCGCGAAGCGGGCACGATCGTGACGGCCATGTGAGTGGTCAGGCTCGCATACAGGGTGCCTCGCTGACCTTCTTCGTCACTGTCAGTGGTCATCCCCGCCGTCAGCGCCAGGCTCGGCAGACTCACGACGCTCAGGAACCAGCACCGACACATATCGAGGAGATGCCCTCGGAAGCCCTCCCTCGAGGCGAGACCCCTCCGCTGGACATCCTCTCGCCAAAGTCCGCGGATCGATTCTGGGCAAACAAGGTCTCTTCGACCGATGCCAATCCCGCTCTGGCCAGCAAGCGAGAAGAGCCCGCTGTGTCGGCCTTGTTGTTGTCTCAACGGGCCAGGACGCCTGTTGCGCTTGTCGTCGCCCAAGATTATTCTGCCTTTCCGTTCAAGATGCCCAAACCGTACATCGTTCTGGGGTGGTTCTGGGTCGCCGAGGCTTGGGTGGGTGCTGCACCGTTGGGTTCACACTGTGTACAAGCTGACTCTACCTGTCCCCAGCTTGAGCCCGTCATGCCCGACCTGCAGCTCTTCGCCCCAATTCAGAAAGCACCCTCAGGTCCGCCAGAACACGTCGTGTGGAAATTCAGATTCGAATGGTGTCAGGATGATCAAGGGTACCCTTGGTGGACAACGCTGACCGCCATGCCTCGAAGTCATTCAAAACTGCGCATCCAGGACGCCGGTATCGCATGGAGCATGGAGACGCCCACCGCGAACGGAGCGACCACCGTTTTGCCGCCCTCTGGAGACTCTGGAGACTTGAGTGCAGAGTCCCATCATCAGTGCGAGAACTGCAAGTACTTTTCGCTAAGGGTGTACGAAAGCGGGGATATCTGCTTGAACGAGCAGTGTTCGTGGTTCTTTGGAGATGCGTCCAGCACCGACAGTGAGTTCACCGCTGCGATGCCTGCGACTGTTCCATATTGAGATCTGTTGTTCCCGCCCAGATCGAATCGGACCGTGGAACAACCTACCTACGATCTTACTGGGGAGAACGCGCATCTCGCCCGAGACGCTGGGTCTGCAACTGCGAGCACCAGAACCGACCAGTACCAGCCACGAGGTGAGGCGAGCGTACGCCGGACGAGATTACTGGCGTGGCTGGGTGTGCGGGAAATGCGGCTTGGCGCAGGAGCGGTCCAAGTGGTCTGGATGGTGTTGCGAGGCTTGCGGGGTGAGTTATACATGCCTTTTCACGTCTCAACGAGGTTGCCCGGCTGAGCGTTCGTGCTCTCAGCACACGATCACGCCGTCCTCACGGACGTATACCGCCGAAGAGTTGCGGGACCCCTCGCGACCCGTCTGCACGGGTCCGAGACAGGAGGACGGATATGCCTCCTGGCCTTGTAATGTCGACCGCACCGTCAATCTCTTGCCAGACTCCATCAAGCATATCTCGTATGGACTGGACGCAGCGCACTATGGTCGAGGTGCAGAGGTCCATGCCGTGCTGAGCACTAGCGGACCTCGAGCCAACGACACGGCCCATCGCATCCTGCGCGAGCTGCAGCAGTCGGGAGCCAACGAAGTACCCCTCGAGCGATCCCCACTCCCGCCGCATAGTCGCAAACGTGAGTGGCGGGTTCTGAAGGCATCCGAGCGAGCTACTGACCCAGAACACGCACTGAGCAGCTGTCGACGCCGCTTTGTCGCTGTTCTACACCTACCTCTGCGGTCACGAGCAAGCATCTTCGATTCCTTGTTTCCCGTCCGCTCGACCGGTGCCGTGGCCGCAGGCCCCAGCGGTGTGTCTGACTACGGCGGATCTGATCAACGACCGCGCCGGGTCCATGTTCCCTGGTCAGAACGAGTGAGCGGCTCCACTCAAGTTGTGTGCAACGCGCTGACACAGTCCGTAGCAGATTCAACGGTCTCATGCTTGTTGCTTGTCCGCCTGGCTTGCCTGCTTCAGCTGTGCCTGTGAGTACGCCTGGTAGTCGGTGCTTGATTTTGATCAAGTTCTGATCAAGGACGGCCTTGTAGCGGTTCACCCTCGATACGAACACGTACACTGCCATCCTGTTCCTTGGCTCGGATTCGTCGATCAAGCTTCGTCCCGTGACTGGTGGAAAGCAGGGGGAGATGACCTTACAGCACGGGGACATCGTGGGAGTGAAGACGGGAGTGCAGGGCATGGAGGTGACAGTCAAGATGGAGGGATTTGGCTTCGGTGAGTGGTGTGTCCTGAGGGGGAGTCGCGCTCACGTCGCGGTAGTCTGCATTGCTCGTCATGTCCGATCATCGGACAACCCGACCGCCAGGGAGCACGAAGCAGTCAGCCCCTCATCAGATCCCCTCCTGATGGCTTTACATCCGGGTGCAACGCCTACTCTGTCTTCGTCACGTCATGCGAATGGCGTGGTCTTCGGCTCAGACTCGGCTCATGTAGGGGACAACGGCCTTCACGCGGACGGTAGCCCGTTGTTCGACAAAAAGAAAGGACGTCCCCGATCGTCGTTCGTATCGCTCATCAAGCCTGCCAAACTCGCCGAGGCACCATTGACCGATTGGTACATTGGGTCGTACCCGCTCGATAAGGCTCAGCCGCTGCGCATCCCCCCGTCGTTCCGCGAGGATACCCAGGAGGGCGAGGCGGTAGAGTCTGGCGCTGAACCCGCAGGAACGCGCGCGCTCGAGTCTGCTGTGCCCGACAGCAAGGACGGAGTGCTTGAGGACGAGTACAGAGGCAGGGTGGTGCTGGAGAAGACTCCCGAGGTGTTCAGCAAGCTGGAGCCGGTACCGTTATCCCCCTTGCCGGGGTATGACGATCTCGAGCTCGCGGCGGAAGAGGCGCCGGAGGCATCGGGAGTGGCGGGTGCGGCGGAAGGGAAAAAGGCCACACCTGCGGCGAAGAGGAAACCTGTTGCTGGCGCAGGGGCGGCGGACGCGACGCCGGTGGGTACGCCCTCGGGCAGAGGGAGGAGGAAGGCGCGGGCGAGCGGGGTGTCTACTCCGGCGCTGAGCGTGGCGGGGTCGGAGGGGACTAGTACGCCTTCGAGGGGAGTGGGCAGGGGACGAGGCCGGGGGCGAGGAAGGGGCAGGGGAAGGGGCAGGGGAAGGGGACGGGGCCGTGGTCGGGGCAGGGGGCCCAGCTTGAACGTGGCGTAGGGGCGGTTCATCGACGCGTCGCTCGTGTCATTGTGTCGTTTGTCTTATCCTCTCGTATGAGCGATGTCATGGGCCATGGGCTTGTCTTTTCCCGCAGACCGAGGGTTTGGTAAACCGGCGGAGGCGAGTACTGTTCGCAGCGTTGCTGGTATCACTGGTCACCACAGGACTTACCCGCCAGGCAGGCAGGCAGGCAGGCAGGATCAAGGTATACATATGCGGGGTATATTTGCCGGATGTGCAGGTTACACCCTTAACGTCATCACTATCTCCTAAGAAGGCCACGGACGCCCACGCGCCGACTCTCGCTCGATCCCATCTGGCCCGCCACTAGTCCATACTCTCGTCCTTCTCATCATCCACCCCTCCCTCCTTGTCCTGCTCAAACACGTACTCCTGCTCGCCCAGCGCGGCCATCTCCATCTCATCCTGGACATACTGGTGGTCGTAACCCCCAGCCCCGGGCTCGCCGCCATCCCCATGCCCGTCGGTGTGGGTGTCTGTCCACTCGGCCAGCTCGGGTCCGGGCGCGGCCAGTAAGGTGGCCGACACCTGCGCGGCGACCTGTTCGAGCTTGGTCGATGCGTCAGGGTAGAATCGCGAGTCGGGCTCTTCGATGATCTGGGGTGGAGGGATGATCTCAGCGTGTGCCTTGGGTCGAGTGACGACCTCTACCCACCGCGTACAGCTCGACCACCTGCGTCGGGGCCAGGTTGGTGATTTGCAACACCTCGGCCTTGGTCAGCTGATGATCCTGCAGCTCGTCGGCCAGACGTTGGACCCCCTCGGGCGTCTGCCTCGACGTTGCATTGTACCCTTCGCAGAGGTACTTGAGGACCTGGGCGAGTGGGCTGTTCAGCCGGGACTCAGATCAGGCCAAGTTGTCACATGTAGACGCACCTCGCCCTGGACCCATACGAGCTCGTCGCTCAGCCCCCTTCGCTCGGCCGTGTCCAACACCTTGGCGTACTCGTCGTCGATCGGCTCCAACAGACTCGGGTCGTCGGGCTCGTCCCTCCTCTCCTTGTCCCTCTCCAGGGGGTACTTTGCCTTGGCGGCCGCCTTGTCCCGAGCCTGTTTCATCGAGATGTGTTCCGACAGCACATCGTTGTCCTCCTTGATCGACAGGAAATGCGTGAGCACCTCATAGTTGGACAGGTGCAGCGGGGCCGTGTTGGAGATCTAAGCGGAGCGGTCAGCGGGTTGTCCCATGACGACAAGAGCCCACCTTCATCCTGCCGCTGGCTGGTCGGTCATACCCCCTCGACTTGGTCTACTCCGATAGCCAAGGGGCGACCACAACAACCATGGTTGATGCCCCCTCTCCCCTCACCCCTCTCGCTCGACTTTTGCCGTCTCACCTCCACTCTGGCGGCGAGGCCCGCTTCGCCACACGGGATCAAATATCGGCAATACCCCGGGGGTGTATACCGTCCTTCCTAATGGGATGGGTGATAGTTGTAATGGATGGATCGGAGTCATAATGGCTCATCGAGTGCTCCATTAGGAACATTACAAATCCCTGTCCTAATGCCCCCCGCCCTCCACCACGCGCCAAATCGCGCGACGTGCTTTTGACGCGCACTCGACATGTTCATCGGTCGCATCGCAACATTGACTCGCTGGTATAGCTACTGAACACCCGAGTCGCGCAGCCGAGTGTTGGCACCGTAGACTCAATCTCGAGACAACACACGCTAGCCACAGCGTCAAAGGGATTGTCGAGAACTTGTCGGCCGTTCCCATTCACGACTGTCTCAATACGCCTTCCTTGCCGCCAGGATGGGTAAGAAGCCCGTCGCTCCGGGCGGGGACAATGGTCCGAACACCATCTTCAAGGTGAGTGATGTTTGGATTGGCTGGCGAGTGTATGGATTGGGGTAATTGCTGACCTCGTTCGCTCTCAGGCTACATACAGGTATATTTGAGTGAGAACTAAGCGGATAGAGAATTGACTTACTGACCTGCTCCTCCTTGCGCCTGTCTCGCTTAGTGGAGTGTGAGTCCCTGCTCTGTACACAGAAGAGACCTTCTGCTTACCCTCGCCCAGTCCCGTCTACGAGATGCTCTGCCGGGACGTCGCCGTCATGAGGCGGAGATCCGACGCGTATCTGAACGCGACGCAGATCTTGAAAGTGGCCGGGTTTGACAAGCCTCAACGGACAAGGGTGCTCGAGCGGGAGGTCCAGAAGGGCGAGCACGAAAAGGTGCAAGGAGGGTATGGCAAGTATCAGGGTGAGTGGTTGCTGGGTTCGAATGGGCTGGTGCGTCGCGCTGAACAGTCCAAAGGCACGTGGATCCCTATCGAGCGCGGATTGGCCCTGGCCAAGCAGTACGGGGTGGAAGATCTGCTCCGGCCGATCATCGATTACGTGCCCACGTCGGTCTCGCCACCTCCGGCGCCCAAGCACGCGGTCGCACCCCCGACCAAGTCGAAAAAGGACAAGGAGGGCAAAGCGGCGAAAGAGCAGGGGACGCCAAGCAAGACGGGTCCGACCTCGGCGGCGGCTCTCGCAGCACAGGCTCAGCTCGCCGCTCAGCGCAACAATCGGATGCAGGAGTCGACGCCTGACAACGACATCTCGCTGCGATCGGCCGAGGCGGACGAGAGTCACTCGGCCACGCCTGATGACGGGGGGTCGAGCAGCGAGACCCCGAGTCCGGTCGGGAGCGAGGCCGAGTTCACCGAACAGCGCATGCCGCCGCATCATCACCAGCAGATGGACGCCGACGTGGACGGCATCAACATGCACATGGGGATGAACGTGCAGCTCGGTCTGCCGCCGCACATGGAAACCTTGGAATCGGCGTCCAGGAAACGGAACGCCGCGATGATGATGGACGAGGATCAGGAGCAGGATCATTATGCCCACCTGCAACGCGTCAGGGGGAGTTCGGCCGTCCACACCCCGTCGGGAAGCCCCAGGCACCTGGGCATGGGGCTGAGCGACGAGCCCATCGGGCCGGAGCAGTACACCGAGATCATCCTGGCGTACTTTGTCTCTGAGACATCGCAGATACCGCAGATCCTCGTCTCACCGCCGCACGACTATGACCCGAACAGCCGGATCGATGACGACGGACATACCGCGTTGCACTGGGCCTGCGCGATGGGTCGCGTCCGCGTGGTCAAGCTGCTCCTGACGGCCGGCGCGTCCATCTTTGCCGGCAACAATGCCGAGCAGACGCCGCTGATGCGGAGCGTCATGTTTGGCAACAACTATGACATGCGAAAGTTCCCAGAGCTTTACGAGCTGCTGCATCGATCGACCCTCAACATTGACAAGCAGAACCGGACGGTGTTCCACCATATCGCCAACCTGGCCCTGGCCAAGGGAAAGACGCATGCGGCCAAGTACTACATGGAGACGATCCTGTCCCGTCTGGCGGATTACCCGCAGGAACTGGCGGATGTCATCAACTTCCAGGACGAGGAAGGCGAGACGGCCTTGACGATCGCCGCGCGAGCCAGGAGCCGTCGGCTGGTCAAGGCTCTGCTGGATCACGGCGCGGATCCAAAGATCAAGAACAGGGATTTCAAGTCGGCCGAGGATTACATTCTCGAGGACGAGCGGTTCAGGTCCTCGCCCGTGCAGCCGAACGGCGGGGGAGCGGGAGCGGCGGCCGGGCCCAGCGGCAGTGGTTCGGCTCCTGCCGCGACGGGCGGATCATCATCACGCCAAGTGTCGGGCAGCGGACCCAGTGTGAACAACGCGGCGGGCGGATCGTCAGATAACAAGGCTGTGTTTGCGCCCCAGCTGTACACGTCTGAGGCGGCGCGGCTAGCAGGCGGAACATGTCTCCAGGACATTACGGCCAACATGCAGTCCCTCGCGCGGTCGTTCGACGCCGAAATGTCAGGCAAGGAGAGGGACATCCTCCAGGCCAAAGCGATGTTGACCAATATCCACGCCGAGGTGACGGAAGCGACGCGGACGATCGCCAGCTTGACCGGACAGGCGGCGCCCATAGACGAGAAACGGAGCGAGCTGAAGGGACTTCAGGGTGATCTCAAGGATAAGATCACGGCTTCGCTCAAGCGGGGTTACGAGACATGGCTCGAGGGGCAACTGGCGCGAGAGGAAGGTTGGAAGAAGGGCCAGCTGGAGGGAGAGGACGTGGGAGATGTGGAAGGGGTGCATGGGGTGCCTCAGGGAGGCCAGGAGGTCGTCCAGGCCGAGGAGGAGAGGCTCCGGTGGGAGGTGGAGGAGAAGCGACGCCGGCGCGGCGACCTCATCGCGAGATATGTCAAGGCGCAGACCGAGGTGAGTGGGCGGGGGAATCGGCGTGTGGGCCGGGGCGGGGCGTCAAGGCTGACCGAACGCTCGTGCAGGCCGGGACCAGCGAGCAGATCGCAAAGTACCGGCAGCTGATCTCGGCGGGGTGCGGCGCGACGACGGCGGACGAGGTGGATGCGGTCATGGCGCAGTTACTAGAGGTGGGTGCGAGTGAGGGCGTGAAGGCGTGTGGGCGGTGCTGATGCTGATGCTGTGCCTTTTGGGCGTGACAGACGCTGGAAAGTGAGGACTCGCAAACGCCTTATGAGCCGATATCTGAGGGCAACTCGTGGATGGCATGAGGGGTTAGTTTTGAGCGGCGCTGTAATGAGGGCACTGCTCGGAGAGAGGGGGCAGAGCAAGATCTTGTATTAGCTATAGTGACCTGCGGCATGGACCTGTGTCGGCCTGGCGTGGGTGTGCGAGGGGTGTGCGAGGGGTGTGCGAGGGGTGTGCGAGGATTGTGGTGAGGGGGTGCGGTGCCGGCGCTCAACGGTCAGGCTAATAGCCATGGCCTTGAACAGGCTGTGGAAGGCGCTGGCAACGAATAAGCACTGGTATGCACGGGCCAGCCGGACCTCTCCTCAACCAGGCTTCCCACCATGATACATGGCCTCACACCGCTCAAGCTAGCGGGAGCGAGTCAAACAGCTCGACGTTGCTATCACTATGTCGGTATCCCCTGGCGGCGCGACCCTCGTGCTCGTCGTACCGTACGGTCCAACCCCACTTGCCACCACGCCCTTTCCACCCGCTCGGGACCTCTCTCGCTCTGGCGTTCCTGCCCGTCTGCTGCGCGGCGGACCGGGTCTGCTCGTCCAGCTCGTGCGAGATGACGCCGTTCGGCTCGTGTCCCGAGCCGTCAAACGTCAACACGAACGCCCGCTTCTCCGTCACGCCCCAGAGCCTGCCCCCGTCCCCTTGCAGCTTGTACACCGGTGAGCCCTTGCCGCCTGGGGAGAAACAGCTCCAGCCGCGCTTGGCGAAACGAGAATCAAAGATCGCCACGGTGCCATGACGGGCTCCGCCGCCCGCGACGTGGTGTTGACCCACAAACGCGGTCGAGTAGAACGCCGAGCCGTCGGCCCAGGTGTACGGGTCCATGTGGGTGGAGACTGGGTTGGATGAGGGGGAGCGTAGGTCGTGCAGGCGGATGTGAGAGTCGTACCATGCTGAAAGGACGAGGGAGGGGTGATGTGATGAGGACTCGGGGGGCAGTTGGATGTCGTATGGGCTGGACAGGAGGGGTTGGTCGGGCCCAAGCAGCCTCCTTGATGGCTTTGGGCTCAGCCCGGTAGGCGAGAGCGAATGAAGATCGATGCCACCGCTGACGCCGAGGAAAGCAGTGGGGGGCAGCGTGGGGTGCGCCGTGACGAGCTGGGTGGACCATGCCCTCGGCGAGCCGAGCTGGATCGACGTCGGCTCCGCCCAGGGCGATCGCGTGGCGTATACGCTCACCAGGCCCGACACGCTGGTCGTCATGAATCGGTCGGCGGAACGACTGCTGACGAGGGTATGGATGGACTCGGCGGGACCTTGCTGCGCGGCTCGGGCCAGAGGCAAGGGGTACTTGGCCGTGATCCGGGGCTGACTCGGGCCGATCGAGGGGAACGTCTGGCGAGAGATGGTACCGTCGAACTGGGCGACCACGGCGGACAGGTCTGACACGCCGCTGCCGCTACCGCTGACGTCGGGAGGTAGGGGCACGATCCCAACCACGTCTGCCCTGCCGCCCGAGGACCGCTTGGCCAGGGGGTACTCCCTGGCCCGGTGAGCGACCTTGCCTTTGCCTCGGCGTGCTGGCTTGCTTGGTGATTCGGCTGTACCCCAGTCCAGGCTCTCGAGCCCTCCCGGCGGGAGCAGCGGGTGGACCAGGATCCTACCGCCCACACCCACGACCAACTGGTCAGATGTCAGATCCAGCGTGGGTATGACAGCCTGCGTCCACGTCGGTCCGACCATGGCGGCGTGGAAAAGGTGATGCCCGAGGGACCGGTCGATCGAGTGATTGTACTTGACAAGCGATTCCGCTGGCCAGTCCGAGCTGGAAGGGTAGAGCGTCCGGTGAGCTATGCGGTGTGAAGATAGGTAAAGAGGGAAGCCAAGGCTGGTCACCTGTGCTCGGGGGCGAGTCAGCCTTCTCGAACTGTTGCGGAGCCGGCCAAATAGTCCAGCGTATGTCAGAGATTTCTACTCACCCGCTCATGGGTCCCCTTGCTGACCCGCCGCAGCTTGACCAGTTCGTCCAGCTCGAGCTGCCGAAACACCATCCCAAGGACATCATCGGGCAGGGTGTACAAGCTCGGCCTGTCAGGGGTGGATCGAGGAGGTGATCCTGCGGGGTCAGTCATTCTGAAGCTCAGATTCGCCCACCCAGTACCGATCTGACACGTCTACCTATCTATCTTCTATGGATCCACTGGCCAAGTCGTCTAAACACCTTTCACTCATACTACCAGAATGACGTCTGAACGATCGAACGCGATAACCGACGACGTCGAGCGGAGATCGCCGATCTCACCGACATTACGCTGTGAGATCAGATGGTTGTCATCTGCATGATCATCTCTCGGTCCTTGACGGGCAGGATGGTACGCGGATCGTGGGTCGCTGCACCTGGAGCGCACTGCAAGGGACCCCGAAGGTAGCATACGCGACTGGAAGCCAGAGCTGCGACCGTTCGGCCAGCGAAATTCCCTCCCATCGACTGCGGACCCCCGGTGCCCGGTGGAGGCTGTCCACTATGGACGTGTGTGCTGTTGATCCATTCGACCATGTTGTGTAAGGTTGATACCTTCCGACCCCCTTGTGGATGTATGAAGGAGGAGCAAGTATGATGCCTCCTCACCCTTCCCCTCCCCCGCGCCTCACTCACCCTTGCACAGCTTGGTTCCTTTGTACTGCCTTTGCGACCTTGGTATCCAGCTGATCTTCTTCACGTCAGTTGGAGGCCAGGTACAGCCCTGTCTGACCGCACAAGGTGCAGCTTGGTCAGGTATCATCACAGCTTTGAGGTCATATCGTACCCCTCCGGATCCTGGTTAACGTTACACTCTCCCCAACAGCTGTCCAACCAGCCACAGCCACAACCACAGACCACAGACCACATGGACCCCCCGGCTGATCACCCAGCTCCCCCTCCTCGCCCATCATCAGCTTACGCGCCGCTCTCCCAAGCCCACCCTTCAGCGCCTCTCCCACCATGGCAACAGGAGCGAGCCGTGTCCACGCCCAACCACCGATACGGTGATCTCCTTCAACCGCGACCCTCGCCCTTGTCGGTCGACCCGCAGCTGCACCCTCCGCCCAGAAGGAGCTCGCTGTACGACCCTGGAGTGGGTCTGGAGAGTAATGCGGGATACGCTGATGAGAACTGGCGGTACGACCCTCAAAGCAACGCGGTAGGTCGCTGTCTCACATCTGAATGGGCGACACCACACGTGTCTTGGCTCTGAAGCCAGCCTCGCCTCAAGAGGATGTCTCGCGATATGCCTTTGACACTGACTATGGTTGATGGCTCCCGCAGACCCCTCATCGAGCCCTTTCACCGCCTACCTACATATCTCAGGGTGCGCCTGACGAACAGCGTTGGGACGGCAACCCGTCAACTGGGCATATCACCTTTAGCTCGACCGCAGCAGCTATCCCGATAGCGACCACATTACACCACCTGGACCTCGAGGGCAGGCCTCGATCAACCTACCCGGATATGTCAGGCTCGCATCAGGTCTATCCCTCCTCGTCATCATCCTCCATCTCGTCCGCGTCCACGGTCACGGAACCTCCACGAACCTTCCCTCTGCCCACGGTCGAAGGCCTCCAAGCCGCCTCGGTCTCACTGGACGCACTGGGTGACGGAGACCAATTGGCATGGGCTCAGGACGTCATACGGCTGGTGGATCGACACCTGAACGCCTCCATCGGACCCACAGACTTTACCCACCCGGACACACCGCCCCCTACCACGGCGCACCTCCCAGGGCCACTGCGTGAGCTCCTGGAGATGGCCGTGCCGATCATCATCGTAGTGTCCACATGCCCGAATGCTCAAACAGCCGCCACGGGGCTCTACCTCAAGGCCAAGCTGCAGTCTTCCGGACTGTGCCCCGAGATGCTGCCGAAGAACCAGAGGCTGGCTTTCAAGGATTTCGAATCGGCCGCAAGAGGCGGGGAGACCCGAGGGTGGTTCAGGCTGGGAAGGGATTATGAAGGGGTGGGCGATATGCAGCGGGCCAAGGACTGCTACGAACGGGGGCTGAAGCGTGGAGATTGCGAGTGCGCGTATGTGAGTGGCGCGGGCGATAGCGTTTGGCCGAGGTGTGGACTGAGTCTTTGGGGTACTACCTGACTGACGCTCGATGATGACAGCGAATGGGCATGGCACACCTCTTGGGTCAGCTCAACCTGCCTCCCAACCCTGGCACCGCGCTCGGCCTGCTGCGTCAGGCCTCTGACATCTCTACCATCGACGTCCCTCAGCCCTCCTACGTCTACGGCATGCTCCTGGCAGGCGAGCTGAGCGTGCCCACCGAGATCCCAAGCCACCTCGTCTTGCCCCCGACATCTGCTCCCAACGAGGCACTGTGGACCCAGTGGACCTTGGCGAGGGACGCGATCGAACGAGCGGCATACCTGTGCTACCCGCCCGCGCAGTACAAAGCCGGACACCTGTACGAACACGCCGCCCTGGGATGCCCTTACGATCCCCTGGTCAGCGTCAACTGGTACACCTATGCGAGCAAGAACGGGGAGACCGAAGCGGACATGGCGCTGAGCAAGTGGTTCCTCTGCGGCGCCGAGGGCAACGTGCCGAAGAATGAGAACCTAGCGAGGACCTTTGCGGACAAGGCGGCGAGGAAGGGTCACCCGAATGGCTGTTTTGCCCTCGGCTACTATTACGAGTGAGGGGCGGCTCGTGGCCTGCTGTGCGTATGGTCGTAGCTGATCTTGACTCGGTAGACTCGGCGTGGGAGGGAGGAGAGACCTGGATCAGGCGCGCAAGTGGTATCAGAAGGTCTGTCCGCTGGCTACGTCCATAGCAGAAGAGCCACCGCCATTTCGCCCGCCCAGCTGACCCACCAACCCTGTAGGCCGCAAACCTAGGCAATGCCGACGCCCCCGCCAGACTCGCCGCGCTCTCCGCCCCCGTACCCACGTCCATCTCCATGGCAGAGCACGAGACGAGGCTGAACGATACCCTGGTCCGACGTCGTACCCAGGCCAAGATCCGGTCCGACCGCGCGTCCATCTCCCGTCCCGCCCGTCGGTCGGTCCAGCCGCAGGCCGGGACCGCGACGAGGGCTGTGGCCCGGGCTGGCCGGGGCGAGTCCATCGCCCTGCCTATGCCTGTGCCCGCGCCCACGCCCACGCCCGTACCCCGAGTCTCGTCTTTGTCAGCCTCGACATCGCCCGCCCCGAGACCAGGCGAGATCATGTCGCCCAACTTCAATGCCAATGCCAATGCCAGCCCCATCGCCCTGCCGACTTTCCACTCGTTCCCTTCCCGCCCGCCCATCCCCCACGGAGCGTTCGCGTTCGAACAAACACAGTCCGCTCAGCCCAGCCTCCATCCCGGAGAACCCCAGACGTACCCCCGCAGGCAGAGCCAGAGCCAGAGCCAGAGCCACTCGCCTGGACCCGCACCGGTGGGACAAGGCAGCAGACGGCCCACGATAGGATCCCAAGTTTCCACATCCACGTCGCTCTGCGATCTGCCCGTGCCGGAGAGGAGGAGTGACGGGCAGAGGAAGGAAGCGCAGACGTTTGCAGAGATGGGGTTCGTGAGCAAGCCCGTACAGGAGGAGGGCTGCGTCGTCATGTGATCGCTGGCGGTCGCACTGCTCAGTACATCGAGTGAGCATCAACGGATGGTCATACGGCAACGCAAACGACTGCTAGTAAATTGCATCACGAGGTGACCCGGGCGCGGTCGATCGCAGACAGCTCGTACAGTGTATATGCATGGTGTGATCTATAAGACGACAAAATCGGCGACCGATGCGGAAGAATGAGTATAATAATAGACCCGACGCTTCCGCCTAGCGGGGTGACTGAGACGAGTTGAAGAACCATGACTCTGCCCAGCAAAGACAAAGCACGCAGCATCAGCGCAACACTCCCCCAGACCTGCCATTTCGCATCACTCACGCCTCTTGCCGCTCGCGCTCTCATCCTGCAATCGCGCCAGCGGACTGCCCAGCATCCCACTGGCAATCGACTGATACATGGGAGTGCTTTGAGGGACCCCCGAGCCCGAGTTAGGAGTGTGCGCGGGCGCGGGCGCGTGACCGCCTCCCCCTCGAAGCGGCTTGGCGATTCGTCCTTGATTGTACGGGTTGGACTGCTTGGCCTCGGCTGCAAAAGAAGCGGCGGTATCAGCGTCCACGCTGCAAGCGTCCATCAGATGTTCGCACCATCTGCCAGCTTGGCTCTGAGCGATTGGATCATCTGCTCAGACTTGAGCGTCTTCTGTGACAATCTCTGATCGGCATTGTTCAGCGCCGCTTCCAGGTTCTGGATCCGGTCGTTCCTCGAGTTCAGCTTGCGCTGCGCGTCTCCGGTCTCCTTCTTAAGACTTGTGTTTTGTTCGACGAGCTGGCCCGCAATACATGAGCAACCAGCTTGAAATCTCGCGAGTATCCAACACACCTGTTTCTGAACCACGTTGAGTTCCTCCAGATTACGCTCGAGGAACTCCAGCTTCTTCTGCTGGGCGCGAGAGTTCGCCGAGCGGGCTATAAGCTTGTACTGCTCCCTAACCTCATCCAACTGCATCTCTAGCTCAACCACCTGTCGCAAGCAATCAGCATCGCCTTTAGCAGCTTGCGCCCTTCGCTCACCTTCTCACACCTATTTTGCAGATCCTTCATCAAGCTCTTCTTGACAATCTCAAAGTCGGCATACTGAATCTCGTGCGTCTTTCGCATCCTCTCCAGCTCCTTGGCAGAGTTGGCAAACGTCTCCGTCTCCTCGTTACCAGCCGCGGCTACGGTCAACGCACGCTGCAGACAACATCCACCGTCAGCGGATCCACCCAACGCCGAGTCAAACGCAGCACGCGGCTTACGTTGAGCTCCTCGTTCGAAAGCTTGTAGCTCTCAACCGTACTTTGCAATCTCTTGATCTCAGCCGCCCGAGACTCGGCATGTTCCGTCAGGGTGGAGATCTCGCCTCGAAGCATCTCTTCCTGTGCGCTGTACTTGGACTCGAACTGGGCCTGATGATAAATCATCAGTCTGGCATTACATGAAGGTTAATTCGTCCATCACCCACTTTAAGATCTTCCACTGCTACCGTCTGACTGGACGTGGATTTCTCTGCGTCAAGCTATCAGCAACCGCGTGCGCTGAAACACACCACCAACTCACCAAGCAACTCCTCATACGCCGCATCCCTACGACCAAGCATCTTCTCCACCTCCACCCTTCGCTTGGCCTGCATGTCACTGTCCTCTTGGGCGGCCCTCAGCCTCTCTTGCAAATCGCGGACAGCGTCGTGGTTCTCCGCGAGACTGGTTCGGACCAGCTCTCTGATCTCAGACGAGATGCCTGTGTTGGCGTCCTGACTGTCGAGATTCTGCAGGACTTGGCGCAGTTTATCACCTGCCGAGTCAAGCGATCCTCCCTAGTCGCTCGTGTCAGCTTCACTGGTCGCCAATCGCATGGCATCGCTCTGCTCACCATGTCGATCTTGCTCATCATCTCGTTGAGCATTTCCTGCTTTCGCTTTTCCTTCTCTTCCTCCTTTTCACGTGATTGCACAGCAGTGAGCTCAGCGATCTGTCCTTTCTGCGCGTCAATGTCCCTCTGAAGATCGGCAATCTTCTCCTTGTATGTGTCGAGCACGATAGAAGCGTCCTTTGTATCTGATTCGAGCCGAGCGGACAGAATGCGCAGATCGTTGAGCTCGGTAGACATGGTTTTGTTTTCCTAAATTCCCATGAGCCATACAACTTTCCGGGAATCGTACATGGTACTCACGATCGACACAGACGCCTCTTGCTCCTTTAGATATGCAAGTTCGTCTCGCATGTCGGCTATCAGCTTTTCCTGAGCGGCGAGGGCGGACTCCTGGAAACAGAACATGTCAGTAATTTCTGATATCAACCACCAAGCGATGCGACTAACTTTGTCAGCAAGCTGGTCGCTTAGCTCATTTTCACGCCTGAGGAACTCCTCCCTCTCGTCCTTGTCAAAGCCAAGGCTGAATACGGTCGGTGTATCAGGCCTCGACCCTTCAGCCGAGGAAAGCAATCCGCCCGGTGTGCCTGCCCGGCTTGGGTAGCTGAGTGTACCTCCAGGTGTCGCAGGCATGGGCGATGTGATCCGCTTGGTGGTCGAAGCAGTACCACCCGCTGCTAGAGAAAGAGAGGGTGTCCAGTTGGCCTGGTCCACCTTGACTCCTGCACGCCAGCTCTTGACTTCTTCCTCAAGACTCGCGGTGTGCTCCCGGACCGAGGCGAGCTCGGCGACTGTCTTCTTCAGCATAGCCTTCAATTCAGCCGGAGACATCTCGACATTGACTCGAGCCTTATTCTTGATACTCTTGGCCCGCATACCAAATCGCAGAGTTGACAACGTCTCTGGCTCATTGAAAGTAGCGGGAGAACAATTGATGATGAGAGTGGTACGGGAATTACCTCCCAAGGACTCTGTTCATGGTCAGCAAGGCTGTTCACATGCACAGCGACGACCCACCTTGCAGAATACGAGTGAGTTTGGAGTCTCGGTAGGGTACATGCGATGACTATGCATGCGGTGAATGGACAATCTCACATGACTACTCGCGACTCACCTTTCCATCCGTCAACGAATTGATGACCATACCGAGTGCTGACAGACTCTTGTTGATCTTCTTGGCTTCTTCAAGGGTCTGTCCGGTGGCTCCAGTTTTGCCAACCTGTATATTCAGTCAATGGGAGCGTCCACTTCGCTCAGACCTTCCGCATACCTTTTCGGAGCCCGCCAAATCCACCAGGTAAAGGTTGCCAGATTTCTGACTTCCTGTCTCGGTGTTCCGTTGATGAATGCCGATCACAAAGATTGAGTGAGATCGAGAGGATTCGGCGTTCATGTCTAGCGAAATGGTCAGTGACTATTTGAATGAATCAGGTCGTAGAGCTCGCTCACTGGTCGAGGATACCGCTCGGCTGGATCCTCCAGCTTTCATAACCTTGTACACTTCCGCCTCGGATCCGACGTAGACGTCTGTGAGGTTCTTGACGTATACGCCTCGAGCCTTATCCTCGTGGATCGATAGATTGTCGTTTTGGGCTATACAGAAGCTGTTAGCGCAGCCTCGAATGCACTTTCAATCACTCACGCGCAAGGAGATCCTTGATCTTTTCCATATATATCTCCATGTAGCTGACTTTCACCGTATATTCAATGACGCTGTCGGCCGAGAGAATCGAGGCGAATATTTGCTCGACGATTCGTGGGATGAGACCCTTCAGTTTGGGGTTCTCGATGTCTGCGCCCTGTACAGCTATGTTAGCACGGCAAAAGATAGGCAAACAGGCGCTATGGACTAACCATCATAGCTGCGCGAGGACCCTATGATCAGCGACAGCTCGTCACGTCGGTGTGCCACTCACTATAGGTTTTACCTGAACCGGTCTGTCCATAACAGAACAGTGTACCGTTGAAACCTGTCATAACATCTGCGCGTAGAAAGTATCAACACAGCGGCTCTCGCACGCCCCCGCGCCACTGACCTTCCACAATGCCCTTGACTCCCCAGTCAAAGATCTCATCCTGGCGCGTATCGGTGTCGAACACGCGGTCAAACGTGAAGCCTGCAAACGGTCGGGTATAAGTTTTTACAGCCATACCCGCCTCCAAAGTACGTACCGTCCTTCTCTGGTCCAGCTTGTGGAGGCTGATGTCAGCACCTGAGCGCGTGATAGCTTCTGCACCTGGAGAGAGCGCTCACCCAGGGATGCGTTATTCTTCAATTGCACTGTAGTGCTATCATCGCTGATGACCACGCTCTTGTCTGATCTCGATTCCACCTCCATGCGATTCATGGGCCGGAACCTGTAGTATGCTGCTATTAGCAAGTGCGGGAGCTCGACTCGGATTCGCTTGTTCTCACCGGCAGACAACCTGCGGGAATCATCTGATCAGTCGAAGATTGCGCGCTTTTCATACTGTCTACTGACCTTGATGTTATTGCCAGACATCGCGTGATGGAGCCACTCGGCCACTTCTCACGCCCAAGGCTGATGGGATGGTCGGATGGTCGAACTGGAGCTTTGTGAAGGAGAGTGGTTGAACAATAGCAACGGGGTGTATAGTAGCTTGAGCGCCAGGTCAGACACCGAGCCAAGTAAACGATATCGAGGACATGGGAGAACAATCGAACCCACTCTGGTGGATGAGCAGTGACCCATGTATCGAATGTGAAACGCTGGCGTCAGGCTGGAATCCACTGTCTGGAGACAACAACAAAGTCACTCACGATGTACGTAACGAGAACACGTGGTAGCGTACAGCGTTAGCGTTGAGGCATCATCATATCTTGACGACCGCACCCGAACTTTTGGCTCACTCCGGATCATGAGCTCACAGTATAGATAGCTGAACAGTGGCTCAACTATCCCTTCATAAGGTTACAAACCTGCGCTGATACACCTCCGACACTATCACACCATGTCACGCTCGGCCAAAGTGTTTCTCGCCTCTTCGATCGCCATATCGGTGGGCACGGTGTGGGGGGTTCACTACCTCCAGCAGTGGGAATCCAACGTGGGTATTTGCGTCTCGCCGGTCTCATAGCATTCCAGGAGACAGAAGGACAAGCTGACCTCCCCTATCCCACGCAGAACATGTACCAAGGGGTGGTGAAAGACGAAGCCCGATTAGCAGCCAAAGCCGCCGCGCTGCTCAAGAACGCCACTAGCCCGGCACCCTCACCCTCCTCGTCATCCACGTCCACCCTCAACACGCCCGTACACTCGAGCAATACACCACTGAACACGCCCTCCTCGCCTGTACAGCAACCTGCGCCGGTGGTAGACCCAGAATGCCAGACGTGCGTGGTGTCCCCGCCACCGCAACTGCTCGAGGCGCAGTCGGCCGAACAGCGATCGCGAGAGAGGCAACTGAGGATGAGAGAGTACGAGGATCAGAAGCGGCTCGATGTCAAGCTGAGGGACGAACAGGGTGTCTCAGAACCCGCCGGGCCGGCCAGGATGGTCTAGGCGGATGAAAGAGGGAGGCAACGGAGGAGATCCAAGTCGGGCTCACGAAAAGGAGGATCAGCAGCTCGCAGAGCGGTCGTACAACGGTCCACTTCGAAGAGCTGTAGGCAGCTGTTCACCTGTCGAGGTCTCTCAGGGCTCTCTGAGGTTCAATACGGCGTACGACGGGAGAGGTGCACGACCACGTCTCGGTGTGCCGTTGATCAGGCTCATCGTTGATACATACCCAGCATACAAACCATACCAACTCGAGCGAGCGATAACTTCCCATATCTCTGCATGCATTCACCACTCTTGCCTCGATCCCGACCCACAGTTCAGCTCGTCTCATACCGCCACCCTCTAGATTGAATCTGATTCCGTCCTGTGTCACCACGTGTCTCGCTAGATGGTCCACAAACCAAAAGTCGTTTCCTACAACATCACTCGAGGTCATACCTCTCCATTCAGCTCGCCAAGAGTATACACCTTGGAGCTCCGCTCAAGCGAGGGACAAGACCCAAGACCCGGTATGAGCTATCAAAACGGCGGCTTCCCGCAAAGCCCAGGCTATGGTGGCGGTTACGGAGGGGGGTTCGGTGCTGGAGGAGGTTACGGAGGGGGTTATGGCGGAGGTGGTGGAGGGGGTTACGGCGGACGAGGTAGGGGTGGTGGCGGCCCTCGAAGAGGTAAGCCTCCTGTGGTCTGGCTACAGTATAGAGATAGCTAACCCGTGACTAGACGACCGGCGAGGCGGGGGTGGGGGTCGAGGTGGCCGAGGAGGTTACGGGGGTGGGGGAGGAAGGGACAACCGACCTCCTATTCCAGAGAACTCGAATGCTAGGATGAGGAAGATGGTCATCAAGCTGGGTGATGACGATGTAAGTTGAGACTAGGACTGCTCCTGCCTTGCTCATACGACTAGCTGACGTCTGCATGCGTCTCAGGAGTTCGACCCTGTCGAAGATCCGCCTCGACTTGCGCGAGTCCTACGACGAGGATGGAGGGAGGGTTCGCAAGGGGTGTGTGAGGGTTTCAAGATCAGGTGAGTGAGGATGAAGTACTCGCTGGTCTGGTGTCGACGAAAGAGACGGCATGCTGATTCGCTCACTTTAGCATCACTCAGCAACCACACAAACATAGCTACTACGCCGTGCTCCTCCTCTCCCTCTTCCAGCGATACCCATCTTCAGGCACTGTTGACGGGCCTGGGGAAGACGAAAGTCAGATAGGTGATAAACGAAAGGCTGAAGAGGAAGGCGACGTGGAGTATGGGCGAGAGGTACTGGAAGATATGGCGAGGGCGTTCAGGGGGTGGGTGGAAGGCAGAGAATGGCAGAACGTTCGACTTTGCGTGAGTAAAGGTGACCAGTGGACATGATCGGAATCTCAAGCTGATTCATCCCGTCTTGTAGCTCCAATTCTTCTCACTTCTCGTACCAGCCGGCTTGGTCACCTCCACGTCCCTTCTTTCAGTCTACAAGTCCATGCTAGCCGTGTTGGAGGAGGTAGGAGGTGGTGGAGACCGGGCCGAACGAGCCGTACGAGCTGTCGGAGAGGGCCTTATCAGGGTGGGTCATTGTGTTCATTGTATCCGGCCATACGCTAACACATGAGACAGTCTGGCAAAGTGCTCTACGTGTCATTCCCCGAAGACGTTGAGGGCCTCATCAGCAGCATCGAGGGATACATCATCGGCCGACGCAACGAGCCCAAGGCGCTCGTTGACCCGCTCGCCCCTATCTTAGCCGAAGGTCAAGTGGCTGTCTCTACTCCGGATGTGAGCGTTCTAGTAATCTGGCACATATCCTTACTAACCGACACCCTGTGGTAGAACCTTGACAATCTGCTCTCCGCGTTGCACATGCTTCGGAATGATGCCTTCAATGTACCCGCTTGTTTACCACAGCACTGGGAATCTGCTCAGCCGGTCATTGACGCTACCCAATCCGAGCCTTACGAGCTCGCTACAATCAGCATGCCGCCTGAGATGTACCGGGTCGACGCGGATGAGTTGGTTGTGGGAGAAGGGCAGATTGGTAACATCAGGTTGTTCGCTACTGAGGTGTGTCGCTCGGGCCGAATCACTGCTCCATCACAGTGGTATCTGAGCTGACGATCGCTTCAAGGTCGTTCCCGAGCCCAGCACGCTCGAAGGCTGGGTACTGCAAAGCCTGGTACTGGACCTCGTCAACATCTACGAAGTCAACAGGAAGGACTGCGCATCTCTGCTGCTGAACTTGCGCATACATTTCCCTCGGGACACCTTCAAGCCCACCGCTCCGCCCGCGGAAGATGCGCCTCCTGCATCGACATGGTCTCTGGAGTCCCTTGTCATCTGCACGTTACTCAATGCCATGTTGACTCTCCCCCGATCGGCGTATAAGCTCATCTACTACGGATCGGTGATCACCGAGCTTTGTAAGCTCAGCCCGAACACCGTCGCCCCGCCTGTCGGTCGAGCTGTAAGGAAGATCTTCAGCCTACTGGGAGGAGAAGGCCTGGATGTGGAAATTGGAAGAAGGGTTACCGATTGGTTCAGCACTCATCTGAGCAATTTCGGATTCCAGTGGATGTGGAAGGAGTGGTGTGTCTGGCGCTGTGTCGCGCTAGAGTGCGTGCTGAATGGTCTTTCAGGATCTCTGAGCTCGAGCTGCCCTCTTCGCATCCCCGACGAGCTTTCATGCGCCGCGTCACGGAGCTGGAGATCAGGTTGGCCTATCACGACCGTATCCTGGAGACGCTGCCGGACGCCATGGTGGCGGACAATGCGGGCGTCATCTCGTCCGAACCGCCAGAGCCATTCTGGGCGTACGAAAGGGCAGGTAAGTATGGCCTGGATGTACAATATATCACGGCTGCGCTGACAAGACTGTGGCGCAGATCATCCTCTCCACGCTGAAGCCAAAGAGGTTCTTGCCCTGTTCCGACAGAAGGCCACCAGCAGCGATGTCAAGCAATACATCGAGCAGCTGCCTAGTGCTTCAGACGGTCCAAGGGAGTCATTACCTCCCGCAATGAGGCAGATGGTCGTCGAGACTCTCTTGCACCTCGGTTCCAGGTCATTCTCGCACTTCTTGAACGCCACCGAGCGATACATCGACATTCTTAGGTACCTCACTCCCGACTATGCCTCGCGTCGGACCGTGCTCGAGGGTATCCAGTCGTACTGGCGATACTCCAGCCAGCAACGACTTGTGACTTGCGACAAGTACCTGCAGTATGGAGTCTTGGAAGGCTTGGACATCATCGACTTCACCTTTGCTGAGGACGGCGTATCCGAGGGCGAAGATGCAGATGGGTGGACCGACGGATGGAAGTGGGAGATTCTGAGGATGACTGTGGAGAAGCATGTCGGTCGGGTCAATGCTATCAGGAAGCGACTGAGGGTGATCGAGAGAGAGGACGAAACCGCTCGAGCCAGGCGAGCTGCTGACAAGCTCGAGCGAGGAGGCGATGTAGGCACCGACGATGACGCGGTCGAGGGTGGGTTGCTGGCGACGCCTGGACATGCTGAATACTGACTCCATGGCGCGCCGATTTAGATCCAGAGATCCGCCCAGAAGGATCAAAAGAGTTCCGAGATGCCCAGACCTCGCTCGATATCCAGGCTACTCGTTTGGAAAAGGTCTTGACTGCTACCATCAAGCAGTTCGTATCGAGCCTTTTGCCTTGGACGGCAGGATCGGCATCAGTCAGCAGCGACGGTCTCAAGGGAGCTCTGGCACTGCTGGAGAGTGGAGAAGAGGCCATGTGGGGTGTCAGGGCCAAGTGGGGTTGGTACAGAGAGTTCATCCGGCTGGTGAGTTGATCGGCTGCGGCTTTCGTATTGGCATACGGATGGCGACAACGCGGACCGCGCTGATGCCTATTGCTGCCTCATAGTGGTCCGCGCACCTGCTGCCCCTCGGCGAGGTCATCGAGACCACCGTATTCGCCTACACCCCAAACGAAGGCGGCTTCGAGGCTCGTGCAGAAAGGATGGTCAGAGGTGTGTGGGACGCCGCACTCGGGGCCTAGGTGCATGTTTGGCTCAGAAATGTATACATTGTTAATTGCGCGCGAGTACTGATCAGAGACTGCTCGATTGACGGCTCGGCTGACGTGCGCGGCTTGTGAGGGCTTGTGGGGTAAGTCTCAGCGCCGTTGCGGATCAGCACAGACGTGGTGCGAAAGGACGGTACAGCACATAGGAGTGATCGGGACAAAGGATAGCAACCCTTTGTACTGACCTGACCCGCGAGATTGCCTAGATTCCTGTGTCCATCAGGTTGACGCAATCTAGTGGATCACTACACAGCTTGCGCCGACCAGCACGCGCAGCACCGATCCTCAAGATGGCAACAGTCGTCTCTTCTCACGCCGGCTTGGCGGTCCGCGGCGCTCGACCCGAAGCCATCTTGGTCGTGCTCATAGTAACCGTAGCGCTCTTTGTGTACCTGAGTGGATCTCGTACGAAGAACAAAGGTGGTGAGGGGATTAGTCGCGTTGGTCTGGCGTCTCACCAGTGGAATGGTGCTGATGGTGACCTAGAGCCAGCGAGACGAGATTCCGATAGGAAGGAAGGTAAACCACGAAACGCAAGCGTAAACGCAGGGAATGCTGAGACAGGTGAAGAAGAAGATGTCGCCGGGGACACAGAGGGGCAAAGTCGGCGTCGTCATCGCAAGAAGACAGAGCAAGCCAGAGCGGATGCTATGATATCTGAGAAGGGGAAAGAGGAGCAAGAGGAAAAGGAGCGACTCAAGGCAGAAGTGGCCAAGAAGAAGGCTAGGAAGGAGAAAGAGGCGAAGGAGAAGGCCGAGCAGAAGGAGGAAAAGGCGGCTAGAGAAAAGCTCGAGGCAGAGGAGACAGTACAACTAGAAGCCGCCCGTCGTGCCGACGAAGATTCGGCACCGCCGACCCCTGCTCTTTCCGACCGGCTCTACAAGCGCGATGCCAAGCGCAGACCGGAACGACCTAGTGGACGCGACTCGCCGGTATTGCTCAAGCGGGATGCCGGTGGTCGGTGGACCCGACCGCCTCTTTCAGGAAAGCAAGGGGTGCGATTCGACGATGGTGGGAAGCAGGGGAAGGAGGCCAAGTCTATGGTGACGTTCAACGGCGAGGATCCGACCGATTGGCTGTATGAACAGAGTCATACGGACCTGTTGAAGAATCACGTCTCGATTCAGCGCGGAAGGGACAGTGATCGACCTGAGGGGAAAGTCGATGGCTCGGAAACGCCTATCAAGCGACTCATAGAGCGCGGGGAGCTGAGCGACAAGTTGATCGCGCTCATGCGCCGAGCAGAGTGGCATTGCCTGGTCGACCTGCTACATTCAAAGACATCGCGAGAGGTCAAGCGCGCGGCGGCGGCAGATCAGTGGATCCCGGGCATCGGACCGATCCCATCCATGATCTGCGACGTGGTCCAGCAGATCATAGCGGAGAAGAAGATACACCTACCTCGGCTCATGCTCGCCATGGCTCTGCCGCATCCGCAGATCGACAAGGATGCCGAACGCAAGAGGACGGGGCACATCGAATCCTTCTTAGGCTATCTCCAAGGGGCGGGGTTTCAGGTGAAGGCTGCGATCGAGGGCCTTCAGATTCGCGCTTGGAAGAACTCGCCTCTGGCAGACTGTCAAAAGGCGGTCATGCAGTGGACGGCGGACCAGCTCGAGGCGAGACCAGAGTCCAAGGAATTTCAACTTGTTCTGGGGCTGTTTGTGCCCTATTACAGGGCGACAGCTTCGTACAGTCCCGCGCACATCAAAAAGTCGATGCCGGTGGGATGGGAAGCGCAAGTTGGCTTGACAGCTTCGCATCTTGTCGAATGGTTGCGATATATCGGCAAGGCGTTCATCATCTCCCGGATGTTTTCTTCGACCGGCGCTGACTTAGGTCAAGATCTGTCGATGCGACTCACCATGTCACATAGTCGAGGCTACCTGGGGTTCGTGGCGGAATACACTTTGTTCCTACCATCCGTCAAGGGGGACGACCTGTCGCCTCTATCGAGCGTGATCAACCCACAAGAGGAAGCGGTGTTGAAACGATCGAGGTATCTAGTCTCCAGATGGGTCGAACATCTCGCCGACAACGTGTACAAGAGGGCCGACGGTCAGAGCTTCTTCACCGAGATCTCACTGATCCAGTACGTTCAGATGTGCTTTCGACCTGGTATCCCGCTCTCAGAGCTCGATCCGGAGGTGGTCGCCGCGCAGATGCAAGGTAGATCCGCCCCACGAGCGAGACCTGATGCTGCGCTGGTTGCTCAACCGGTGAACATGGATGTCAAGTTGGAGACGCTCAATCAGCTATGGAAATCCGATCTAGGCTCGCATCTAGCCGAGCAGTTTGCGAGATTCTATCGACTGGTCAATGCCGGATCGATACGATTTGTCAACCAACGCCAGTATCACTGGTACAACCCTACCAACACTTCGGAAGCTATCATTGAGGGCGAGAGGTTCAATCAGGCCACATTCCGAGCGATGCTCATGGTCAGCATGTTTTTGAGCAAGCACAGCATCGGAAGTACATTCGCATACAAGTCCGACAGGATCAGGAGAGACGAGCCCGAGAGCAACATGGACTTTGAACTGGCGCTGGGTTACGGATCACTCAAGTCGATCGACTTTGGAGGCTTGATTCCCATCGAACTGGACCGACTGAAATCGCCTCTACCTCGATTTCTGGACATGTCTGGCTGCAGAGGTCTGACATCAGTCATCTTGCCCTTTGTGTCGTTCGAGCCAACCCACAGCAACGATCCGTCCCAGCCTTCGTCAGCAGCGTTCGTGCTCCGTAAGCAATGGGGGCTCTTTGAACCTCTATATGGGAGGGGAGGTACCGATTTTGGAGTCACCTTCCATGGGCCCAGTCCGACAGGGCGCCAAGCCCTCGTGGACCAGCTCGCTATGGTGCTCTCCGAAGAAACGGGTCGTTGGGTCCAGGATGCCAGGGCAGAGAACGTACGCAACAAATTGGATATGGTGGTACATATGATCAGGACGAGGGTGAAATACATCACTATCGCTGGCGAGGGTCGGAAGGACGATAGCGAGAGGAGCGAGTTGAGCGAGTTTGAGCTGCCCCGACAACTAGCAGCGGAATCTCAGGGATGATCCAAACATCCTCATTGTCCCAACACAATGCATTACAACAGTCATGATTCATGATGGTCGGATGATACGCCGTGCTGATAGTCAAAATGGCTGAGTATGGTATGAACTAATGCCTACAACACAGAGCCTCCCTCTACTTGTACTTGTCTCCCAGCTCCCGCCTCGCAGTCGGGTCCAGACTGTTCCTCATCCCTAGCAGCGTCTTGCTAACGGCTTCCGTGGTCCCGATCATGGGCTTCAAGACCGCTATGGGCACAGCCCTGACGACCGCCTTGAGTGGACCCTACAACGAGTACTGCATGAGCATTGAAACACGACGTCAATCGGACTAGCACTCACATCGTCACCGGACCGCTCGTATACCTCCATGGGAACCGCCAGAATGGTCTGCGCGGCAGCATTGACGTTCTTGGAAAGGCTCTTGTACGCCGCTTGAACTCCCTCCTTCATACTCTCGGGTTGGTTGGCATATCGTGACACCACTTCCCCTTCGTCTTCGCTGGACGAACCGTTGCCGGTGAGGTGATCGACCAGGGCGTCTCCCGCGTCCCAATCTGGCATGGAAGGCGATGTGGCAGGGATGGATCGCTCTACCTGGCCAACCACATGTTGATCAAACTTGCCTCCGAGCACACCTTCGGCCTTTTCGAGCACTACCTGGGTACCTGTAGCCAGCCTCGCTCCCAGCTTCATCATTTCAACAGCGGTCGACTTGACGAAACTGTTGGTACCCCTCTGTACGCCTTTTGCAAGTCGTCCGTCTTTGCGATACTGCTCTATCGGTAGTAGGATCAAATCGGCTACACCGGAGCCGACATTGACAATGGATCGGATTGGTGAGACGCCCGAAATGACATCTGCCAGCTGGTTGGCCTTCACATCTGGCGTCCAAAGGTCCTGCAGCGTGGTCCCCAGCCGGTCCCACCCGGTCACCCCGGACAAGGTGATGTGACGAAGGGTCATCTCGGCGCCGTCAAAGTGGAAAAAGTTCATCAACTCAATCGTCTTGCCCTCTCTCAGAGCGGAGAAATCCACTCGTTTGGGCTTGTAGTCCAGCTTGAGCTCAATCGGGAAGATCTCCACATGCTGGAAAAAAGGTTCTTGATGTCTCGTGGAGCCAAGGGGAGCACCCTGTGAAGGAGCCGGAATCGAGGGTTTGAAGCTGAAGAAACGCTTCAGGAAGTCGAGCGCGTCCTGATCGACATGCAGTCGAAGAGGAAGGATCTTAGCCTGCACGCACGAGCGAACGGTCAGTTCTGTGCGATCAAGTACCATGAGCCATTGGAATACCTACCCTTAGCCGCATCTCCTCTTCACCGCCTTCCTGCAAACGGACACCCTGTAGCTCCAACCTGACGAGATCCGCGTCTGTCTCCCTGACATTACCCCTACTGTCCGCTTTCATACCCATCAAAAACTTCTTCCAAGTAGAAGTCTTGATATGATCCAGGATGTCCATCTCCTTGATTTGCACTTCGACCTTTGACGATACTTGCTCGGCGGGCGGGAACGTGTCATACGAGGCGCGAAGATTCGTGAGAGCGATTTCTATCTGGGGCTTCTTGGATCTGGTCAATTTCTTACCCCTGAGCTGCGTCCGACGATGATCTTGCGCATGGATAGGGTGACCCGGCCCAGCGGGTGGCAAGGTCTGCCAGGACGATTCCGTTGCCGCATCTGTGTCGCCCAACTGATCAAGCTCTTCGTCGATCGCGGCAATGAGAGCAGCGGCATCCGATGTGTCACCCTTGTTAAGGCCAATGTGAATTGAGTTAAATAGGACAGACTTGGTCTCGCGTCCGATGTCAAAGGAACCACCATCGTCTGCCTTCTGCCCGGATGCCAAAAGCTGTCGAATACGTTCCAATCTGCGCCGCACCGCCCGCATTTCGTCTTTGATAGCCTTGCGTGTCCTTACCCAATCATAGCCTTCGTACAATAGCACACTGACGTTACACTCATGTAACTTGACATGAAGTTTGCCCAAGGGTGAGCTTTAGGGTTATCAGCTACGTCCGTGCTTGCGTGTATTTGCACTTACTCTTCTTGATTAGCCTTGTTCAATATCGGCAGGGCATCCCAGTACTCCTCGTCCATGTCAAAGGGCTCATGATACAGCAATTTGATAGTCTCTCCTCCCTCCTCTGCATCATCCCCTTCGGTCTGCCACACGCGCAAACTCTCGCCTGTGGCTTGATCTGTCGATGGGGTACTGCCCGGTATCCGAGACGCCCGATCAATATAATCAAGATTGGTAGGTAAGTCATCATCGATCATATCTGCGCCTGAGACAATGTCGGGAACGAGGTTAAAAGCATCTTCGTCGATAGAGTCAAAGACGTTGATGGACTCTTCCAGGGACACTGAGGAGCGGGCCGAGGAAGCAGGGTCGACTGTACGAGGGACCAGGTTACCGAGATCGCTTGAAAGCTGTCCGAAGGTGGCCAGCGAATCGGCACAAGCGGTCATGGTGACTTGGAGTTGGCGAATGTTAACCTGCAACTACCGGTCAGATCTGGGTGGATATCCATGGCCTGTGAAGCTAACCTCGATGCGAGTGGCACTTAGATCTCTCATGCAGTCTGCCTCCACAGCTACGATTTCAAGGAGTCGCGCATAACCCGCTCTCTATTCGGTGTTGAATCAGTGGAAGGGCCAAAGTGTTACTGAAACCACCTACCTTCCAAACTTCCGCAGCCCCTTGAACCCCGGACGCCAACTCGACCACTGCATCGAGATTGTCTATAGCAAGAACGGCCAAGCGACTGGCGCTGAGGATGAAGATACTGTCGTCCGCCTCTGACCGTATTTCCGTCTTGGCTTCAAGGGTACCTAGTACCAGAACGACAGCACCCGGCAAGGTGGGCGTTGCAGCGTGTAAAGAAACGTCATTCAGTTGCACACTGATTCGAGTCATTTCGGAGGGCACGACGTCCTCGAAGACACCCTCAGGCGTTTTTGCGAACCGCTGTAGATCATCAACCCATTCGATCGATTGCAGATAGAGCGTGAGATGGTTGCAAATAACTGAGATGCCAGTTTCTTTCGTGCCAGCTGACACATTCGTGGCTGAGGAGAACCGTAATTGGATCGACGGAACCTGATGCGAGGCTAAAGTGAAGGACGTGGTGCGACCAAGTATACTTAGCGGCCTCGCCGCATCAGATCGATCGGAGAAGGTCGCGTCCATCACTGATAGGCTCACTGCCGTTTCGCGTCGACCCCCTACGTTGGACTCGACCTTTGTATCGATATCAATCGCTCTAAGAGACAGGGTGCGGTTGGTCCTGTCCGCCCTTGGAACGAACAGAGTAACATCTGCCTCGTTCAAGTAGACATGGAGTGTCGTTGCTGAAAGCTGCTCGTCATCGTCGACGATTGCCGAGCTTGAAGCCGAGGAGCTCCCCCTGGTCGAGCCGGGAGCGCCGAAGAACCTCGATCCGATCATTTTGAGGTCGTCCCGCGGCTTTGGGGCAGAACCATCGCCAAATGCACCATCCAACCAGTGCGTAATATCGTCTGCAAAGAATTGCAGACCCTCTACTGTGTGTTGACGGATTATAGCTTGAACGCAAGGGATACGGCAAGTTATCGAAGTAGTCTTTTCAGACTCAATGGCTGGCGTGTTGGTGCTTATGTTGACGAGTGGCAGTAAAGATGTTCCGTTCTGATCATCGGGATCTGGTGCCAATGGGCCCACGACAAGGAAAGCGCTTGACCTCTTCTCTGCATAGTTACACATGTGTCAGTTGCGGAACGAACTCGTAATGAGCTATCACTTACCGCGGGCTCGGCAGAAGAAGAGGAGCATCCTCTCCCATTCCAGACTGGACCCGCTGTGCTGTCCCGAAGTTTGCTGCAAAGGCAATTGACCGTTGCTCGATGCTGCAGATATTTCGGCTGCAATCTGGTGTATATCGAGCGTAACGATGCCGGATCGTAAATGGCCTCCGTCGCCCCAAGTTTCACGGTGATTAATGGGAGCAGGACAGCGGATGTCGAGTCTAACCATTGCACACCTGATAGTTGCCACCGCTCTGCTTCGAGGTCGCACCGCAGTCACGCTTACTTGGGCATCAAGGTCGTCAATGACGCTCTGGACAGCGCTATGTCGTGGAGGAAGAGCGGGTCGCGACGAGGGCCGGACATTAAGAGGTGGGTCCGAATTCCTTCGCGGCGGCACGGCATGAACGGCAGGCGCGATCTGCCGCAACATCGGGAGGAGTCGTTCCACTAGAGACAGATCGAGAAAGACGTGTATGGGTTGCAGCGATACCGTAGCCGTGGTATCGGCCGTCATGTCCTTCTGCAATTCCAAAGCGGGTATTTCTTTCTCGTCCGAGGGTACCACCGGAGCGGCACCCTTGAGAATGCCTCTCCCTTTTTGCCTTACCTTCCATTGTTTCTCGCCGGCAGTCTTTCGTTGAGAGCTGGGATTTCGCCAATCTGCAGTGTCGAAGTGAGGAAACACCGCTTCGTTACTGGTGCTGGTTCCTCCTAATGAGCCTGGCCCGTGGCATACAAGGCCTGATACTAAATCGTACTGCTTGGGGAGGTTGTTATCGAAGAGCAGGACCGGGAATATTCCTCCTAGGGGTGGGTCTAACGGATCGCCCATACTAGTTGCAGTAGAGGGGAGGTGTTCAAAGATCGATGCGTCCTTCAAGGTCAGGCTAAAGACAGGTGTCCTGAAACCTGCTGGATTCGTTTGTCTTCGCGGCAATCGGAGCGCCATGGAAGCGTTGTTGCGGTTGGCTGTGCCACGAGCATGTGGTTGTAGGTCACATCCGATGCTAGCGTACTCTATATCCAGCTGTTCAGTTCGAAATCTGAGATGGCCTACGGGCACAGAGGCTGTTCCGGGCTTTATCCAGTATTGCTGCAGTGCCGTCGCGAAATCGGCGCTGTTTTCGGCAGAAAGGTCATAGACGATTATTGCATGCAAGCCTTTGAGGCAGAATTGCCCAACGATGGGAGGCGGCTCTTTTGCTACCGCACGGGATTCAGTTTGCTGCAAGGCTGTCGAAGGATTCGTGTTCTCCTGATCAGCGCGAGTGGCGCATCGTGTGGCAGCAAGAAGCACCGGTAGGTGCTTCGGCAAGATGGCTAATGCTACCGATCCCATATTAAGCTCGAATTTGACCGAGGGAGATTGCAGAGTCGTCGATTGATCGTAAGAAGCTCGAGAGCCTGATGGATCAGTCGTTTGGATGGCGTCTGGCGAAAGCACCAGACGGGTTGTCTTCATCCTGAAGACGATATCCTCTGAGCCAAAAGTCAAGATGAGGGATTCCTTCAGGGATGTCGGTTGATCAGGTGGAGTGGGCGTAGCCGACCTGGTGCTGCTGCTACTTTCGCTGTCGACATAGGTGTTCAGACCACGCACAGAGGTCATCGGTGCCTCGCTGATTGCACTGAAGAACATACTCGCTTCAGAGTTAGTCGCCGACATCGTGCTGTCCCGTAAGTCTGCCACTGCTTGAGACATGACCATATTCGGATAATCCTCATTACTGCTCGACGATGTGTTAGATGATGATATGGAAGAGGTGGAAAACGATGAAGGGAGGTGCGGTCGATTATGCGACTGATCGTTGATCCTGTCCAGCGGCAACATGTAGACCGAAACTCTTGATATCCGTACGGCTCGTTGCGTTGTCTTCTTGCCATTGTCACCGTCCGTATTATGCGCCTGAGCTGTTTCGTCCGCATAGAAGACCTCTCCTACCCTGAGCTCAAAGATGCCGCCATGTTCGTCGTCCTCAACTCGGATTTGCACACGGATGGTCCTGATCCTAAATTCGAGCCTCGCAAGTATCCGTTCCACCAGTCCCGCCAACACCGTAGTGCTCTCGACGTTGGCGGGAAGAGGGGACCCTGCATTGGGACTCGCTGTACGTTCGAAGGGGAAAGACCCCGGAACCCCATCGCCAGAGAAGGGATCATTCTGTGTCAATATCAGGGATTGCCGGATGGAACGGTCCAGTTCCGCTTCTTCGTGCGCGTCAAGCTCTTGGTGCAGGAAATCGCCAGCAGCAGACGTGACTGATTCGGCCAAATCTCGCTGATCGGTGTGCAGCTCGCTCCCATCCCGCGATTTTCCTTTCGGCGGTACGGAAGAGGGCGACAAGGCGAAGCACAGGCTTAGTTCATCGAGATTGAGGCACAATGGATCGGACCACAGATTGGATATTGGGACTTGGGCTGTGATCTTCGACAATCCTCCCGAGACCAGTCGAAGTGGGATACCGGCCGGGATGATCGCGTTGATCTCCTGTGTTGATGGCTCTCGTCAGCTCCGGTCCCGACACACACTCGTCATCACACTGGACTCGACATACATCCGTGTCCAACTCCAAGCCTTCTATCTCCAGCCACCCCTCGCTGATCTGAGCCTGTATCCTATCCGCATCGAGCGCTTCGTCCTTGACGAACCTTCCCAGAGCCCTCTTGAGCACGTAGGAGAGGAAGCGCCTCTGAATATTGGCCGGTAGGGAGATCGACGGCAGAGATGGAAGGCTGAACGGGAATGTGGTAAGGAAGGAAGGCAGGGTGAACATGCTGGTAGACGGAGGGGTGATGCGGACCCCCCTCACATCCTATATTTGTCTTTGCTAAGGAATTGGGTTGACACGCAGCGCTGACGAGATGGTGATATGAGGAGCAAGGTGAGTACGACCCAGCACCTCGTTGTACGGTTTATCTCGTCACAACATCGTAATCGCCCTCCTATCTGGTCAGTCCGGGTGGCAACATGGGCAATCAGCCGGTTCACAGAGGCGGCGATCACCGCATCAACGACAGCCTTTCCTCGTCGTCGATCATGTGCCACATCATATAAGCCCGGGATCTGAACGTCGCCAGGCGGGTCCTTGGCCATGTTACATAATACCGATCACAAGGCCGTCGTCCTTCCCCCCCCCCCTCAGGTGACCTGTGGAGAGTCATCTGTCATTTCTATGGTGGACCCTATGCTTATCCTGAATCTCACCCTTCCATCTACCCTGAGATCACAGCTGATACTCCCGCATACAGCACCCTCAGCCAATACCATCTGCCACACTGGGTCACAGCAACAACCGCCAACACCACCATACAACACCCCACCACACATCATCATCATCACCATCATCATCCTCCTCCTCCGAACCCATACACCGCTGCTCACATCCAACCCGCGCCATCTCACTCTCCACACACACCCGATCAAGCTCACGCCCGTTCACTGCTGCCGGGATCCTCTGACACTGCACGTATCTTGTTCCTTGCGCCCCTCCCTCTTCAGCGACGCGGCAACCAGCTCACACCTTGACATCACACCAGACCTCACTCAACACCTCCCCTTCGCGGTCGTCTTCAACTGCCGCTGAAGGATCCTCGGTCATTCCCAACGACTCGACAGACCATAGCCCAGATCCCCGTCAGCTCCCTCGTCCCTTGCCGTGATTTGCGCTGATCCGAGCCGCACTTCACACAACGTCAGACGAGCTTGGCAACGCCCGACACAGCTAGAACTGGACCGCCGAGGTATATCAAGTCGGAGTCCGATTGCTGCACAGGAATAGGTGTTATCGACGGAAGGACTCTTCAAGGAAACGTACGCGTCGTACCGAACTACACGGGAACCCCACAAGGTGAGTCGTCAGTCCGCTTCTACGGGTTGCTATTGGCCGGCGGCAATGGTCGGGCGTGTTCGTGTATGCGGTAGAGGTTGGGAAGGGCCACACGGCTCGGTCCCTCACGACCTCTGCTACTAGCCGCTTCTCGGACGCGCTGGGACGGGTCCAAGGCGTGCGCGATGTCGGATTTCAGATTCCAGCTTGCCGCTCAACCCCTCCTACACCCTCAAACTCTCGTTCGGAGCAACCGAGAACCCCAAATTCGGGCTCCACATCACCCCCGCACATCTCGTCATGACAATGTTCCCACGTCATGAAAGCTCGTTCGCGATGTTTGCGATGGCATCACTCGCCATGAGCCAACGCGTTTAGTACTGCGGAGCTACAGAGCATGACAGGTTTTGGCGGGATAGGACAGGCTCGCCGAAAACTCATTTTCCGCATTCTGCGTCGAAACATCTTTCTTCTGGTCGTTGCCTATGGTGCTGCTTCGACGCGCGTGACTGGCCGTATCAATCGCTGACTCTTGCTTGTTCCACTCCTACCGCCTTCATCATCCCCTACACTCGTCCACAAACACACAATGACCCTACCAATCCTCGTCCTCCTTACTGTCGCTTCGCCGCATGGTCTGCTCGCCCCATGTCCATGTTGGTCTCGCTTTACCCAAAGTAGCCTATAAACATACATCATGTCAGGAGTAGGACTCGTCAACGGCGTCCGGGTTACCCGTAAGCCGCCTCATCGTAGCAAGATCGCTTTGCCCGCTAATGCCTCACTTTCTTGTCTAGCCGATGACCCCTCGAAGGTTGTCACCGTCGGCGCCTCATCGGGCAAGACTGGCAAAGACATGAGCATTTCTTACACCAACTGTAAAGTAGTCGGAAACGGAAGTTTTGGTGTTGTGTTTGCTGCAAAGATGCTTCGTGAGTGCTGAGACTGCATCCAGAAGGCAACTTGTCACTGACCTAGCATACTCAGCTACCAAGCACGACGATGGAACGGAGGAACCAGAGGCAGAAATCGCCATCAAGAAGGTCTTGCAGGACAAGCGATTCAAGGTGCGTCACGGGTGATATGCGATCAGGTAGAACTCGTCTGACCCCTGAATCTCCCACCGCAGAACCGAGAATTACAGATCATGAGACTCGTCTCTCACCCCAACGTGGTGGATCTTAAAGCGTTCTTTTACTCAAACGGAGACAAGGTGAGGTTCGGGCGGATCTCCAATGTATCGGTTTCTGACTGTATCACGACTTGCAGAAAGACGAGGTCTACCTCAACTTGGTTCTCGAATTCGTACCCGAAACCGTGTACCGAGCTTCGCGACACTACGCCAAGCTAAAGCAGGCTATGCCTATGCTGCAGATCAAGCTGTACATGTACCAGGTGAGGATGCTTACTCTGACCCGGGTGTCTAATGCTCATCCCCTCGTAGCTGCTCCGATCGTTGGCATACATCCACTCTGTGGGCATCTGTCATCGAGATATCAAGCCTCAAAACCTGCTTCTCAACCCTGCTACCGGAATCCTCAAGCTGTGTGACTTTGGATCCGCTAAGATTCTTATCGCCGGTGAACCGAATGTTTCATACATCTGTTCGCGATACTACCGAGCTCCCGAACTCATCTTCGGAGCGACAAACTACACCACCAATATCGACATCTGGTCCACCGGATGTGTCATGGCGGAGTTGATGCTCGGTCAGCCCTTGTTCCCGGGAGAATCGGGCATTGATCAGCTGGTGGAGATCATCAAGGTGCTGGGCACTCCTACTAGGGAACAGATCAAGACGATGAACCCCAACGTGAGTCATGCGGATACCTCAGATGGCAAGATAGCTGACACAGGTTTCGCCTAGTATATGGAACACAAGTTCCCTCAGATCAAGCCTCACCCCTTCACTAAGGTGTTCCGACCACGCACCCCTCAGGATGCCATCAACATCATCAGTACTCTGCTCGAATACACCCCAACCGCTCGACTGACCGCTCCCGAGGCATTGGTGCATAACTTCTTCGATGAGCTGAGGACCGAGGGCGCACGACTGCCTAACGGAAGGGAGATGCCTGCGCTGTTTGACTTCACTAGGGAGGGTATGTCACTGATTCAATCGATCTTCGACGCAGAGCCGAACGCTGACGCTTGACACTCATCACAGAGCTCTCGACCAGACCAGACCTCATCCGACAACTGGTACCTCCGCACGCTGAGGAGGCTCTTAAAGAGCGGGGCATCGATATCGAGGGCTTTGTTCCGATTCCATTGGAGCAGCTGCGTATCTCGCTTGACGTGGGTTACCCTTGGCTAGATAGTGGTGAAGAAGCTGACCAATGTTGCCTATCCAGTAAACTATGCCTTCGCGTAATGTCGCGCCTCGATACACGATTTCGCAATTCACTTGTCTCCTGGTCTTCATCGCATCCTTAATCCTCGCCTATACCAAGCCGGACGTTCCTACGCCCTGACTCAGTCTCCCGTCTTTCCCCCTTTTCCTTTCCACTTCTCCAGCATCTACCTGACTCTTGTGGTGAACCGTGATCTGTGATGAGCCATGTCGTAACCCGCACGAGGTCGAGTACCATCGACCTCTCCCCGGCCCGACACACGCCTGTGGACGGAGAATGAGCCCTTGAATTGAACCTGTACGAAGAGAATATGAATGCATTGATCTGTCTTTCTGGGTGTGCTTGTGGTTTATGGTCAAGGCTCGGGTTGAGCAAGCTTCGGCTCGCTGATATGGCAAGAGGGTAAAGCAACCCAAAAAGAAAGGCTTTGCCGCACAAAGCGACTTGAGCAAAAAGTAACTTCCTGTCAGGGAATCGAACCCTGGTCTCCCGCGATCGGCTGATCAGAAGTACTGATCAAGCTGACAAGCGAGCATACTAACCGTTATACGAACAAGAATTTGTTGTTTATCAGTGTGGTTTACACAATATATTTCGAACGCAATTCGGCGGTGTACCCGCTTCTGAGGTCTGCCTTTGCGACTGCTCTGTTACAATATACCTCCTCGGCTCCTCCCTATGCCGAGCAGGACCTCGACTCTCATCGGGTGCTCAGGTGTCGGCCTGCATCATCTTGAGCATGCTCACGACGGCCGTTCGACCCTCTGCGCATTAGCCCGACGCTCATTGGCCAGCGCGACTGAATCCCGACTTGTTCCGAACGCGAGTGACAACCTCGAATGGCGTGCCTATCTTTGATCCCCCCAAATATCACTTCCTGTGACTGACTGTGTGTGACTGCCGATCTACTATTCGTCCCTCTGCGATTCGACGTTATCCCAGTGGCCGGCCAGCTCGTTGTCAGACTTAGCTTCGCTCGCTGTCATCCTCGTTCCGCGACTCTCCATCACCTCGACGTTGGTCTCGATCTTGAAGCGCCATGTCTCTCATTCGACCTACCGCTTCCACTTCCGCTTTCCGCGCTTTGGGTCTCGGTCTCGGTGCGAGGGGTCTCCATACCTGTGCGTTGGATTTCATCCTAGACATTGCGGTCCACCGTCGACGGTTGCACCTGTGCGGAGCTCAGCACCATGGTCGATCGACCCGCAATGGCGATCGCATTTGCTACTTCCTTGTCGTGCTTCACGCCTTACATCCTGCTGACATCTCCCTCTCCAGCTCGAGCACTTGCCATTCGAGCATCAGGCATCCGACGGGACGCTACCGTGGCTGCTAACGACACTGGTGGCTACAAGTATGTTCCGGGAGGACGTGAGTGTCGCATTCTTGTCTTCGTCCGGGTGTCGTCAAGATCGATGGAAGCTACTTGCGCCGACGCGGTGTGCGTAAATCGGGATCGCCGGATGCTGCGAGGCGTGCAGGATGTGTATTGGGCAAGTGACCGAGAAAGAAGCTCACGCCGATACCTATCAACAGCCGTGCTCAAGGGTACCGTCAACGACGCGACCACCTTCCCCGAACCGTCCAAGTCTCACGGATCATACCACTGGGCCTTCGAGCGAGTGCTCTCGGCCGCTTTGGTCCCTGCTACCGTTGGAGCGGCGGTCTCGACCGGTTCAGCCTACGTGAGTGGTACTTCTTCCGCGTCAGGTATCGAGCTAGAACGACAGTCGCTGATCTGCTCTGATCAACTCTGCCATCCATCATCGTCTTGTCAACTGGGCTCCCTTCCTTTTCCCTTTCGCATACACAGCCCATAATGGACGGTATCCTCGCTGTTTCACTCATCATCCACTCCCACATCGGATTCGACTCTTGTCTTGCCGATTACCTTCACCCTCGAAAGTTCACCATCATCGGTCCCATATGTCAGTGGCTGCTCAAGATCGCTACGGGACTCAGTGTGTGGGGTGTATACGAGTTCAACACGAACGACATCGGTGGGTCGCTTTCCCTCCATTATACCCCTCGCTGATAAATGGCCATCCATCAGGCCTTACCGAGCTCATTAGGCGAATGTGGACCGCCTAAGTGCACCGTCCTTTAGGGTGGTATCCTCCAGGTAGTGTTCCAGCAACATACTCTCTTACCAGACAGGCCGGGGAGTTTTGATATATGACAGGATCGACGTGTACTTTCCATTTGTCTCATACCTGTTCATTTGGATGCAGCGACTGAACACAGCGGGCAATCGCCTAGAACAGCGATACTACGACCTGGTCAAACGCAATAGCAACGCTGCTTGTCAACTCTTATTAGTTACTTCATAGGTGCTGCATAGCCCATACACGCTAGCGGAGGGTGACAACGAGACAAGTCCGGTTAGACCATTCGGGTCCGCTTAGAACCCCAATCCTCGTGTCCCCTGGGCGCTTGTAATTCGCCGAGAGCCGTTCTAGGCCCAGCTCGATATTGCTCTTTTGTTGCTTGGTGTGAGGGTCCTTTGGTGGGCGATGCTCTGCCGAGCGGGCTTCAGTCATGTACGCCTCAAACAAGCAACTGAATAACTCACTCGAAGCCCTCGTTTCCGCTCCGCTTCATGCCTCGGGCGCTGGCGAAGCCTCCCAGAGTGATGCTCTGGCCACCATCGCTCACTCCATTCTCGTCGAGTCTTAGACCGACACCTTCGGCGCGCAGTCTCGTTGTAGCTCTAGCCGCAACGTCATCTATCCCGCCTGACGGTATACGTGGTGACTCGGCACGGATAGGTGAGAACCCTCCAGCCGGGGGCGTCGGGTCATTGAAGGCAGACGCGATAGCGAGGCGCCTAGCAGCCGCTGCGTCCTTCACTGCTGTAACCTACGCGATCCAGTAATCAGCTGCCGAAGGCGAAGCAGCGGCTATGATACGTACATTATTGACAGCGTTCGCAAGACCGCCTACCGGCTTCACTGTCATCGTACCCTCAACGACAGCACTACTGTTACTTCCGCTAGATCTGTGAGACACCTCGACAGCAGCACCATCAGGAGGTGATATTTGGCGGCCAACGGAAACATGAGGGGTCGATGAACGCGGCACGCGACTTGGCCCCAAAGGTTGCTCTAAGGCAGGTTGTACAGGCAGATCTGGTCGATGACGATGTTGATATGTCGACATGTTAGTCTGTTGGGCGTGTCGAGAAGATTCTGTGCGGGGATCGTTTACGATAGATCTATCTAGCGTCAGCCAACTAAGCAGTAGAATAAAGCGATGCCTTACCTGGCAACGGAAACAGGTTTAGCCTGTGTCGTATTATCGTCTATGCCATCCATGAATGAATCGCTCCCTATGTCCAGAAATTCCGCATCGAAGCTCTCATCCATATAGGCGTCGACTGGAACTTCATTGATGGACCGCAGCGGTGTACCAGGAGCCACAGTTGGCGCATGCAGCGGCTGTGCTTGCACCGGTCGAATTGGCTCCGGCATGGGTTGTACAGGCATGGCAGCGCGAGAAGGACCAGCATGAGCGCCAGCAGGCGTGAACTCGGGTCGTCGTTCCAGCTCAGATTGGTTGAATTTCGCCTTTACACAATGTTAGCGGCGCAACGAACGCACGTGAGACAGACTTACTGCAGGAACCCTCATCTTGACCACTTCCTTCGTATACTCTTTGTCGTACAGACAGTTTCCTAGCACGTTACCGAATGTGCGAAGAGCTCGCTTGGTCGCGTCGGTGACAGCTTCTTTTTGTGCCTACATGGCTGATGTGAGCCAAACATCAAGCTCAATCATGGTCACAGCTTACCTTGTCCAAAGCTGCTGACTTGCCCTTGATGTTTTCTCCTTGACCGCAACCTACATCTTCGTGGAAACAGCCGTCGCGAAGCGTGATCCGTATGATGGCGGTGACATTGACCGAAACTCGACCACCTTCTCTCTCAGCAATCTGGGAAAAGGTTAGCTCTGCTATAACGGTATGACCAACGGATCGTCTCACGAAATCCGTCTTGAGGGATACAATTGAAGATGACCAGCCGTTGAAACCGAATACTTCATTGGCCAGGTTGATGACTATTCAAGTATAAGCTGATGCACTGTGATAGAATCGTATGATCGGTCCGACTCACCTTTCCAGCCTTCGATATAGCTGTGGTGGCTGGCGTCAGTAACGTCTTCCACCTGGTCAGCTGGGGCAATGCTCACCTCAGCTTCGGTCCTCCACCGGGTCCTGGCCGTTGCGTCACGTACTCCGGCCCTAGCTTTCTCGCCAGTCTAGCTTGCAGCATCTGAATCCTTTCTTCGGACCATGATCCAACAGCCTGTGTTGATCCAAAGAAGCTTTGGTTGCCTGCGCTTGTACCGCCGAAGGAAGTTGACGACTCGTTAGGGTCCATATCGCCGTTCTGGTATCGACGTGGAAAGGGTGCAGTATGGCTGGGTATAGTCAGATGAGGAGCTCGTGGCTGTAGCGGTTGTTGTATTGTTGGCTTTTGATTGGCGTACTCGTCCACTAGACGGGCGGCGTAATTCATATGGGCGATATGGGGGGACCGGCCGGTGGCGAGTTACTGTAAAGGGATCTGCTGTGCTGTCACGGCCTTTCAGGCGGAGTGGATGTGTAAAGAAGGCGGAGGATTTGTTCCTAGCGATAACGCAGCGGTCCATATGTGGCCTGAATCAAAGCGAAGAGGAAGTGAGAACGGTCAAGTAATGAATGATGTCCCGGTTGACGTGTGTTACAGTCGATCGCGAAAGCAATCGCGACGAAAACAAACGGAATTGTATACGTAATCACTCGAACATGAGCCCTTTCGGTGGGCGACGCGTCTGGAAGTCAACTGGATGAGAGATTGAGACTCCCCTTGATCTCGTATCCCTCTTGACAGGTCAAAGACGAGCCGTTCTTGCTCAAGCTGCATCGATATGGCGACCGCTCTGACCGACCCTTCGGATGGTCGGCTGTCACGGCCTAACCCAACCTATTCGACATTGCCAGAACAATCAAAACCATTCGTGGTCGCACCTGAATCTAGGTCGTACAAGCATCAATATGCCAACATATACTTTGTCAGGCTGGTCGAGCTGAGACCGACTGTGGAAGACAAGGCAAAGGAGAGGTGGAAGGGCATCCGAGGTGAGCGAGCAGTCGTCGACTGGCTGTAGTGCGCATGCTTACCAGTCATAGGCAAACCCCCGCTCTTGCCTAGAATCCTAAACCTAACCCGGTCGCAGCTATGCTACATCGTGGGCACCGTGTACCTAGATATGCCTCTCAAACCCAACGTTCTGGAAGATATGGCTAGAGACGTGCGTCTTACATCATCTGAATTTGACGCTGTGACTTGAATCTAATTCTCTTACAGCACTGGCTAGCAATTCCCGCTCCCCGTGCCAAATTCTATTCGGCACAGGATGCTGTACATTTAGAGGATGAGTCTGGTCGGGTACGATTAGTAGGCGAGAAGATACGGCGGGAGCGAGACAGGGAGGGCGGTGGCCTGGTCACCGGTGAGCGCTGTATGCTGTCTTGTCACTTGTTCGGGTGCTGAACAACGTCGTATAGGCGTCATCATGGCAGCGTTGGGCATGGAGACCGCCTCGGGAGACTTTGAAGTTATCGATCTTTGTTTTGCGGGATTACCGAAGCTGCTTGATACCCCTGCCGGACCGTCCAAGTCAGCAAGCAACGGAAAGGGCAAGAGCAAGGCTGAATACAGCGAAGATGCGATGATGGATGGTGAGCTATACACTGAAGATCATAGGCCGGAGCTGATCCCGCTTCCAGCGGATGATAAGACAGTTGCAGCAGATGATGCGGACAGCAAGACTTGGGTAGCCTTGGTATCAGGCTTGTCAGTAGGAGCTCAAGAAGCACCTGCAGATGTCAAGGCTGAGCTTCTGGTGGAATGGCTGACGGGAGAAAGCGGTGGAGCACTGGTAAGTACATGTAGCGTTTCCCCTTAGACTTCGCTGACGGGACCATAGGATCAATTAGATGGAGGTCGTATAGCGAGGCTTATCCTTGCCGGCAACTCGCTCACCACCCCAGTCAGAGGGGAGGACGACAAGAAGATTGTCAGTCTGCCTTGATGACCTACGTTCACACCATTTGCTGATCACTTCGATCTCAGACCCGTTTCAACTCGGTCAAAAAGCCTCTCTTCCCCAATCACCCTACGAAGACCCTTACTGCTCTCCTGCAAGACCTGCTAGCTTCCTCGCTGCCCATCAACATGATACCCGGGCCATCGGATCCAGCTGGAGCGACATTACCTCAACAGCCCTTGCCAAGAGTCATGTTTGGTGGGAAGGGAAAAACTGAAGGTCTTGAGTGCGAGACCAATCCAGCATGGATGGAAGTAGGGGGAAGGAGGTGTGTATACCACTTTTCACCTCTTAGCGGGCTGCTTATACAATCTCACGCCTGTATAGCTTCCTGGGTACCGGCGGTCAGACGCTGGATGATATTTTCAAATATCTGCCCAGTAGTTCCAGGCTTGCCATGGCTGAGCGGACATTGGAGTGGCGACACATCGCGCCCACCGCGCCCGATACGCTGTGTGCGTATGATCACCCTGCCAAGTACGCTTTGACCTGCTGATAAATCGCTAGGGATATACCCCTTCCCCGATGCGGACCCGTTCATCCTCAAGAATCGACCAGACATCTACGTCATTGGCAATCAACCAGAATTTGAGACTGCTTTGGTAGGCGGTGAGTTCAGCGTTGGCACGCATTCACGACTGGTCTAATGACAGAACACGTGAGCTGACATTATGCCATCTCGACAGAGCCGGAATCGCCTACGCGGATCGTTCTGTTGCCTTCGTTCGCTGCGACTGGTACACTCGCTCTGGTCTGTCTCGAGACCCTGGAATGCAAGACGATCAACTTTGAGGTACCCACGTGGGTTGGAGAGGAGAGCGCAGAAGCTGAGGACGTGAAGATGGAGTAGGAGAGGTCCCATGAGGGGTCAACTCTAAAAGCCAACATGCAAGTCCTTCATGTAGCCTACTTGTCGATGGTACCTATGTGTTCCCGTCCAGCTCGTGCACCCATTATCAGGAGAGAGTCGCTGCTGCAGGCCGTCCGATAACCTGCCTGCAATGGAAGAATCACTTCATGGGTTGAAAGGCGGCCATCTCCGCCTTGATTGATTGATTGCCGGTTCTGTCGTCACCGACAACAACAGTTGACCGTACGGTGATCGGAAGGTGGTCGCCCAAGCGGTATACTCTAGACGAAGACATTGTTGTTGACTACGAAGGCATAGGCGCATCTGACGGGAGAGCTAATCGTCATGGCTATCACCAAGTCGCCAACTGCCACGTCAGTCCGCGACGCCGCGATGTCAGAGCATGAGCTGATGATTGCTCACAGATGGGACACTATCCAGGATGTGTTTTACAGGAAGGAGGAGGTCTATACGATGTCATGGAAGGTGGCAGACCTGAGCGATCATGTCGTGGCGGCTGCTAAGAATGGGGGACCCATCGGTGAGTCCGACTCTTAAGCGACCTTTGCGCTACGGTGCGCCGTTGCCCGGTTATCCAGGTTTGAGCTGATAGGACCCCCTGTAAACAGCAATGATACGAGACGAAAGAAAACTGCTCGTGTCAAACAGGCATCCGGGCAAGCCAAAGATCCAGCTATACACGTCTTCCGGCCTGCCGATAGGTACCATTCCGTGGGATCTCTCCGCGCCTGTTCTGTTACACTTCACATCAACCTCCCTTGTAGCAATGTCAGACGAAGGAGTGTATAGGGTGTACGATCTGTCCAATCCGGCTACCTTCAAGCAGTACTCGCTCGGCGGTGAAGGGGAATCAGGAGTGGTCGATGCCAGAGCCTGGGAGGACGGAATGGTAGTTTTGACGGGTAATCTGGAATGGATAGAGGTCAGAGGGTGGAAGGGCGGACGAGCGATCCCCCTTGCGTCGAGTCGTAAGTCCTGCTTTCTACTGCTTCGCACCACTCCGTGTATATGTACACATGACGCTGACCTCCCATGTAGTACTCACAGAGCCACCGACAGCGTGGACCCTCATCTCCCCTGAACAATCACCTACGGGTCACCTCCAGCTCCTAGTGTCCTCGTCAACAACCATCATTACTCTTGACGCTCTGGAACGTATCGACCAGCGTATATCCCGGGGTCCATTCTCGCATATCCGGGTATCACCCAACGGGCGGTTCCTTGCGTTGATCACCAGTACGGGCACGTTGTGGGTCGTATCGAGCGATTTTGGCCGGAACCTGTCGGAAGTCGACATTGGCGAGCTGAGTGATGGTGCCGGGATGCCCGAGCGTGTGGAGTGGTGTGGCGATAACGCCGTTGTGCTCGGCTGGGGAGGCAGGGTCGTGATTGTTGGGCCGGCAGGGGACTCATTAGCGTGAGTGGCCGATTATCGTCTCACTTTCCAGCCATGCTCACTTTGTGACCGACCTATAGTTACGACTATCCGCCTGCGGTACACCTGGTCGGCGAACTTGACGGACTCAGGATCATTTCTTCGTCTTCATGTGAATTCGTGCAAAAAGTACCGGGTAAGCCCAACACCTCTTCTCAAGTCTGTATTCAGCCCTGCTAATGCCCTCCCCAGAATGCACTCTGGCAGTCTTCAGGCCAGGGTCATCACATCCCGCCGCAATCCTGTACGATGCGCTGGACCATTTCGAGCGCAAGTCCCCTAAAGCAGACGAGAGCATCCGGAGCATTCGTCCAGATCTCGCCAATGCAGTAGATACGTGTATTGAGGCTGCTGGTCGGGAGATCGATGTGACCTGGCAGCGAAAGCTGCTCAAGGTGAGTAGACTCTTCGGTGAGAGCTTTGCCTTTCTGTAATAACGGTACCTTGTAGGCTGCGCAGTTCGGTCGCGCATTTATGGACCTCTACAATCCCAGTGATTTCGTTGGTATGGCCCAGACACTTAAAGTGCTCAACGCGGTCCGCTATTACGAAGTTGGAATTCCTATCACCTATGATGAGTGAGTAGCTCATGTCGGAGAGGCGGTACATCTCTGACGATCTCCTTGGCAGATTCATGGCGTCATCCCCTGCGACGCTGGTGTCCAGTCTCTTGGCTCGCAATCTACACCTCTTGGCATTGAGGATATCCCAGCACTTGGGTCTCCGTCCAGACCCTGTCCTGAGCCACTGGGCGGCTGCCAAAATCGCGCGGTCGTCGCAGAAGAGCAGGGACCCGTCCGAGCGGGGCGAAGGGGACGAAGAGACTATATGTGCGGCCATCGTACAAAAGTTCGAAAAGGAGGGCGAGAGGGGTGTTAGCTACGCTGAAATTGCCAAAAAGGCATGGGAGAGCGGGAGAACAAGGCTGGCGACTATGGTATGTCCTGGCATGCCGTCTTTGCACTTTCATCGCTGATTTACCCTCACTTCAGCTATTGGATCATGAACCACGAGCCGCGGAACAGGTGCCGCTGTCGCTGCAGATGAAGGAGGAGAAAATCGCGTTAACGAAAGCGGTCGACTCGGGAGACACTGATCTGGGTAGGTGTATACCGAGCGAGAACGACGGGAGGACTATCATTAAAATACCACGTTCTGCAGTGTACCAGGTCCTCCTGCATCTCCGCGCCTCCATGACGCCAGGAGACTTCTTCCACCTGTTGGATGATTCCATATCGCCGGGCCTGAAGCCGGCGGTCAATCTGCTTCAAGTCTACGCCAGGCAGGCCGACCAATCCTTGCTCAGAGACTTTTACTATCAAGATGACAGGAGGACTGAGAATGCCTGTTTGGAGATGGAGGAAGCTGGACAGCAGCAGGTGCGTGTCAGGGCGATATACACCGGCTTATGGTCGCTGATGGCTCGTTTCACAGGACGCTAACGAGCGGCTCGAGCATCTGCGGCGAGCAGCCAAGTCATTTGGCGAAAGCAAAGATAGACTATTCGAGGCTAAGGTAAGCCTTCGAAGTGATACCACGACAGCCGACGTGCGGGTTGACTGGTCTGACACAAAAATTCAGATGGTAGAAGATGCTCATCGCCTGTTGACGCTGCAACAATCATTCGAACGAGAGCTGGATCACAAATTCTCCTTTTCGGGCCTATCTGTCAATGCCTTTGCGCACAGACTGCTGATCGAGGGCTTTGGCAAGAGAGCCGAGAGGATCCGGAGCGACTGGAAAATTCCGGACAAGCGGTGGTGGTGGATCAAGCTGAGAGCGCTTGCCGAGCGGAAGGATTGGGAAGGCCTGGAAGCGTTCGCGAAAAGCAAAAAGAGTCCGATCGGCTACGAGCCATTCGTGGTGGGTCATGTCTGCTGTATTGCGTGCGGTCGCGCCATTGACATGTCTTCCTACGCAGACGCACCTCCTGGCTCTGACACCGCCGCAACCTACCCAAGCTGCAAGCTTCGTGCCCCGGTGTGACGCTAGAGCTAAAGTCGACCTCTACGTGGCTTGTGGTGATTGGGGAAAAGCGGCAGAGGCTGCCAAAGAGCGTAACGATCGGACCAAACTCGAGTAAGCCAATCGAACAGATTATCATGCAGAACGTAGCTGAACAACGTCACCCTGAAATAGGCAGCTGCGCCGCGCCGCACCAAACGGTATCGCACAACGAGAGGTAGACGAAGTCATTCGAAGGACTGGCAAGTGATCAGGTCACAAAGTAGATAACGTTGTACATAGATGCTTCCGTGTAGCATCACTGCTATGACAGCGAGCATTTGCTGGAGACAGCTATAAATTTCTCGCTATTGATCAATCGGACATGGTAGGCTCTGTGCCGCCTGTGTTCCCTTCGGTTCACCTTTGAGCAGTTGCTCTACTGGACGAGGTAGCCGGCGAAAACTGGACTACAAGATGAACAATGAGTCTTACCGCATTGTACAAGAACTGTTGTCAAGACAAGCTTTGTAATGAAGCTGCTGATGACGCGCTCTGCCGAATGAGCTTCTACACCCACTCGATGTTTGCTCACAAACTGTATCTATTATTTAGTTTAATGTTGGGGCCGAGATGCAGGGCCAGCGCCTATGGTCCATACCATACGGAGATCTGTAGCTGGTGTCGAGGCGCGATCGAGGTTTCTGCGACAATCTCTTGGCTTTAGGTCTCCTGTGCAGCAGTCTCCTGGGCGATCTTGGAAGGTGGTCGGACATGCTGCTCCCATATCGGTGAAGCAACGTCAGAAGGCTGTCCCCCCTAAACCTCAGCAACGGGTGTAGACTGATACGAGCTGGATCCGTTCGTAGGTGGGCACGACGGGTCGCCGTCTCTGTTATGATCGGCTTCCTTGTCGAGCTGGAAGCCCACCTTGCTTGTCGAGTCATTGATGTGGCCTGGTCCAGGGCGGTGTCAGGAACTGGTGTAAAGCCGGTTGAAGGCAAGTAGCCGCTATACAGTGTCAACCCAATCACACGTGCTCATGTCTCGTCACAGCAGAACAAGCAAGGTTAAGGAAGCATGCATGCTATGCTATCTAGTGCAGGTACACAGGCAGACCGTAGGTGACGGGAGCCGCTCCGGTGAGATATGTCAACCTGCACTCGTCTCTCGCCTGATTGACCGCCTGGACGGTGGACAGCTCGGACAGCGGAAGCAGCGTGTTGGAGCGCGCCTTGTCATCGGGGACGTGCGCTGCGTCAAGCTGGAGCGACTTCAACACCGCAAATGAGAGCCTGTCGATATCCCGGTCCGTGACGTCCCAGAGGTTGGCCGTTAGGGATGGGCTAGGTAGGGGTCAGTAAGCGCAAACCGGTACCAGGACGGTATGCCACTCACCACCCTCCGAGCATGTAGTTCCAGGCTGTGCCGGTTCTGTCAAAGTCGCCCTGATCTTTCAGGTGACCCGAAGAACAGCCCCATAACATGGTCGTCGCACACTGCGGCAAGTGACGGATACGATGAGATCGGATGTATTGTTCTGCGCCTCCGTGCCCAAAGTATCTGTTTGCCAGCATTAGCATGTGTCGTTTGTATCCAGGTTCAATTGACTCACAGGACTAGATCGTAATCCTTCAATGCAGCAGCCATCTCGAGTTCGGTAGGAGCCCTGCCGATGATACCCTTCCACCCGCCCTTCGCGATCATCTCGTCGATCCAAGGCTGGAAAAATTCCTGTGTCCGCGTGAGATCACCGCTTGGATTCAGAATGTAGAATGTTCGCCGGCTGTTGACCATTCGTTTCATCTCCTCCACCTCGCCATTGAGCCCGATCGACCCGGTCTTGAGGGTCTTGGCAAGTGAAGGACGGAGATGTGCACCCATAGCGACCTGGTCCACGAGGAAGGACAGCGAGGGGATCCTGCTCACTGCTCTACCTCGAAGAATCGGGATTGATTCCCAGGGGAAACACTGCACGTTCTTGTCCAATGCAAGGAAGAGGTGTTCGTTTCTGCTCGAGGGCACACTGGCGCGCAACCGGCCCTCAACCTTCTCGAGTGCCCCCCTGACGTCAATGGCAATCTGAGGCGTGGCGCGAAGTCAGCATTCAGCGTACCTGTAAAACACGATGACGAATGCTAGCAGCGTACTCACCTGGTCTATGTCAAGTTCCGACAGCGCTACCGGAATGCCATGGAATTGGTACACGTCCAGGATGAAGTAGACCAGATCTTCTATCTCCTCGTCCTTTGCCTTGCTCGACAACCGGGCAAAGCACTCGAGCAGCGGGCCTTCTAACAGGACCTGCGCCGATGCATCTTTGTTCCGGGGCTTGGTGGCCCCACCACTAGTGGAGGACAAAGCCAAATCGAAAATCCGCTCAAGGCGTTCCCTAAAGTCTGCAAGCGCTGCACTCGAGGCAATTGAGGACGAGCGATTTGCCAGAATGGTCTGGACTCAGACATCAGCTTCAGCACGAAACGTGCCACTCTGCATAAGTGTCAGACTCACCTTGAACGCGCCGAGCCAAACAAACTCTAAACTCTCGCACAGTTCCTTCATCTTCTTGTCGAGCCTGTGTCTCTCCTCCCACCACGCAATTCTGCCTTCTTTGGTGTCCACATTCTTGGCATTCCTCGTGGTGGCATTGCTACAGTTGATGATATCGTCAAACTCGGCAACCGCAGCGTCGAATGTCCACAAGTCATCTTCGCCCTCGCGGCGACCTTGTCTATCAAGTGGTAGGCAGAATACGATCGGATCGCACTCCCGCTGATGTCGCGAAATAAACATGGTATTATGGTCATCGGTCACGTTGATGCTGATGACCACCCATTCGGGAGGTAATGCGTCGAGCCTCGGCGTTTCAGGGCCGCCAAGTTGATTTGCTTGATACTTGGCCTTGATCAGATCCCAATAAGAGCGGAGTCGACCGTCGGTGTCATCGAGGTTATCAGCGTCCGCGCCCGTTCCGGCATCCGCGGTGGACGCAGTGCTGGACACCTTGGCCACCGTGAGTCGACCCTGAGACCGCACAGGCCAAGTCAGATCCGTCTGAGTCACGTCTGAAAATTTGTTGTCAATGATTTCGAGCAGCTCTCGATGGAGCGTGATCGAAGAGCTCGACGCTTGATAGGGGATACAGTCAGATCATTCCGCCAGTGAGTGCAGAACCTACTCACCTAGTATATCCGCGGCTGCTGCAGTCACCTTCGACGATCCCTGACCCAGAGAGGTCTGGAAAGTCCGTAATAATGCCAAAGCTAAGCAGGCCTGCCGTATGCCTTCGATCTTACCGCTACCCGACGCTAGCGATAACGCGGATAAGAAGGATTCTTCTGCTCGAGCGAGGACCGCTTGTATGCCAAGTCTGGTTGATTGGCGATCCGCCGGCCGTTTGCTGGGATTTCCCATTGGCATTGCGACGGCTGATTCGGTCAACGAGCTCATGAAAAGATCAGTCTTGAACGTGTTGAAGGCTTCGTGCAAGGCGATTCGTCCTTCTAATAAGAGCTCTTCCGCCTTTGACTCGGTAGACATCGGCAAGCTCCTTATTTGTAGTAAGAGCGCCTCACATTCTTCCTTCGAGCCAGCCTCTCGCAGAAGCCAAGCATGCTGTCTTAGTACATGAGCCAGAGTAGCGGGTAGGAGCGGTTCTTTGCCTCCTGGGCCCTTATTCGGCGTCAAAGACGCACGAACGCTAGAAGTAGAGGTAGCCAGAAAGGCGTTCTTTCTCGGTCTAGGCGGGTTTCACAAAGTCAGTGGATGCGCAGACAGGCCTACACCGGCTGAAGCGGAACATACGAGGGCATGACCGCCTCGGCGGCTATGAACACCGCGTCCAGTCCTGCGATCTCCTTAGAGGTGCTCTCAAAGACCTCGCCGGCTTCCTCGATCATCTCGGTTTTCGAGTATAGGTCACCCTTCAACCGGTTCAGGTCGATCATGTCGAGACCTTCCTCCACCTGAGAAGGAAAATGATCTGCTTAAGCAGGTGATCCGACGTAGTTGAAACCATCACTCACCTGGCTCAGAGCCTCCGCTGCGGATTCCAGCTTGGTCCCCGTTTCATCCCATTTCCTCATGCGGAACAACAGCTCGGCCTCCTTGGCACCGATCCTAGCGACAAGGACATCGCTCTTTACAGCTTCAGCAACACTTCCCGCCAGCTTGAGAAAGTACTCGGCGTCACGGACGCTGCCACGGTATGCGAAGGCAGCAGACACGTCAATAAGCGAGTTGATCAGAGATGAAGCAGTCTGCCATTGGATCGAGCTGAGATGTTTGCCCGTATAATGAGTGACCTGTGATGGTAATGGTGTCTTCGAATCCTTGGATGGTTCGTCAGCACCGCTCGGCTTGGGCTCTGATTTGGGTGGTGGCGCTCCGAAAGGGTCGTCGGGAGCCACAACTTTGTCGGTTTCCGTAGACGCAGGGTGAACGGAAGCTAAGCGACAGACCGCATCGGAAGCTCGCGAGTAGATTCGGAAAACCGCAGTGAGATGGGCGATGGCGTTGGATGCATCGTCCTACCTGTTGTCAGCGATCAAATAGACGTGTACGGGACAGTCACTCACCTGTGCCGCGCAAAGATACGCTGCAGCCTTCCTTGCCCATGCAGCTCGTTCCAAGCTCTCTGACCGGTCAACAACTCGCGCCTGATACGATCCATTCTTTAGGGCTTCGATGCCCTTTTCCAGGCTGTACGCTTCCGTGTAGTTGTCTAGCCTGTCGATGACGACCGACCGAGTGTAAGCACCAGAACCCCTTGCGAGTGGTCTATCGCTCACGCTTCAGACACATTCCCTTTCGCAGCGAGATAACACGTATGACGGAGAAGCAGGAAGACCTTCGCATGAGACGAAACCAGCACCCTGCCGTGCTCCACAACTCGCCGAGCCTGTTGGAACACAAATCCAGCTCGAGATATCTTGCCTAGCTTCTGATACTCTGTAGCCAGATGAGCAGATCGAAGCACGTATTCTAAGGTGCAAGATGATGTGAGCAAAGGTCACTTCCAGTTGACATCCACTTACCATTAACCATATCATCACGGTTCCGGAGGAAGGCCCTGAGTAGTTTGATCATTTCGATCTGCTGCATGGTGTGCCCAAGGACTTCAAGAAGGCTGGCCAGCGATCCTATACGGGTTCAGTTGAGCGAGCAGCCTCGATTGCGACTTCGACTAACAGACGTACCGATGTTGCGTGCGAGCTCTCTTAGATCGTCAAAGCTTAGCGTGGAAGCGATACTTGATCGTCTCGGTTTGGTCCCACCCGCAGGAGTAGCTGTTATCCACGATCCATCAGCTGAAACGTAGTTCTCGTGAGCACGGACAGGCGAACCTTTAGAGCCGGGTGTCACAGCCGAGAGCTTCTTTAGGGCCGCATTTGGTTCGGACACCACTCGGGAACCGCCACGAGGGTGAGGCGGAACAGCCTTGGTCGTGGTGCTCCTGCCCAAAGGCATTTTCTTCCTGTTCTCAGGATCTCTGGCAACCGGTGCAACAAGGGATGCAGTGGGTGGCAGGATGATTGATCGCAGGGCTTGCACAGCGTTTCGCGCACAGTTAATCACAGCGGACGAAGGTGATTTGTCGGTGTGATAGGTGTACAACGCCTGGAGTACGAGCGAGTTGGCCACATACTCTGCCTTGTAGCACCCGAGTGCGGAGTCTTCGCCGAGATCCTGAGAGATACTTATCAGCCATCGAGGTCATGAAAGCTACGCGGTTGCACATACCGTCATTTCAGAGATCCTTTGAATGTCTTGTATAACCGAAGGGAATCTGTCCACGGCTCGACCAGAGGCAGCAATGGTTCTTAGCTGTCCGACCAAGACTCTGAGGAGCGCCCCATGTGTCAGCGACTCGGTTGTCCAGTATCTGGAGAAATTGCTCACCTGAGTCGGCGGACTGGGAAGGTCTCCCCGTATATCTCCAGCAGACAGTCGGAAATCTCCAGACAACATCTCGCACCTTCCTCTTTCCAAGCCACCTCGGCAAACATCGAGAGCAACTTTTCCCCGACGGCTCCGACAGCGGCCTGCGGTACGCCAGCTTCCTGCATGAGCCTCAGAGTTTCTGGGCCGTGCCCGGGATATTGCGCCGGGTCCCAGTTGACCATGAGTCCAAGCCGAGCCAAGACGTTCGTCAGGTCCATGAGGGGTGCCAAAGCCGTCTCAATCGGACTGGACGATGAGGCGGATGCCAGCTTTGTCAGCGTGCTCGGTGGCTGGCTAGCAAGAGAGCGAGCATAGGCGGTGTATGTAGCCTACATGGGCGAGAAAAGTCAACGTCATACCGCGCGGGTGATTTTTGAACAGCTACACAGCAGAGCTGCTCAAGACGGCAATACTTACTTCCTTCTTCACCTGTTTCCAGAAGCAGCTTGCGAGCAGCTCCCATCGCTTGTACAAAAAGTCTTGAATGGTAGCCACGTTTTTCGCCTCGTTGGAGGACAGATTCGCCCTTCCCCGATACAAGCGGATGCCCTCATCTCCCCAGTCACAGCTTGATTGTACCATTTCTGTGCTTTCCTGCCACTTGCTCTGCTTGTACGTGATGGCTGCACCATTATACGCCAGCGACGAGAGGCAGCGAAGCCAGTCCAATCGATCGGCATCTTCGACTTGTGGAGAGGCGAAGTTCATAAGCTTGTATACCTTCATCGCGGGCTGATACGCAGCGACATGATCCGTTCGGTAGAGGGAATAGAAGTTATCGATCGATCCAGACATGGCATCTCGCGTCAGAGTGATGTCCTGTCCATGCGGGCATGCGAAATTAGCGAACCTTGTTGAGATACCTCAAAGGTGTACTCACCAGGATCTGAGATTCCACTAGTATCTCAACGAATTCTAACGAATCCGTCAACCAGCCCACAATATCCGAGTTGACCTTGGCCCAGAAGGCCTCTCGTCCCGGCTTGTCCGTGTCTCCCAAGGCTTTACAGGATCCCCGCCTAACCCTTTCCCAAGCTCGCACAGCTTTACCTGCGATAGAGAGGATGTCCGGCTGATGACTTGACGCCGCAACCGCTTCAGCCAGAGTGATCAGATCTTGACGCACGAGCCCCGGGATGGATACGACCGGCGTAGATGCTTTCGCTGCCCAAGTCGGCCTATCAGCAGAAGCGCACGTACATTTGAAACGCGCAGAGACACCCACATGATGCCGCCTTTTCAAGCGCGAGACTGGCCTTGGCCAAGTCCGCAGTGATCCGAGCGATTTCCAGGCCAGGATCCTTGAATTGTTTTGCTGGGCGTGAGCTAGGAAGTGGCGCTGCTTGTGATCTGACAGGTGTCTGTATCAAGGTTTTGTTTTGCGCCGGTGGAGTTGAGGGTATCGCTGCTGGCAGGACCACCTTGGCTGAAACCTCCGCTGGTGGTGTCACGGGGGTCGGCGATGAGATGGATGCCGGTTTGGCCAAAAGAGAAAGGGTTTTGTCGATAATAGTAGAGTCGCCAAGCTTACAACGTCGGCCTGTTAGCGCAACATCGGAGGAATAAGAGAATTTCCCGAACTCACTCGTCTCCCCATCCCAACCCACATCTCCACGAAACCCAACCAGCTACTGCCTTCAAACCAATCTCTCTCCGAATTCTGCCTGACAATCTTCTGAGTCCAATCGACGATCGACTCTGCTGCAGATGCCGCTTCCCGGAGGCGCGCCTCTTGGTTATCGTGCTTGATATAGCTCAGAATGAATCGATGGACGGTGTCCCAGTATTGAGCGGGTGTGGCTTTAGAATCCGGCGTCGACGTGACTGTGAGAGCCAGAGAGTATAGGCCCCGTATGAATAGCTGGAATGATGTTTGCGTTGCCATCGACAGGCTCAATAGAGTGATTTGCCGGTAGAGGGTATGACCGTACATGCGGATGGACGTGCGAGGCAGTGTTAGTCCAAGAGATAGGATGTCCACCATACCCGGCTTGGCTTGACCGGGTAGTGTAAGGATCGGCACAAGCTGCTCGACCGAGTCAGTCGGCGTGAGACGAGGCGCAATATAGACTCAAAGACTCACTTCTGAGGGGTCACCGCTTATCACCACGAGAGATATCCAAGCAGACATGACTGACGAGAAGAGGACCAAGCGTATGTCTTCGGAAAGCTTGTCAGCCTCGGCTGGCAAGGGAAGCCTCGTGATCTCTTGCCACTGTGCCGTGGGAGATCTGACAGTGGCGGAAGTGCCCATGTGAGGGCTGTGTCCTCCACTCGTGACCTTCCGGGGGTTGGTCGCAGCAACTCTAGCTTGTATGGTTTCGGACGAAAGTTGAGCAGCAGATGAGGTCGCAGATTGCGGAGTATACAACGCCAGAAGGTGGGGACGAAAGGCAGACAAAGTCTCGAGAGATCGCTTGTACTGCCACCAGGAGTCAGCGGGTTGCTTCGAGAGTCGCTATAGATGCGTGGTCGAGCCGTGACTCACCATGCCCAGACCGAGATACTTGTTCACCAGATTCTGCGCCGATCGCTCAAGGTCCACCTGCTTGTTGGCGATATGCCCCGTTTGTGCTAGCTCCCGCAACACCCTTAAGGCGATAATGTATGTCTCCTCGAGCTGCTCGATCTTCTCGTCTGTCCAATTTTCGAAACCTTCGCCTTGCTGTGGTCGATGTGCCGGCGGTATCGTGTGTGGTGGAATGCTAGAATGTCTGACCCCGGCCTGAATAGCCGCAGTGAGCTCTCTCAAGGCTCCGTTGAGCGCGGCTGTTGCCGCCTTGGCACGATCGATTGGCTTGAGAGCCGGTTGGTCAGGGGTTGGCTCGAGGGGCACGTTGGCCCAGGGCAACGAGCGTTCCAGGGGCGAGATCACTCGCTCCTTCTGCTTTCCCTTCGCACTGGGGACTGTCGCAGATGACTGAACCTTTCGCGCGCTCGAGGATGCGACAACATGCTCCTGTCCGTTGGGGATGGTGCTGGAAACTTGCGTGGTAGCTGGAGCTTTTCGCGGTCTTGAGGGCGCCACCACACGCTCCTTCCGCTTTCCATCTGTAGTCGCATTTGAGATGGTAGTCTGGACATCCTGCTTACTACTGGACGCAATACCACCCTTGGCGGTCGTCGCTGTCCTGGAAGCGCTGGGTTTGGCAGCGGTGCGTACCGCTCTGGACGAGCTGGCCACAGCATTGGTCGTGGTCTGAGCGGGTTCAGCCGCTGCCGAGGAGGTTGTCTTGGCCACTCGAGTGGCCTTAGGTTTGGCCTGAATGGAGAGCTTGCCCAATCCTTCCACCAAATCGTCCTCGCCAGCCTTGGCTTTCGACCTTGACGTTGTGCTGGTTGCAGTGGCCTTCGCTGCGTTCGCCGCAGCAGTGGCTCGGGTGGTCCTTCTTCGGGGCGCAGGCTCGGACCCAGCCCCTTGAGCCGCCTCGGCCACTTTGGCAGCCGGCATGATCGCCTTTGGTTGCGATACAAACTGCAAATTCAGCGATCAGCCTATAAAGTCGAGAGGAAAACAATCACTCGACGCGTCGAAATCAACAACAACCGAAGGTCGTCGGGTTACGTGTTTGATACAAAAGGTTCCGTCCCGGCTGAAGCCGGCGGGTGGAAAGTGATGACGTGGGTATTTTCCCCTGTCGATGCAGCCCACGTGTACCTGCTCAGAGAGAATTTTGATTCCGTCCCGTGTTTTGTTCGTGATGAGCTGAAGCAACTTCAAGGTCCTCTCTGTCAAGAAGCTAGTTAGGTACTTTCCTCTTGCCTGTGTGATAGCCGACTCTTTCCTAACTCTCACCCCCTCGGACTCGCAAGATGGTGAGCTTGCTGATGTATCACCTCGAGAATGCCATGCTGACCGGCAGCTCATCCTTAGATCATCCCCGTTCGATGCTTCTCGTGCGGCAAAGTGATTGGTAACCTTTGGGACAGCTACCTCGAGCTACTCGCGGCGGGTGTGGATGAGGGGTAAGTCGATTTGGGTCCGAGATCTATAGCTGGAGATCCGCTGATGCTTCCTTCTCGTAGCGAGGCTCTTGACAAGCTGCAATTGTACGTTGGAACACCTGCCATCCGTCAAGGGGTCAAGCTGGACCAGTGCTGACGTTATTACTCCTAGAAACCGATACTGCTGTCGTCGAATGGTGCTTACCCACGGTGAGCTCTCGCCTTCAACCGATCTGTGTGTAGTTGGAGCTGACGTTCTGCCCTCAGTGGACCTCATCGAAAAGCTCTTGATGTACAACCGTTCGTAACTCCTACCTCTCTGAACTGTCGGCCGCCGCTGACACCCCGCTCACAGCCCTTGCTCGAGATCGATAGCCAAAAGCACCGTTGCTTCGCTTTCCAAGGTTCCTCCAATTTATACCCTGTACAACAGCCATGCCATACCTGACTATTCCAAGGTGGACCTGAAGATAGTGGCGTGTCAAAGTGGCTCAATACCATTGTAAAGCGGTACGATAGCTGCTAGCACTGTCTTGGGGTTTGAGCAGCTGCATAGGCTTGGCGCCTCTAGCTCTGACGTCAAAGTGGTTACCCATCTACGGCGGAGAGACCAACTAATATCGCCTGACCCCGCCTTCGCCACCAGCACACCAGACTCCGGCCTTTCCGTCAATCAAGCCCCAGCATTCCACCCCCACAGCGTCCCACCCCGCCAGTTCCTCCTCGACCACGACGTCAAAGCCAGTCGCAGTGGGCGTGACGCTTAGACGGCAGGGCAAGCCTGCCGCGGTTCCCATGTACAGGCTGAGCTTCTGCTCTTCGCTCGAGGCAGACTTGGTCAATGCCAGGCTATACATCGACGCTTCGTTCCGCCGTATTTTGATCGTCTTGATGCTTTGACTCCCTTCCTTGTATTGAACATTCTCCTCACCGCTCGTGGGCTTTGCGAAAGACGATACCTCGCGTATCTCGACAACCCCATTGGTATATCCCAGCGCGACGATTCCGGTCTCGTGTGCGAGCGATACCAGCTGACCAGTCTCGGCGGTACTGACAAACCAGCCCTCGCCTTGCCATGGCTGTACCCACACGCCTTCGCGCACATTCAGCAGCATGACCCGTTCCTCATCCACCACGCCAAGGACGGCCAGTTGATCCGCCTGATCCAGCACGACCATGCCTTCTACACCGCGTCGAGCCGTGTCCCCAATCATCCACTTTCTCGCTTCTCGGCCTGGGCCGACATCCCACAAACGCACCGTGCCGTCCTTGCTGGCCGATAGGATCTGCTTGCCTATGCCGAGGATATGGACGGCGGTGATGGCCCGGGTGTGTCCCCGTAATGTACGCGGGTTGATGCCGTCCCTTCCGTAGATGCGTATAGAGAGGTCCGAAGAGGCTGTCAGGATGACCTAGGGTGTCTTGTGGTCAGTGCCTTATCCCGGTACAGCCGGCCCAACGGACGGCCTTGCTCTTGCCACTAGGGACTCACCTCGCCGCTCGGAAACCATTTCACATCCCTCACGTCCCCGACGTGTCCCTTCAGCTGAACCTCTTTCTCCTCTGAGTCCAGAGCTGTAGGCAGTACAGCGCAATACCCGTCCGGACCACCTACAACCATATGGGACGTTTTAGGATTCAGGGCGAGGGAGTTGATGTGCAACGGGGCCTGGAGGGTAGCTTCAGTCAGCTATCGGCGATAGCGCGCCACATGGGCAACAACGCTCACATCGACGGATGTGGACCTCTTGTAAGCCGGGTTGAGCACTTGTCTCGGGAAGCGGATCGGTAGACGGTCAACCTTGAGCCCCGGGACCGACAGGTCAAAGGTTGTCTGTTGGTGCATCAGCTCATCGCCCTTGACTTGGTCAATTCCGTGAGCACCAGCCCATACCTTTGACACTCTCTCCAAACGGACGCCGTCCCTTGACACCAGGTCGGACCCTCCACCATCCCGCTGCGATACTTTGACTTTCCCATGTACAGAGCTAGACCCGGCTCGATACTGGTGAACGTATGAATCAGCTTGACGCGCACACATACACATTCGTTCCCGCTTGAACCCGCGGTGGGAGGGTCCTTATTCCCATTGATCCACTGCCGCACTCACAGCCGAGACGTAAATGTCCTCTGCCATCACTACGGCTTGCTCGACATCATCGAATACCGCCATAGCATCATGCTTCAGATTCAGGTCAGCTCGCGTCCAAGCCGGATCATACACCTCGTCGCCTGATGTCGCCCAGAAACGCAGGTGTGGGATACAGAACCCGGCTCACCTGGATATCAACGTAGACTAGGCTCTGTACCTCGTCTGCTGACATCGTGTCGGTTTCTTATGCGCTTCAGAGTAACACTTCCCTGTAGGAGTGTACTCGACACCGGCAATAAAACGCCTAGGGCGAACCAAATACCACAACTCACCGCGCAGCTTGCGCGTTGTCGACGTCAGACTTTCTGATGAGCGGTCATCACCGACCACGGCCATTGGCCGCGACCGTGGCCAACATACTCTGTCACAAGGCATGCATGATAGTTGCTTGACCAGACACTGGAGCGTCTCTGGACATGCACGACAGCAGCCCAGCAGTCCATGACGCGGAGGGATGCCCCGCCTTAGACCCAGCACAAGATCATAAACCATGACCCAGTAACCACTGTCATGAATCACCTAAACATAGCCTGCACACGCCGAGTGATGTCGTCCGGTGACCCCCTCAGATCTGCAATCGGCACCAGAGTCAGCCAGTGACTTGGACCATGTACCATCACCCACTCACACTTCTCGACACCCTTGCCGGCGCATCTCGCCCAGAATGCCTCATAGCCACCTCGCACAATCCCCTCCACGTCCCTTCCTACCCTATCGCGCATATCCGGATCCTGGCGGTTCAGCGGATACTGCATCACGATACTCTCGAGCTCGCTCAGCCGGTCAAAGAACTGCTGAGCCGCCTCTTTGAGATGGGATCTTTCTCCCGACGGCACTGGGACGCCGAAGCGAGGGGTTGAGTGAGAGGCGGTGAGCAGAGCGACGAGCGAGTGGAACTCGCTGAGATAGTGCCTGGGACCAAAGAGAAATCAGCTCGGGTCCCTCATCCAGGCTACTCCGTACAAGAGACATATCTAACGAACCCCTTCGCATCTCGGAAGGCCTTGTTGAGCATATCCTCTGCCCCTGGCCCAATGATGTCGGAATTGAACGATGCCGTGGTATTTCGGATGTGCGATACTGAGCGTAGGTACGTGAGCATCGCTAGCACGGCTCGCCGAGATACGATGACCAGACTCACGGTTATTGAGTAGGAAGGCCTGTCCGATAGGTTTACGCATCGTTCTTGACTTGGCTTCCAGGTAGATCAGAAGTGTGCCCAGTACGTCCGCTTAGAGAGTGTCAGCGAGACCTTGGCCAAGGTCGTCCGACAGGACCACTGACCAACGTAGAGCTTGACAGTCCCGCCCTCCTCTCCGGCAGATCTCGCCGGACTGGGTGCCTCCTTCATGCCCATCAGCCAGCTCCGCTCGCTGTGGCTATTGCCAAGCAACCCCTCGACCGTCTTCTCGTATTCGGGCAGCGATTCAAGGTAGCTCAGAGTGGAATACGTAGTCTCGTTGATGCCAGACGTTGGTGATCCGTTCGTGGCCGTCGTGCGGATATCCACCAGGAGCTCGGGGAAGGATCGTAATGATAGGCCTCGCAGTGTCGATATAGGCTGGTTCAGTACCGAGACGACCTCCTTGGCTTCAGGTGACGACGGCGTATGGGTCATTGACAGACATTTTGACATTCCTTGATCCCATCGCCCGGCCAGGCGTATCAGCGAAGAGTAGAGGTCAAGCGCGACGAAGGCTTGCGAGGAGAGTGAGCGCTTGATGGTGTTCAGGGTCGGCTGTAAGGTCGAGTTCAGTAGGTTGAGAGGGCTTGATAGAGTACTCAGAATGAGCGAGGGCGGTGGTCGTGAAGGGAATAGCGTGGTGATGAGCAGGGTTTCGGCCTACAGGTTTGGGCGAGCGATGTCAGCCTGTGGTAGACGCAATATTGTAGCTCGCTCGCCGAAAGACACACCTCCGCGACGAGCAATAAGCTATCCCATAGTCCAACAAGCCCCTTGATCTTGTCCTTACTGCGGCCTCCCTGCCAAATGCCCCCTTCGTCAATCTCCTCCACTCGACCGATCATCCCGTTCAGGGACCTGCAGATCCAGTCCCCGCGCATGTCGCCAAAGGATCGGAGAGTGTCAGACCACATCGGTTCTATGATCGAAGCGGTCTTTGGAGTCGACACATTCAGAGGTGGATCAAGCATGGACGAGATCTTTGTGGTCAGAGGGAGGAGAATATTTGATGGGGAGAAGTAGCTGGGAGGAGTGGGTACGCCTGAAGAAGCTGCTGTCAGGCTGATAGCTATGAGGACCCAAGTTGAGCGACACTGACCACTGCTGAGAAGCCCCTCGACGTCTATTGTCTTGCCCATGCCCTCCTTGGATATCTCAAGGAAGAGGTTGGTCAGACCTTGAAAACCGATTTCGACTAGCTTGCTCTGGCAGCGTGCGTCAGCGGTGTTCCCATATAAAAGCTCATCATATCCCGAGTGGACAAGGACAGCGTGCAGCCAGCCATGCCTCGGTACCTTGCACTCACCAGATCCTTGACACCTGCCTCTCTGGCTCCACCTCTCCCTTCCATCAACCCCTTCCACATCCTCTCGAGATCACCCACGACCCCATCAAGCGCATTCAAATACTCTCTCAAGCTCATGATATCCGGTCCGCGCATGATCAGAGCGGTCTCATCGGCCGGACTGGCAGTCGGGGAAGGTACAGCCGACTGGATAGGCGATAGATGAGATGGTTCCGCCCTTAGGCGTGACACGGCTGGGGCGGGTATGGGGGCTGGCGATTGCGCTGGGGGGTCGAGCGAGTAGCCTTTGGCGGTGGTACTCGTGGCTGATATAGGAGAACCAAGGTTGAACAGTGGTGAGGAGGGTCCGCCCCCGCCGCTGGCACCAGGGGAGCGGATGGACCGGATGGCGGGTGTGGATGTGTTGATAGTTAGTTGGCTCGGCTGGCTAGCAGGTTTCCCCTCCAGCGTGAGCATGATAGCGTCGATGTCTGCGAGACGGGTGTGTGCTATCAGCATCGAGCTCACTCACGTTGAAGCGTAAGCGCAGAGGTCCAGCCCCCTCAACGCTGGCTAATAGCCTGATAGGCCCCGACCCCACTCACTCGCATCCTTCCTCGTCAACGGCTGTAATCCAAGCGGGGCGATGGTCTTATCCAACCTAGACAATCTGGTGTCCAGCTGGCCCAGTATATCTACAAAGGTCAGCACAGGGAGTAGCTCTACGCCACCTCGGCCCATCGCACCACAACTCGTGCAACCACCACTCACTCGTCATCCGCTGACTGAGCAGATTAGTCTTGAGCAGGTGCTGGTCCTGACCGATACGAGGTGAGCGTTGATCACCCCTGCAAAGCGACGCTGCCTCGCTGACTCACCAGCAGCGCCAGGTCGGCCTCCTCGTCCATCTTGATGTGTGTCGCTCAGAGGATACGCAACGCGTATCGGTATTCAATCGATATCTTACAGGCTACACCCACCCGCCCTGCCGAGGCAACAACAACCATTTCGTCATCTCGCTCAACGCGTCAAAGTGGAGGCGAACCATCTATATCGAAACACCAACAGCCCAATCGTAACCTTGACACCCCTCGGTCGCCATACGGATGCATCGCACAAGCCTATGGCTGTCCCATACCCAAACCTGCCAAGTCGGAGCCATCTTTGCCTTTCGTTACTTCGTATATACACGTCATGACTAGAATAAGCAAACACTGCAGGGCACACTCATCAGCTGGCGCGCATACACCTTCATCTCGCATCACTCACAAGTTGCTGGGGAAGTCGGTCCGCCCGGGCACCCTCCTAGCCTCGTCAAGAAGCTCACCGGACCACCACCCGTCCTCAGGCGTACTGGTGACCGCGATAATGTCGTTGGCCTGGAAATCAAACTCTGCCGCTGACTGGGCAGAGTAGTCATAGAGCGCTTTCACGTCTGTTGTATACGATCCGATCAGTTCGTGCTGTTCAGTCTACACCACGTCGACTCACAAAACAATACAGGAAGCCCGTTGGCAGCCCATTGCCCGGTCGGCGCGACGTTGGGAGGCGGCTGATTAGGCTGCGGGCTTGGGGTCTGGCCCATCCGGCCATACTGCTGCTGCTGCTGCTGCGACGGCGCCTGGACCTGCGGCTGAGGGCTGGGAGCTCTGTAGCCATACTGCTGCGCCTGAGGCGCAGGGCTGGCCGATCGAGCATACTGATTGACAGGGGTGGACTGGTAAGCCTGCTGCTGAGACCCGACACCGTACTGCTGCGCGTGCCCATTGGCATAGGGCTGTACGGTGGGCGATGGATGCTGATTGTAGTTTGGCTGAGGCGGTTGCTGTCCGTATGCCTGGTATGCCTGCGGCTGACCTTGAGCCTGCTGTTGAGCGGTGTACTGACCGTAGGCAGGCTGAGGCGCAGACGGCGGTTGGCCGTAGTTTTGGGCAGAGGCACCATACTGCGTTTGACCGCCTTGTACTTGCTGAGGCTGACCGTAGCCTGACACCGGCCGGTTGGCAGAGATGGACGGTGCCATGCCGCCTGGAGACGCGACGACCGGCGACTTGGGCGCGCCGTACATCGAAGACCGCTGATCAGGGTAGTGCTGCTGCGGTTGTTGCTGGTTCCCGCCGTACTGCTGATGACCCTGAGAGCTGCCATACTGAGAGGTGCCCCGACCGTTGTGACTTGGCATGGCTTGCGCGGTCCCACTCTGCGGCTGGTGTAGCTGCTGTGACTGTTGCTGTTGTTGTTGCTGCTGCTGGTATTGACGCCTGTACTGCTCTGCCATCGTATCCTGAGCCACTCCACCTTTCGCATCAAGGGAGATACCGAGATTCTGCGGACCCAGTGAGCTCTGATTCGCCGCAGGACTGGGACTGGGCGATCGGAAGACAGGAGGCTGAGGACTAGGCGATCTGCCACCACCAGCACCAATGCCTGCAAATGCCTCTCGAGCCGGCGAGGCTGGAGGCGGCTGCTGCTGCTGCTGCTGCTGTTGTTCGACGAACGATCCAGCCCGCGAGTGACTCGAGATGACCGAGCCTGCTCTAGATCTCGCTCGCTCGCTCCTCTCGCCAGGGAACGCCTGGTGATATTGCGATAGCACCTCATCGGCGATATGTGTCGCGGGCTGCACGGGCGCCTGCATCATCGCTGGCGAGGGCGCTCGCTGAGCCGTGACGCTCGGCGTGCTGGGGCGGGAAGTCGGATGCGCGCCGATAATGTCATCAGCATAGTTGGCATAATTGACTGATTGCCTGTTGGGGTCCGGACCGCGCGAGGACTGTTGCCTGAACTCTTCCATCGATTTGGCCAATGCCGCAGCCGTATGCCCTGCTTGTGGGGGCGAAAGGGTCATGTCGACCGAGCCACGGGACTGAGCAGGAGGCATGCTCTGCTGATATGACATCCTGTTAGGAGCAGGCGAAGCGGGCGAGCGAACGCTCCCGTATTGGCTGCCTCTTGCTGAGCCCGAGGCTGAGACCACTGACTCGGCCCGTCGGTGTGAAGCGTTTCTCCTAACGCTACCGGGAGGAGGCGGTTCTCGCCGCAGGTCTGCAAGTGCCCTAGCCATAGGGTCCTCCTCGTCGGTGACGTTCCGAGGCGCAGGGCTGTGCGTGCTCTGACGGGATGGAATCCTCGGCTCTGGCATAGACATGGTAGGAGGGACAGGAGGAGGCGGCATAGATACGGATTTAGGCTCCTCGTGCACGGGCGCGGCGGCGGAAGGTGCCGCTGCCATGCCAGGTAAGGCAACCCCACCGAAGGGAGGCTTGGTAGTGCCGGCTGACTCCTTGGTTGGAGCGGGAGCTTGAGCCATAGGCGGCTGGTCCTGCAGTCTAGTGCGCTGCAAACCGTCGGCGATACCGTCCACGACTCCTGCGCCTTGTCCGTTCGGCTGTTTGTCACCGGGTGTCATGTCCAGCTGGTCGGCTTCGGTTTCCGGCTCGGCCGTGGGCGCGTTAGGTGGAGGCATCGGTGGTCGGCTGGAAATCCGCTGGAAGCGGGCGATGTGATAGGCGGGCTGTGTGGGGTACGACTCGCCTGCATTGTAATTGATGAAACGAGGGGCGTCTGAGGCCGTGTCAGTTATCGCTTTCGAGGGGCCAGGTGCTCCGTACTCACCTGGGATCATGTCGCCGGTTCCCCAACCTCGGACAAAGTTCAGCATATCATTTTGAGGCTCGAACTGCTCCAGTTTTTCCCTGATCTTCTCGCAGGACTTCAAAGCCCCAATCAGCGCTTGCCGTCACCGACGGAGTCAGGTACTCACGCTGTCGTCTTCTACACACACTTGCGACACCGCGTTGGCATAAACCCACACTAAATCCTTCGTAAGTGCCAATCTATCCTCTTCGAGATCTTGAACGTGCTGCGCAAAGATTTGGTCAGGCTTGGCCGAGTACCAACGATGTTCTCCAACTCACATCACAGAAACCTTTCCACTCTCCCTCCCACTTTGCCTGAGTTTGCTCGAGGACCCTGACGAACTGCCTAAAGTCTTGCTCATTTGCGCCGATAGTCTGCCTGACGCGATCGAGCTTGACGTGGAGCTTTTCCAGCTCCTTGCCTTGAGTGAGCGACGACTGCGCGGTGTAGGAATTGAGCTTAAGACAGTCTTGCTCGTATCGTTCTCGCGCCTGTGATCACGCGGTCAGTCCCGGTCGACACACGGTCCCTCAAATAGTCGCCCTTGACTGAACAATCACGCACCTTTTGCACATGTTGCTCTTGTAACCCCTTGTTCTTGTAGGCCTTCTCGATACTGGCCTGAAGCCCCTTCTTGAGATTCCCCAGTCTCACGCCTAGCTCGGAGGTGGGCTGTTCGACCGTCTGCTTGATCTCATTGCCCAGCGATGAGTGGTATGTCGCTTGCGCGGCGGTTTCGTTCAAGAGATGTTGAAGCGCATCGGCGAGGTCTCCCACCTCGTCTTTGCCCAAGGAGTAACGGGAGAGCTTGTTCAGTCGTTTGGCATAGTCCTCTTCAATGGCGGCCCTGCGCACATGAGTACGTCAGCAACCGCCAGGGCGTCATCCTCGACGACAGCAACGCCCGTGAATGGGTTCACAGGGACATGAGCCTTTGTCATCTCGAGATAGGGGCAGTGTGACTGGACTGGACGTGCTCATTGTCCAGTTAGACGGACGAAAGCCTGAACGACCTGACCACCTCTGTCTCGCAGAAATGCACCAGATCCCGACTCACCTCTCCTTCCAGAACGCCCTGAGTTCCTCCACCGTTCGGCCCGCACCCCTCAACCTCGCCATGACCACTTCAAACCCTCTGTCCCCTTGTCCCCAGAACGAGTTGCAGAAGTCCATCCTCGGATCCGACAGCTCTTCCTCTGTCGCCATCGTTCCTCCACCTTGCCTGGCTGGACCATTATACAGTCGTGAGAGGGAGGTAGAAGACTGCGACCGAGTGGGCTCTGGCGGTCGTGTCGTCATTGTCGATCGTTGAGCGATGAGTTATGCCTGTGTGATCAGTGTATGTCGTCAAGTGCACCAGATCGTCCCTTGCCTTGCCTTGAGCTACAGACCCGTCGTGAACCGTCGTAATCGTTATCGATCGTTGCCGCGGGAGAGAAGGGAGTTGACCAAGATAAGGTGATACCGTCATGTTTGATGTTGTTGATCCATGTGCACCGGTGTGACCCATGGCGGTGCGTGGAGTCCCCGTGAGCACACAGCCTGACTGATTATGTAACTTGGCCGATGGCACCCGGCGGAGATCACCGCCCTGTTTCGGGTACTGACCGTGTCCGCGTTTCGGATTTCCGTTCAACATCCTCGGCTATCTGGTAATCTTGGGGGGAGATGGGGACTCAGCCGACATTGATTGACTCGGCCCAGTCTGCGTATGACTGATTGCACTCTCGAATCTCTCCGCTGTAGCTTGGGAGTCATCACATAGGTCACTCGCGCCAGGATGCCGCTGCTATTCCCAAACTTTCGCATACATCAGGTCTTTGGCGGTAAGCTACCGGTCGCTTCCGTTTGACAGTTGACAAGCTGATGCGACTCAGCTAATACGGACGTCGGCAAGACGCTCTTGACCACCGCTTTGGTTCGAGCGACTGCGTCCAGGTATGCCAAGAATGGCGCGGAGACAAGTCAGCAGGGCAAGAGGGTCTTCTACCTCAAGCCAGTCAGTACCGGGCCCGACTCCGAATCGGACACCAGGTAAGTGGACATATGCACATTGTCGAAACGTCTCGGCCGGTCTCTGACATGCCCTCGCAGCTATGTGCAGAGAAATACCAAACCCTTCTCGTCCCTGATTGAAACGCACAACCTCTACCAATACAGAGAACCGATGTCACCGCATCTTGCTGCTCAGCTCGCTCCAGATCTGGTGAGCTAATGTGCACGACCTGACCGGAACGAACCCGGGGGACTAACGCACCCCACTCAGCCCTTTCCCAAGACCAATGACGAGCTTGTGAGAGGTATCGAGGGGTATGCGAACGAATGCGTGGAACGCCTGGCGGGCCAGGAGGGAGCTTTGTTTGTGGAGACCGCTGGAGGTGAGCCACAAGCGTCAATCTTGCCCAACATGGTCTCACGGATATGCAGGCGTCCACTCTCCCGCTCTACATCCCCCGTACACCCAGTCGACCTTTCTACGCTCTCTTCGTCTACCGTCAATTTTGGTCGCCTCCCCACACCTGGGCGGTATTTCCACGACTATAGCTTCGTACGAGTCGCTGATCACACGAGGGTACTCGATTTCCGCGGTGATGTGTCTGTACGACTCGTACTACAGAAATGACACGTTCCTCGAGGGATACTTCAGGGACAAAGGGGTGAGGTACTGGACGGTCAAACCTCCGCCCGAGAAGTACGGCACTGTGCAGGAAGACGCGGTCAGACTGGGCGAGTGGTACAACGAGGTCGAACGGCTTGGCGAGAGGGTGGAAGGAGGAGGCGTCAAGGACGTCGCCGAATGGCTGGATAGAGAGCATGAAGAGAGAATAGACACGCTGGATGGCATGCCTCAACGCACACTGGACAACGTCTGGTGGCCTTTCACACAGCACGGCTTGGTGAGCTCTGCCATGGGTTGAAAAGCTGTTAGCTGATCTCCAGGCAGATAACTCAAAAGCAAGATGTCATGGTGGTTGACTCGGCGTTCGGAGATAACTTTGACTCGTACTATACAAAACCGCCTGCGACTGGCAGCTCCGAGAAGAACCAAACCGGATCGGCAGAAGAAAGCAGTCTGCTTAATTCGTACTTTGACGGGTCGGCCAGCTGGTTCACGTGAGTTTATGAACTTTGTTTGGACCTGACCCCGCTCACCACTCGGACAGTCAATCGCACGGACACGCGAACGAACAGCTCACTATGGCAGCTGCCACCGCGGCCGGACGTTACGGCCATGTACTGTTCCCGTCGGGCACTCATGAGCCAGCGCTCCACCTCGCCGAAAAGCTCAAAGCCACCGTTGGCAAAGGTTGGGCAGACCGAGTGTTCTACTCGGACAATGGAAGTACGGGTATCGAGGTTGCGCTGAAGATGGCTCTCCGGGCCAGTGGCAGGCGATATGGGTGGGATGGTGAGATGGGAGGAGACGTTGGCGTGATAGGCTTGAGGGGCGGCTATCACGGAGATACGGTATGTGTCTTGTGGATTGCCCTGTCTCGGTGCTAAATAAACGGTTTAGATCGGCTCGATGGACGCCTCGGAAGCGTCGACCTTCAATAAGGCTGTTGACTGGTGAGTGGGGACACTACTGCTGGTCACAACGGCTGTATCGCCCGTTCCAATTATTGACGGCTCCCGGCGCTCAGGTACAAAGGACGAGGTCACTGGTTCTCCCCTCCTATGGTACAATTTTTGGAGGGCAAACCCAGCGTGCGCACCACCGGTCCAGACGTGTGGCCGGATCTCCCTTCCGAGTTAGCAGCGGACGCGGCCTCGACGACAGACGGCTGGTCGTTGGCTTTCTCAGGGATACAAGACATCTACGACGTGCCTAGTAGGCTCACTTCGCCTCTGGCCGCATATTATAGGTCGCACATTCGATCCAACCTGGAATCGCTGGCCCGGGACGGCCGCCAGTTCGGTGCGCTCATCATGGAGCCTGTCTGCCTTGGTGCCGGCGGGATGGTCTTCGTCGATCCCCTTTTCCAAGCTTGTCTGGTAGAGGTGGTTCGAAGCAGTGGCGATCTCTTCGGCGGCAATGAGCAAAGCGAACACTCGTGGAAAGATCAGCTAGACGCACTCGCAATGAGGCAGGCTGAGGCGTGGCAAGGGTTGCCGATCATCTACGATGAGGGTGAGTCTGGTTGTGACGTACCGCACGTCGCTGATCCGCCACCAGTCTTCTCCGGTCTTCATCGATTTGGATACCTCTCGGCAGCCTCGGTCCTCACCCACACCCCTGATATCTCTGTGTACGCAAAGATCCTGACCGGAGGATTGCTTCCCCTTTCTGCAACCGTCGCCTCCTCCTCTATCTTCCAATCGTTCCTATCTGACAAGAAGGTCGATGCGCTTTTACACGGTCATTCCTATACTGCCAATCCGATCGGCTGCAATGTAGCGCTCAAGGCCATACAAATTTTGGAAGATCATCAGGCCAACGACGGATGGCGGGAAGAGCGACAGAACTGGGGAGTTGCCAAGGGGGATGAGAGTATGAGGTGGAGTTTCTGGGACCCTACTTTCGTGAAAAGCGTCAGTCGCGCACCGGGAGTCAAGGGCGGAATGGCGATGGGCACGGTGTTTGCGCTTGAGCTTGACGACGGAGAGAGCGGTGAGTTGCGCGACGGGCTCAACGTCATACAAAGTGACTTGCGCTGAATGGTCCGATAGGCTACTCCTCACACGCCGCCTTGTCATTCCTCAACAACCTTCGTTCAAATATCATCACTTCGCCTACGGGTCAATTCGCGCCCTTCCAGATCCACTCAAGGCCGCTGGGTAACGTCGTGTATATCATGACGTCGTCTTTCACCAAGCCTGCCGTTATGCGAGCGATGGAGGGGGTCATTTTGAACGAATTGGAGCTCATGCGGGATGGTGAGGAGTAAGCGACCAGTGTCGGTAATCATCATGGCAGATCTGTATTGCATTGAAGATGGAGAACACCATACGTTATGAGACTGGCACATGCACCCGACTCAAAACGTTGTCGGCGGTGATGATGAGAAGCACACACACTGGCGCATCCTCTGGGACTGTCCTGTATCGAAGCCATGCGTCGTACGGCTATAGGCGGTTGCGCACTCTCGCGCCTGCTTTTAGCACGTACAGTGGCAAACGAACATGGTGGGAAATGACGAACACCGCACTCATGTTGCGGGTATCTGTCGTTCTTGCGTCTGGGCGAGCGATCGAGCAGTCCGCGCCGGTGAGAGGGGTCTCAAGGCCATCGAAGAGCGACAGATGTCTTCACTTGACTTGAGCCAAACCAAAGCGGTATATATGTGTACAAACGCCCGAGAAAACATCCAATTCTTGTTCGTATAACGGTTAGTATGCTCGCTTGTCAGTTTGATCAGTTCCTCTGATCAGCCGACCGCGGGAGACCAGGGTTCGATTCCCTGACAGGAAGTTTCTTTTTGCTCTTCCCCCCATCGACAAGACTCCTGATCAGCGGCCTCAAATCATGTCCGCTCGAGATTCGCTTAAACCGGCTTTCGAGTCGCGCTTTGAAGCGGAGATACCTTTGTACGAGTCGATCTCCCAAGTGTCCCTCAGTACTGCTGCGAACAAACATGGCTTGCTCTCTGTTATTCGCTTCGCGCCCAGCTCTGCTCAAATACCAAAAAGTCAACAGCCATGACTCTCACAAACGAACTCGACCGCGCCGGGATCGTGATACGTCGAGCAAGGCAGGATGACACAGCGGGGATCGTCGCCTTGGGTCAAGAGATGTTTAGGGCGACGTTCGAGCACACTGCCAGCCCCGAGGCTGTGCAGGCCTACCTCGACGGGACGTACACCCCGGATCTGATCAGTAAGACCATCGGGAACCCGAACAGGCGTTGCGTCGTGGCCGTGCGCGAAGGCAGCGACCGGGTCGTGGGATACGTCATCATGGCGACTGATTCGGTGGAGGAGTGCGTCGAGTCGGGCGCGTACGACAAGACGATCGAGATTCGAAGCATCTACACGCACTCGACGACCCACGGTACCGGCCTTGGGAAAAGGTTGGCAGAAGAGGCATTTGAGATTGCTCGGAAGGAAGGGTGCAGCCATGTCTGGCTCGGGGTGTTGCCTGAGAACGCACGCGCGGTGGCGTTCTATACCAAGTTGGGGTTCCGCAAGATTGGGTCGCACGAGTTCCGCCTGGGCGAACATGTCGACGTTGACGATATCATGATCCGGCAGGTGTAAATAGGAGCGAAGCGTCGCGGCCGGCCCCATCGACTGGCTATGGCAAGCAAGGCACAAGCGGCCAGGAGGGGTCTTGAGTCTGTCCGCTGGCAACCACCTTGGCACGACAACCATTGTCGCGAATGCTTCGCCGGCGTGTGACCTCGCAGCGATATGCCCAAAATGCTTCATACTATCTTATGCGATGCTACCTTTGCGGACCCTACTCATGCTCATCATCCGCTTCCTGCGTAACAGCAGGTACCGCGTCCTCATCCACGTCCATCTGCTCCACATCATCTGCCTCATTCCGGTCGCCATCCTCCCCATTCTCTGACTGAGCATCTACATTACCAGCGGGTGTGCCATCTTCGTCCTCGTCATCAGAGTCGGAGATGTAAGCTTTCGATTTGCTGCCGTACCGATCTCATTAGCTGCCACTCTCGACTACTAAGGCAACCCCTTGCCGACTCACAAAGCCTTGCCCTTCTTGGCCGCACCGAGGTTGATCCCGTCGTCCTCATCGGGATCCTCCACCGCCCTCCTAGTCTTCCTCTGCGGCAACGCATCAGCCAACAGCTCTCGGTCGCAAAGGCGCACAACAGAGCTCACCTTCGCCTTAAGCATAGCCAGCGTGCTCTTCGCCTTTCGTGCTTGTCTTTCCCCGTCATCCATCTCCTCCCCGTCAGTCGCCCTCGCCTCGTCCTCCTCCTCCCCATCATGATCCAGCTCCTCCTCCTCGGAGCTCTCCACCTCGCTCTTACTTCGTACCTTGCGCCCTTTCTTACCCTCCTTCTCCTTCTTGACAGCCTTCTTCCTCGGCCTTTTCTCCCTCGGTTGACCATCCTCATCTCCACTCTCGATAGCACCCTGTTCCTTCCTCTTCCTCCTCTTCTCCATATTGCTAGCCTTTCTGGCTTCCTCCTCCGCAGCTCGAGCGCTGAGCTCCTCCTGCCATGCCAGAGCCTCTTCTCGGGCCTTTCTCCTCTCCTCAGCGAGCTCAGCAGCCTTGGCCTCAATCTCGGCCCGTCTGGCAGCCTCGGCAGCTGCGATCCGCTCCTGCTCCGCCGCACGCATCTTTCGGGCCTCCTCCACCCGAGCTTGAGTCTCGCCCTCGTACGCCTTCTGCTTTTCAAGCTCGGCAGGCGCACGTCTGAGCAGACCGTCTCCATATCGCGCTCGCTGGTCGGCCAAATCCGCGTCATACGGCAGGGCCCCAGACTTGTCTTCGGCGAGCGCTCGGAATGTGCTAGAGAGGAACGAACGGTGTCTGTCAGATTCACGCACCGACACCCTCAAACGCTAGGTCTCGACTCACTTGGCAGCCTGTTGTGCTTGCTTGAGCGCAATGTCCAACTCCTCCGACGTCCTCTTCGACACGTCCAAGGAGAACAGCATTTCGGCGGCCTTCTGCTGAATCATTGCGATATTGTACAGGATGGCTCGATCGCTAGGCTGGATGTGCATGGCCTAGGCGGTGGCTTGTCAACCCATACCAGAGGTTCAATCCGGCAAGCTCACCTGCTGACTATAGCCTAATGCCTTGGTCATGGCTGAAAAGTTGCTCTCTCTATTGGCAAGGGCGTACCAAGATCTGGCAAGGTACAGTAGGACGGACACATTCCTACCCTTGTAGTAATTCGAAGCGGTACCATACTGTTTTCGTCGTGATCAGTAATGGCTCACCGAAGCAGCATAGACACTCACCGACTCAATAGCCTTCTCCTCCTCGCCTCGAATGAAGTAACAGTGACCCATATTCACGTTGACCGGCCCGTCCGCTAGAGAATCCTTGATCCTGCTGAAGATGGACAGAGCCTGACCGGCTAGCCTCGCGCGGTACTTGAAGTCATCCGCGCTATTTGTCGCGCCCTTTGGGGTCAGGCTATCTTCCACCAGAGCGATGGCTAGACCTTGCGCAGCGTGAGCACACCCAGGGTCGATGTGGAGAGCCCGCTCATACGCCTCTGCTGATCGAAGGTACTGCTTCGGCCTGTCGGCCAACTCCTGTCCGCCCTTGGCTTCTCGACCGAGGGTGAAATGCAACCAGCCGAGCGCGCAGAACGTGTACGCGTCCGCCTTGTCGTATTTGAGAGTCTGAGAGGTGAAAGCCAGCGCTTCCTTGTACGAACCAATGCTGATGAGGAAGTTTGTGTAGACAGATCGGAGAGTGAGGTTGGTCTCGTCAGCCTTGAGGGACTCTTTGAGCAGTGTATGAGCGTCATAGTTTCGTCCTGCTGCGGCAGCAATGATAGCCAGTCGCGCCTTGGCTGAGTTGATAGTGTCAGCGCAAAGCTTGTATAGTCCCACAAATACACTCACACTCCATGTGCTCAGGATGCTGCCGCAGTACATTCCTGAACCACTGAGCCGCCTTGACATTGTCACCGCCCTCCTCGTATGCCCGAGCCAGGTTGTACGCCAGCACAGTCTTGAGCACCTCGGCCTCTTTACCTTCATCCGAGGCAATCTTTTGCAACGCCTCTTGGTACATTCTCTCAGCCGTCTCGACATTGCCTTGGAGCTGGAACAGCGCGCCTAGGTTGTCAGACATGCCAATGGACTTCATGTCGGGCGGTGCAAGGGGTTGCGACTCTCCCGCAGCCTCGAGCTGGGAGTCCGACTTGATTGAAACGGCCGTTTGATAGGCACTGATGGCTTTTTCCAGCGATTCTCCTTGCCATAGCTTGGCCAGATCGACAAAGATATCGGCGTCTGAACCCACTCCACGGAGTTTGGCCCAGTCCTCGTCGGTCTCCGCCGAGGAGACCAACGCGTGTACTTCGCCGAGCATGTTCCTGGCGGTCGTTCGGTTCTTGGCGACTTCGTCGGACGACATACCGGGATGGGGATAAGCGAGGAGACAGGCGTGAAGTACGGTGTACTCGAGCGGTCCTTTGCCGTTCAACCGCCTAGCGGTTTGTTCGATAAAGTTGAGCGCTTCTCGCAGGTTTCCTGAGAACGTATCAGCCTATTGTCAAGGCCGCTGAATGACAGACCGACTCACCACTCTTAATGGCGATCTGACCCAGAGTCAGTTCGGCCAAGATATTGACCGCAGCAGGATCTTCCGCTTTCGCCGCTGCAATAAAGCGTCCTGCATCCGCGACATCCCCGCTCATGAACCCGAGTCTTCCCCTCTCGGCATTGGCCAAGACCGCATGTCGCTTGTTGTCCGAGTACTGGATAGCTCGTTCCGCTAATTTGGACGCCAGCGGGAGTTGACCTCCCTGTCCGGAAATCGTCGACAAGGCCAGCGCCGAGGCCGGGGACTTGACATTAAGCTTGAAAGCGCGCTTGACAAAGTCGATACCCTCTGTGCTCAGCTTTATCCGTTGTTCCTGAGCCAGAGCTGGCTCTCGAGCCAGATTGAGCGAGGCCAATCCGAGAAGGAGCAGACAGACCCAGGACTGAGGGTCCCGCTGGGACGCTCGTTCCCAGGCGAGACGAGCTTTGTCTTTATCCCCCAGTTGCCAGAGGCATAGACCGAGGCCTATTCGAGGATCCGGTGACATCTCCGGGTCCAGACTCAGCAGCTTCTGGTACGTCTCCAAGGCTGCTTCGTGAGCTCTTCGGGCGAATTGGAGTCGAGCCTGGGCGGTCAACGCGATGAGGTTGTTTGGCTGACGTTGTAATAGTCTCTCAACCAAGGGATGGGCAAGTCCCGGTTGTCCCGTAGCGAGATAGTGAATGACTGGAGTGGGTCAGATACCGAAACACGCATTCATCATGTCCTTGACGTGTACTCACCCCTTCCCATTGCTAAGCTGACAGGCTCGTCGTCCTGTCCGGATCCTGATGATCGCAATGCCTCTGTCGCAGCGTTGAGATTGGCAGCGGCCTCCTTATGATGGTAGTCTTTGGTCTTCGTGCCGGCAACGATCTGGTCGTATTCTATCGCAAAAGTCACATCAGCGCTTTCGCCATCTCGCCCAGCCGCCATACTCACTCGAGATGGGCAAAATGGTTTTGGGAGCTGACCGCGCAAGGTGCAAGTGCAGATGAGCAAGCATGGCGTGCAGGTGTACCAGAGCGACGGGATCGGGATGACGCCCCGATCCACCCGCAAAGACTGCGCGGGGAGTCAGCCTGGGCCAGCCAGCGTATCGTCCACGAGCACATACATGTGATACCCTTGCTGAGGATCTCATCCGCCCTGGTCCAACGGTTCTGCTTCCAGTGCTCGCTGGCGATCAGCGTCCAGTCCCTGCACTCGGCAGAGTAGTCTGCCAACATGTCCGGGATGACGGCGGCGATCTCATCCTCGGCGAGGGAGTTGAGGTCAAGGTCGGTCTGAATGCCGCTGTGAACCAAAGAAGGTACGAGTCAGCCCAGCGCGGATCCCTACAGCGCTGCTCACTCACCCTTGACCGTAGATGACGATGGTCCGGTCGGGCTGCGCGGCGACTTCTGCCATGTTGTCCGGCTGGTAGCTTGGGTAGACCTGACAGTGGGGTATGAACCGTGATTATTGTAGACTGAACAGCGCGTAATGACCTTTCGAGCGACAGGCTTCCGCGCCTATTCTCGGCCGTCGAGAGGGAAGAATTAGGTATGCCTATCCCATTCTCCGATGCCACGCGCCTAAAACACCCCTCACTCGGAAATGTTGAATACTGGGATCTCAGCGTTGGTCGTGTCTCAACCCCGAGTCGTTTCGCGACTCGAGAGGTCATCACTACAAGCAGATACAGGTAGCCAGTCTCCCATTCAGCCTCTCTAAAAGGCTTTCATGCTCATTCGACGCCTCGTCATAAACGTACGAGCCGCTACTTTTATCTTTCCCCCACGACCCGTCGTCGCCTCAAGGTCACAGCTCACCTTTTCAACTCGGACTTTGGTCGCTTTCCGGCAATCCAGCAACATGTCCGCCGCCACTCATCCCGTCTCGTCCACCTCGGAACCCGCCAAGCCCGCCGAGGGCCTGGAGCCCGTGACCCCCGGAGCCAGCGCCACCGCGGTGGAGAAGAAGCAGGAGCAGGGCCAGCAGGGTCAGAAGCAGAAGAAGGACAAGAAGGAGAAGAAGCAGGGTAACGGTGGAGGCGGACAGCTCGAGGTGTCCCCGCCCCCAGCGTTCTTTGCCGAGCGAATCAAGATCTACGACGAGTACAAGCTCAAGTATGACAAGTTTGTCGCCGGTCAGTTCCGCTTTCCTTGCACAGCTGAGAGAGTTTTCGACTGACACGCCTGTCGCGCACGACTATAGAGCAGGAGCGAAAGCCCATCACCGTCACCTTGCCCGATGGCAAGCAGATTGACGGCACGGCATGGGAGACCACCCCGCTGGAGATCGCCCGAGGCATCTCACCGGGCCTGGCCGACAAGGTCATCATTGCCAAGGTCAACAACCAGCAGCTGTGGGACCTCACCCGACCCCTCGAGTCGTCCTGTGACCTCAAGCTTCTCGATTTCGACTCGCCCGATAACGACTATGAGGCCCGACAGGTCTTCTGGCATTCCTCCGCCCACGTCATGGGTGAGGCGTGTGAGAGGAGGTTCGAGGGATGCTGTCTCGGTTACGGACCTCCCCTTGAAGAAGGTGGTTTCTTCTACGACATGTCCCTGGCTGAGGGACGGACCCTAAGCCAGGACGATTACAAGGGCATCGAGGATGTTGCCAGGCTCGCGGTCAAAGAGAAGCAGCCTTTCGAGCGACTGGAGCTGCCAAAGGAGGTCCTGCTGGAGATGTTCAAGGTGGGTGCTGCGAGTGGCTCGAATCAGGGCTCGACTGACTTTTCCACCACAGTACAACAAGTACAAGCAGCACTACATCAACGACAAGGTCGCCGATGGCACCTCCACCACCGTGTACAAGTGTGGTCCCCTCATCGACCTGTGTCTCGGTCCTCACGTACCTCACACAGGCCGAATCAAGGCTTTGGCCGTTACCAAGGTAAGATAGTCGCGTTGACTCCGCATGGTTCCCGCTCACACCCTTGTTCTCGACAGAACTCCTCGTCCTACTTCCTCGGTGACGCCAAGAACGACACCTTCCAGCGAGTGTACGGAATGTCGTTCCCCGACAACCAGCAGATGAAGGAGTACAAGAAGTACCTCGAGGAAGCCGCCAAGCGAGATCACCGACGGATCGGAAAGGAGCAGGAGCTCTTCTTCTTCAACGACATCAGTCCCGGTAGTGCTTTCTTCCTCCCTCACGGTATGAGAATCTACAACACCCTCATGAACTTCATCAAGGTTGGTATATGTGTTCCGAGCCTGGGCACTCGCTGACCAGCTATTACAGGCCGAGTACTTCAAGCGAGGCTTCTCGGAGGGTGAGTACAATAGTATTGGTATGGCATCCGGTCTAACCAATGTTTACAGTCGGCTCCCCCAACATGTTCAACTCCAAGCTGTGGAAGACCTCTGGTCACTGGCAGAACTACTCTGAAGACATGTTCCAGCTCAAGGTGGACGAGGACCAGTTCGGCCTCAAGCCCATGAACTGCCCCGGTCACTGTGTCATCTTTGACTCGCGGGAGCGAAGTTACAAGGAGCTTCCCCTTCGATACGCCGAGTTTGGTGTTCTTCACCGAAATGAGGCGTCTGGAGCACTGTCGGGTCTTTCGCGAGTGAGGCGATTCGTCCAGGACGATGGTGAGCAGTATACTTACTTATCTATGCTCCGTTTCACACACACTCTGACTCGCCATCAGCCCACATCTTCTGCACCCCCGACCAGGTCGAGGATGAATTGTACGCCGCTTTCGACTTCCTGGACGCCGTATACAAGCCATTTGGATTTACCTACAAGGTCGGTTTGTCGACCCGAAACCCCAAGAAATGGATGGGAGACCTCGCCGTCTGGGACAAGGCCGAGGCCAGCTTGAGAAGTGTTCTCGAATCCAAGGTACCTGGACAATGGCACGTCAACGAGGAGGATGCGGCGTTCTACGGTCCCAAGGTGAGGCTGAGCTGGTCTTCGCTGGGCTTCCCGCTGATCCCTTGAATAGCTCGACTTCCAGCTCACCGACGCTCTCAAGAGGAAATGGCAATGTGGTACCATCCAGGTGAGTTGAGTTGTTGGGCCGACGGAATCCGCTGATACCCTCTTCTCTATAGCTCGACTTCAACCTTCCCGAGCGATTTGACCTCACCTACCACTCCGCCGAGCAATCGGCCGATCCCGCTGCCCACTTTGCTCGACCCGTGATGATTCACCGAGCGATCCTCGGATCCCTCGAGCGATTCATCGCCATCATCACCGAGTCGACCGGTGGAAAATGGCCATTCTGGCTGTCACCCCGACAGGTCGTGGTCATCCCTGTCGCGCCTACGTATGCCGACTATGCCAGGAAGGTGGCCAAGTCTTTCACCGACGCGGGCCTGTTTGCCGACGTCGATCTTTCCGGTAACACCTTGCCTAAGAAGATCCGAAACGCCCAGACCGCTCAGTGGAACTTTATCATGGGTGAGTGCGGAAGCTGTCACATGTTTGGTCCTAGGTGAAGTATGAGCGTCCACTGACAACCCGTCTGAAGTCGTTGGACAGGACGAGCTCGATGCCGAAGCTGTCAACATCCGAAACAGGGACGATGAGGTGCAGGGTCGAGAAGAGACTGTCAAGCTGGCCGACGCCGTCGTCAAGCTTGTCAAGCTCAAGGAGACCAAGGCGGCTATCAGCAAGCTGGATTAGGGGGTGTCTAGAGCTTCTGAGGGGTGCACGTTGTTACGGGCGTTCATGCATTGCTTGTGTCAAACTGCTCTTGGAAGATGAATTTCGGCCTGAATCAGTCGGAGTATAACCGGAGTATGATCACGCCGAGAGTGCCTTTTGGGTTTTCCGGGTCAACGGTTACTACCCTGAGCGAAGATCACATTCGGGACCTGGACCGGGGCGATAGAACGCTCCGAAAGTTGGCGCTCACGCTCCTCGCTTCAAGGTGACTGAGACGGACCAGGTTTCGCCGCCTCCGATGCGGACCCGCTAGCTTGGATCGCCCAAATGCAGGTTTTGGTTCTGGAAGTTCCCGGCCCAAAAGGCCTTGAGTGGATCCCGCTGGGTTTGGCCGCATCCCAGGTTCAGGTTAAACGGTTCATCTGTCCGTCAATCCTTATCTCGTACAACGCGCAAAAGTTGCGAGCGCGGCGTGCGGTGGACGGCGTACGGCTGGGTGTGATGTGATCCAGGCCAACAGCGGTCCCAGTGAAAACTTGACGGCTGAGCAATCAGCACGTCGACCGTTCCCATGTATAAAGTATCTTTAGCGCCGTAGGGTTTTGGCAATTGAGCCGCGATTGGTTACCTGCACGTTTGCTGGCCGAGTTTGAATAGACATATAGACACATAGATATATAGATTGGACCGTTCAACGAGGTCCATACTCGTCCAGGAGTCTCCTGGCACAAGAGAAGCTCTTCCGGAGCCAACGCGCACTCTTCACGGTCTATCCTCCTCCCCTCACCCAAGCCCGCCTACCCGCGCTCTCCACCAACAGCATGTCCCCCGCCACCGCTCCAAGCTGGCAGCTTGACCTTTCGACCCCTGCCAGCTCTGGCGCATCCACTCCTCTTGCTACCGACAGCCGACCCCACACCTACTTCTCCAATGCTTCGACAGCTGTCAACACGCCCTCTGGGCTTGAGGACAAACCATTCCTCTTTCCGGCCGCATCGGCAGCCTTGTCCAAGCTGTCCAAGACCATGTCGAATGGGTCGATCAAAGATGACAAGGAACGGGACGCGTCGCTCACCGACGGCGACGAGCCAGTGGCCGAGGACCTCGTGGCGGAGCTGCCCAGCTGTCCGCTTCCCGGCAAGAAGATGACCCTGTCCAAGGGCAAGATGCTGGTCTTGGGTCTGGTCATGATGACGACCACCTTCATCGCGGCCGCCACCATCTCTGCCACGCTCCTGGTCATCCCCAGCATCGCCAAGGACTTGGGCGTCACCGAGCTCCAAGCTCAGTGGGTCAGCTCGGCCTACTCGCTCGCCAACGGCTGTGGCCTGTTGCTCGCCGGACGCGTGGCGGATCTCTACGGCAAGAGGTGGCTCTTCTTGCTGGGCATGGCCCTGTATGTCGTTTTCACCGTCATATCCGGTGTCATCCGGGTGAGTCTTCTCCAGCGTCTTGGTGTGACTCCGCTGACACGTCATCCACCAGAACTACATTGCCATCTGCGTCGTCCGAGCTCTCGCGGGATTGGCCATTTCCATCTCGCTCCCTGCTGCATTCGGTATTATCGGTGTCACCTTCACCGAGGAGCCTTACCGTACCATGGCCTTTGCCGCTTTGGCCCTGGGTTACCCAGTAGGCAGCGGTCCCGGACTCATCTTTGCCGGTCTCGTGGCGGGAATCAGCCAGTGAGTCTGCCTCTTCCGTCCGCCACGAGAGATTGCCTACTGACTATCATACGCCTCAGACGAGCATGGCAGTACGTCTTCTTCATCCTCGCCGGACTCGCCCTCGTCCCCGTGGCATTGGGCTTCATCGTCATCCCCAAGGACACGGTCAAGTCGACTCCGGGCGACAACAGGCGTATCGACTGGATCGGCGCTATTCTCATCACATCCGGTCTCAGCTTGTTCAGCTTTGCACTGACTCAGAGCGGTGTGACCGAGAGAGGGTGGTCCGAGCCGTGTAAGTGGTGTCAGCCGGGCACTCACACGCAAGTCTCATGGCTGATCGGTAATCCCTTAGACATCGGCGCCACGCTCGGCCTCTCCATCATCTTGATGCTCGCTTTTGGCTTCTGGGAGCATCACGTGGCTAGGAAGACCTCGATACCCCCTCTTGTCAACCTGGGCATCTTTTCCCGGAACGAGTGGCGAGTCACCGCGGTATTGGTCCTCGCGTTCTTTGCCTACTGCGCCATCGCTGTGAGTGGCGTGGCCGAGCACTGTAGAGCCATGGCAGCTGACAACTCGCCTACACCTACAGGGCTGGGTCTACCTCACCACGATCTGGTATCAAAACCTCAAGGGCGACGCTCCTATCTGGAACGCCCTTCACATCCTGCCCGCTCCCATCGTCGGCGTCGTCGCGGTCGTCCTCGTGCCCTACCTCGCCCCGCGTGTCCGAGCGCCTTACCTTCTGATCCTGGGCGGTATCCTCACTGGAACCGCTCAAATGCTGTTTGCTGTCCAGCCACTCCACCTCACCTACTGGGCTTGCAGCTTCCTGTCCAACATCGTCAACCCCTTCGGCGCCGATTTCACCGTCGGTGTCGGCTCCGTCCTCATCTCCAACCTGGTCGCCGAGTAAGCGATGTTCACACCTCTCATCGCGCTCAAGCTGACCTTTACCCATGCAGAGAGGAGCAGTCCCTCGCCGGTGCCCTTTTCCAGACCTCCTTGCAGATCGCCTCCACCGTCGGCGTCTGCGTCTCTTCCCTCATCCAGACCCTTGTCGCTCAGCAGACCGGCTCCCTCCACCGAGGTCTGCAGGACGCCTTTTGGGCCATGGCCGCGTTTTCCTGGGCATCGGCCATCATCGCTGCCATCACCCTCAGGAAGGTCGGCCTCGCCAAGGATGTGGGCAATATGTAGACTTGCTCGTGGCGTATTCGAAGACAATAGAACACGGACAATATGACTCGCTTCGATAAATGACCATATATAATATGTAAAACCACGTTAATGACCAGAGAGCCAGCTTGCAGACGTGCGGTATCGGAAAGCGAGGCAAGCAATGACAGCGCAACGGACAGCTTCTCTCATGGTAGACCAGTGCGGATGCATGCGACGCTCGTCAACCGCACTAACCAAAGATGTTCCCCAAAACATCGTCCATACCCTTCCCAGCCAGCGTCTTGGTCTTCTCCACCGCCTGCCTCTGCCTGTAACTCTTGGCTGGTCCGCCCTTGGCGATGTTCCCTGATACGTCCCCACTGGGTGCAACAAGTTCCCCCGAGCCACCCGCAGCGGCCTTCTTGGCTTCTCGCTTCTTGAGCACTCGGGCCAGCTCGACATTCTTGAGATATTCGCCTTGCTCAGTCTTGGAACGGGCGATCTCGTTCCGCAGACGGGCGGTATGCGCTTGTCTCTCGTGCGCTGCGTCCTTCCGTTAGCGATACTGTGTCACACACCCGCGATGACACGCTCAACACTCACCGACTTGCTCGCCCAGCATCTCCCACTTGAACCCGCTCAGATACTTCATCGTCCAGATATCGTCCCTCCACCTGCCCCCGTTGGTCAGCCTTGCCCTGTGCGAAAGGCCCAATACCCACTTGTCTCCCTTCTTGCCTCCGATGACCTGGGCGTTGAGCATCGACGCGACGGTCTTGGCTATGGACTTGTCGAGGAATTCCACCCATGCTTCGGAAAAGTTGGCAGCGGCATGCTTCTGCTTCTTCTGGTTTGCCGAGTTGGGATTGTATCCACTCGGCGCTGTATAGGTTTCATCGGCCCCGTTCTCTAGTCCGCCAGGGCTGCTGCCCACCCTTAGCCCCACAAGCACTCACCGTCACGTCGCTGCGCATACACCTTGCCCACCTCCCCCCACCTGCCCATGAGATGCCTGACCTTTTGCGGCGTCATCCCAGGGGGTAGTCTCGAAATGTACACGATACCAGGCGTCACCACCTTGCTCGCCTTCTTCTTCTTCTTCCTCTTCTCGGGCTCGGAGCCGCCATGCCCCTCCCCGTCTTCTTCTGTCCGCGCCTTTCTAATCTTCGAAACGGACGAAGACGACGAAGCGACATTGAGCTCCGCATCGCCGCTCAGGCCCGCGTCCGATGTCCTCGGACGCTTGGCGGTACTGCTGGTCTTCTCGGCGCTCATCCCGTTCGCTTATCGCTTGTGGTCTATCGCTAAGGCGGAGTGCAAAAGTACTGAACGGAGAGACGGTCAAGTACCGCTCAGCACGGGTTGGAAGGCTTTCGCGAGGCGAAAACATGCACCACGGAGTGGAGGTCCGATACGAGAACGGGATCAAATTCGCTCAGCGAGCGGGCGGTGGCGGTGGTCCACCAAAGGGATGAACGGCGACGGCGGGATCCTGGGCGGTCTGGCCGGGCGGGGCGGGGGCGGTGGAGGAGATTGCGCCCGGCAGAGCTCGGCAAGGGCGTTTGGACGCGAGCAGATCCACCATCATGATGACTCAGCGCGGAGGTGTCTCTCGCTTCGTCTGTCCAGCGAGAGCGATATATAAACGAGGCTGAACTGACGAGTTCTAACAGCCTCGACGACAACAAACCATCATTGCCACCGGCATCCCCTCCATAGCTACAACCATCACGATGCCTCAGTCCACACAATCATCTGCTAGCTCCGGACTTGACCTGGACGATCCTGAGAGCGTCCACAGCACTACGGTGACTACACCAGGAGGTGATACCTATACCCGAATCACGCAAGACCCTCATCCCAGCACGTGGAACAGCAACATGTGAGCGAGCGGAGGGGTTTCCTGGCCAGTCTGACTGACATCCTTTCCTACAGCTTCTGGAGACCGAGTGCCGGGCAGAGCTCTGCGCCAAGCCAAGGTGGTGCCCGAGATCGTAGCACCGGTTAATACGAATCCAACATCGAGCTGTCGATGCGTGGGGTGTGTATACGCTGTGACCAGATCGAACCTGCTTGTAGTCGGGCTGGACAGGGATTCGTTAATAATCGCATAACGGTCGACTGTGAATTAAAGTCTGCTGTGACATAGCTTCCATGTTCACTCGAATACAAGGGACGAGATACGCCATGCATGAATGATGATGTGCCCAGTGGGACAGGCAAAGGCAGCTGGCCTACTTGCCGAGTCGCTTTCGCAGCGCCCGGGTGTCCTGCAACAGATACGAGCGCGTCAGCACTTGTCATCGCCAGAATCATAAGCAGCCCACCTTTCTCCTCTTCTTGTACTTGTGCTTTGAGATCTTCTTTTTCCTCTTCCTCTTGACACTGTCCATCCACACCACCTCGTCATCAGCCATCATCACTTCCTGCGCACCAGCAGCCGCAGGAGCCTTTCTGCCTCGAGCGGACGACAGTCCGAGTCGAGACAAGACGGAAGTGAGATCACCGACGACCTCGGACAGGTTGGCATCTGCCGACTGCGCGGAGGCCTCAGCCTTGTGCTCGGGCTCGACCGCTCTGGGCTCGAGCTTGGCCAGGATCTGCTGCCATTCCGCGTCGTACTGCTCCTTCATCTCGGCCACCTTGTGACCGAGCGTTCCGGCAAGGCCACCAAACTCCAACTCGCCCATGCCCATGGCCAAGGGCTGGTGCTCGCCGAGGTGATGGGACAGACGGGGATGTGACAGGTTGCTGATGACTCGGAAGTGGTCGTTCAGCCCTGATCCTTTTACCACCTTGCGCAGAGCGGGCGTAGGGTCGGGCGGAGGCGGCGCGGCAAAGATGTCCCCGATGATCGGCGTGGTGGACGATCTCCGGGGGACGGTGTAGATGGCCGTGGTGAGGTTGAGAGGAAGTGGGTGGGAAGGGTGGGTGAAGGTGGTGTGAAGCTTGAACTGCTCCGGGTACAGCTGGATGGGTCGGAAGGTGTTGACGTGGTCGGCCGAGGGGACTGGATGGGTGAAAGTGAGTCGAGAAGCGGATGATCCGGTGCTGATAGGAGCGCTGGAGACATTGGAGTGGTCCGCGTGCAGGTCCTGCTCAGATTCGAAGGGGAGAAGAGAGAGGCGAGGCGAATCGACGGCGATGCGTTCTCTTGCCGAGTCAGAGATGGTGGTCTCGCTGGTGGACAGCGTCCTGGCTTTACGCCTTCCTTTGCCCTCGGTGGGCTTGATAGCCGCAGCTGATTGAGCGAATTTCGCCTTGTTGGCGATGGTGCTGAGTCGAGCGGGCTTGACACGGCCTCGGGTAGCGGGTCGAGAGGGCAGAGGTGAAGATATGGAAGCGGTGGTGCTGCTAAGAGCCGCCCTCGGAGGCGGCGCCGAAGAGTACAGACGTCGCAGCAGCATGTCAAAGAGCTCTGGTGTGCGTCGTGGCAAGCTACAAGAACAGGAGAGATGTGGAATGAAGGTATCAAGCGAGTGTGAGAGAGAGAGTGAGAGGGGTTTCGATTCGGTCCACTGACGGGATCAAAAGACAAGTGTTCTGGGCATCACGTGACGGTGCCACCCCTCATCGACTTCGAGATTTCTTGTTCGACATAGCAGTCCATGTCAATAGTCATCAGACACGCACGACCAAGAACGCCCCCCCAAGACCATGTCGAAGCGCAGCAGAGAAGACGAGATGGAAGCTGGTCCCTCGACTTCGGTGTCCCCTGCCCCGGAACCCGTAGACACCGCAGCGGGCATGTTGACCCCACCAGAGGGAGTCACTCTGCTTCAGATCCCCCAGGTGAGTGACGGGGCTGGCGGATTTACCACCAGGCAGGCCATGCTGACGTGAGCTTCAGAAACGATGGTACAGGCAGCGAGCTCACGCGAATGTCTTTGTGGATCATGAGCTGGACTAGTGAGTGATTTACGTCTTCTGTACAGCCCAGTACGGATAGAAAGCGACAGATGCAGCTGTTTTCGAGGGAGCGAGGCTAACGTGCCATCATCTTTGTAGCCCCAAGAACCCAGAGGTCATGGACTGGTCCGTGCACTATCCTCGGTACTTTACATCCCCACACTCGGATGCACAAGCAAGTGAAGGGATGAACCTGAAGCAGGTGGAATGGGCGGATGTCGGGTGTGGCTTTGGGGGACTGTTGATGGCTCTCGCGCCCATGTTCCCGGAGACGCTGATGCTGGGTGAGTTGGAGATTGCCCTGCTCCCGCGGCTTCCACGTCGTCGACGTCGTCTTCGTACTGATTGCTGACCGACATCGCCTACAGGAATGGAGATCCGAATGTCCGTCACGAAATACGTCACAGACCGTATCGCCGCGACTCGCCAGGCCCAGTCGCTCTTGCCCGCCGATTCGGCGGAAAGACAACCGGGAGAGTACCAGAACGTGTCGGTGATCAGGGCGAATGCGATGAAGCATATCGTCAACTTCTTCGCCAAGGGTCAGGTGGGTGTTGCTCTGGCTCCTGCCAGCGTGCCTGGTTATATGGTGACCAGACGCAGGGCTGATTCACACTCCTTGTAGCTCTCAAAGATCTTCTTCCTCTTTCCCGACCCTCACTTCAAGGCCAAGAAGCAAAAGGCAAGGATCATCACGTGAGTGCGGGAACGAGATATACTGTAGGATTGATGCTGACGAGGTTGCAGCACGTCCCTCTTGGCAGAGTACGCTTATGTGCTGAGACCGGGTGGTATCCTGTACACCGTGACGGATGTGAAAGGTAAGCCTTGTGCATGTGCTGGTGAAAGCGATCGTCGGAACAAACAGCTGATTGGACCGTTTACCCAGACCTCCACGAATGGATGGCCTCGCACCTGCATGCCCACCCCATGTTCGAGTACATCCCCACCGAGGAGCTCAAGGACGACGCTATCCTCGAAGCTGCAAGGACGGCGACGGAGGAGGGCAAGAAGGTGGAGAGGAACAAGGGAGATAAATGGGTGGCTTGCTTCAGACGGAGGGAAGATCCGGTGGACTAGCGTTTGTGTCGGGATGCAGCGTGGCCTTGCTGTCTGTGTGACGAGGTGTAACATTCACACGTCGGCTACTGAATCGGTGACAATAAAGTGCCAGAGGATCCCTTTGGTGCAAGTCGAAAGGATGTCTCGCTGCCCGTGAACATTGAGCTATTGTCGATGTGACGTCCTTTCTCAGCGGTAGTGACTTTGAGCGTTCTCACATGGTGATGGCCGCGTTCAGCTCTTCGGCAACTAGCATACTTCACTGAAACATAAAGCTGACAGAGTCGTTCTCATAGCAATAGAAATTACTCGCCCTGGAGTCTGCGCGATGCCTGCGCCGAGACCACCCCATGTGAGTGCAAGGATCGGTGTCTGGAGCGCCGTGCCGTGCCATCGATTGGAGACAGAAGCGTGCACTGTCGTTGACAGTCTCCTACGGTCACCCATCGCCGTACTTAGATCATCGAGTTCACCGTCCCGCACGTCCTCACCGCCGACCAGTTTGACGAGCTTGAAGACTTGACTTTTATGCAATTTGAGACTGCCCATGGTCAGTCATCAGTCATCCGTCCTCCCCTCCGGCCCACGGCATGCACATATGCACCTCGACCTCTACTACCGTAGCTCTCGCTGATCCAACTTCAACTCCCACTCGGACCCCTCGCTCACCCACAGCCGCCTGGCCCATCTCACTCAAGATCACCTCGACGCTGCTCGAGACCTTCCCCGATGCCTCCGAGGAGACCAAAGATCCAAGTCGCGCAGACACCCCGGTCAAGGTGGAAAGCACCGTCATTTCCGTGGCCACCTCGAGCGAATGGGACGTGGTGTCGGAAGAGCGCATCAGGGGGATCATCAGGAACATCCTAGTGGAGATTGTAGGCGGCGGGTGGGTATCCCTTGACTCTCCCCACCCTCTTCGGTTCGTTGCTGACGGCCAGGCAGTATCGAGATCAAACGTTCATGACGCCGGCAACAACATCACCCGTCTCGGACACAACCGCGCATGTATACGATCCATAGATTCAATGTAGACAATGTGGTGAATACGGCTAGTGGCCGGAACATCCAGTGTGATGCACCGCTGCATCCTGCATCCGCGTCTTTCGTCCTCCCCTTCGTCGTCGACTGCCCACGGTCGACCACAACCCCGCCAACTTAGCTGTTGACCTGCGAACAAGATTCATTAGCCCTCACGTAAGACCACGACCAACGACAACACCCACCTTGTTCTTGACCGTGGTCAAGTACTGAGCATAACTGCTCATATGGTCCATCCTATCCTCAATGAGCAAGCTCAGGGCCCAGCTTCGAAGAGCCGGCTCGGCGTCGCTCTTGACCACATACACGTGGGGCCTGTACACTCCCCTTCTGAGCTCCCTGGTCTTGGCGACAATGTTGTTGACTCGCTGGTTGAACGGGTTGTCCAATACGGGCAAGGTGTATTTCCCACCCGTCAATTCGCCATACGAGGGCAGGTCAAACACATCCTGTATCAGCCTGGGAACAGCCTCGTGTCCGACCCAGAGGAAGATGTTTTGACCATCCTCGATCAGGAACAGGCCGTGTCGTTCCAGACGTTCGGAAGTGAGGTTGAGCGCCGGTGGCAGGACCACGCCCTTTTCGCCTACATTGCCAGCCTCGGCGGGCATGTTGTGCAGCGAGTAGAACCGAGGGTGAATATAGGGTACCAGAGATTGACAGGGGAGAGTCGTAAGGAGGCACTGCGCATAAGCTCGGAGATCGGGGGGGATAGAAGCGCCTTCTCGAAGACCGACGTGCTTGACCAATCCGCAACAAAGCAGCGGCAAGAGCTTCAGGTTGTCGGGAACAGCCAGTTGGGCCGAGGCACCGGCGGCAGATGTCACCTGGTTCTTGTACACACTGAGCATGTCGCCGAGCTTGTTGGTGACAGTATTTCTGGCGTCGTCCAGCGAGTGCGACCCGGATCGCTCCACAGCCTTCTGGGCGAGGTAGGTCGCAATGGCGACCTGGTCTGCCGATCCATACAGTTCCGCCACGGAGTCGGTCGTGGGCATGGCCTGGGTGATGACCCGAATCCTCCTCTCACCGTAGCACGTGGTGTGCAGGATGGCCGTCTGGAGCACCACGAAAGAGCCTTTGATGTCGTCCTCGAGGTTGAGCTCGATGACGTAGTTCTGGTCGGTGGGCACCACAGGCAAGGCGAGCAGGTCGGTCGATCGGATGAAGAAGTTGCCGTGGAAAGCAGACATCCTGATACCCCTCGATGCTCGTACTCGGATGACAGCCTCGAGACCGATCGGCATGACGAGCGTCTTTCCGAACTCGGTAGCAAACTTGATAGCGTCTTCGGAACGAGAAGCGTTGAATCCAGGGTAGAGATAGGTCTGACCAGCGGTATACCTTGGCAGGCATGAGAGCGTGGCCACATCGGTGTAGGTGGTGGAGAAGAGGAACATGTCAACCGAGACTTGCTGCTTGGAACACTCGATGGCAAAAGTCTTGTAAAAGCTCGATGCAGCGTTGAGCAAGCTGGACTCCTTGCTCGTTCCAAGCAGCTTCGGGTCGTCTCGAGCCTTGAGCGCTCCCTCACCGACTGTCGGCAAGCTGGCGGTAAGCGCTACGATCTTTCCTCCGATCTTGCCGATCAGCTGGTGCGCGGCTTGAAGCGCCGATCCGAGAGCGTTGCCAACGACGTGAGAGTCTTGGAACATGTCGCTCAATTTACCGAGAAGCGATTCGATGGCAGGGCGAGATTCGGTCAGGTTCACAAGCAAGTCGACGGGCTTGGGGAGGAACACGTCGGTGAGATCAGAAACGACAAGCATAGATGCCTCGGTAGCTCCAGCGGGCAGAGAGAAGAAATGCAAGCTGGTGGAGACGGCGATGATGGCCACCTTGGTCCTGTTGTCGGCGTTGGGAATATTGTCGAGGCTTTCCAAGATGGTCCTAGCTGCCACAGCCACCATGCCGGACTGGATCGCCGCCTGACTGACATCGATCACGAACGCGTAAACGGGCGGTTGGGGTGGTCGGACCATGTACTCCGTAGGGGCGATGAACTCCACCACTGAATGGTTGAGCTCTTTTCGTGCCCACCTGTCCGAGGGCTTGTTTTCCGCCTGGTTCCAGTCAAACAGCTGAGGGACCTCGTTGCTCAGTCCACACATGCAGCACTTCCACCTGTTTCCGCCCTCGATGAACGTGACAAAGGGGTTGATGTAAGCCCTGCACCGTCGACATCGAGCGATCACGCTGTCTTCCACCACGGGGACGGGATCATCCCCATCGGATTCTCTGAAAGACCGGTAAGGGGCCATGACGAGAGCGAGAGGGAGCTTTGACTTGTTGAGGAGGGACTGAGTGGTGGGCATGGCGTTGAGCGTGCATCGTTGGTACGAAGGGTCGGGCTGGATGTGAGGGGAAGCGGTGACGGAGGCGTTGGGAGGGAGGAGCGAAGCGGGAGGCGGGGCGTCGAGACCGGCCACGTCGGGTTGCATGCCGATCAGGTTGACGGTCTGGATCTGGTGCATCTGCTTTTGTCCTGCTCCCGCCATGTTCATCTGTCCGAACCGGTCGGCCATCTGATCCACCGGCTGTCCGCCGTAACCCGGCTGTTGGGGCTGCTGACCGTAAGCGGGCTGATGGGGCTGTTGTGTGCCATAAGCCGGCTGTTGAGGTTGTTGACCGTACGCCGACTGCTGATCTCCGCCCAGTCCAGGGGTGAAGTATTGAGGCTGCTGAGCTCCGTGATCGGGGTATCCAGGTGCCATGGCCTGTTGAGGCTGAGCGTCATAGCCGGCTCCTCCGGCGCCAGCTCCTCCATGCATCTGCTGAATCTGCGCCGTGGGGTACTGCCTCCTGCCACCGGGTCGACGGGTGGACGTAGGCGGGGCTGCAGGCTCTGGCGCAGGTGAAGCGGAAGGATGGGACGTGGGGAAAGACGGCTGGGTCGGGACCTCCCATTGTGATCGACCGGTAGCTTGGTCTGTGCCGGGGAATTAGGGTCAGTGATGTTCTGGAAATTCTTTCAAGCGCACATGTCACTCACCGACATAGATGTACGAAGAGGAAGGAGCGTCCCTGCAGATAGCAATCGCGATGAGCATGCCTACGAGCCACCTGCTTGACACACCACGAGCTACTCACCACCGGGCCTCCCAGCCTTGAGGCAGCATGATAGGCTGCTGCGACATCTTTGACCGGTGTGTGGGGGATCGGGCAGGTCAAGGATGATTTGAAAGCAAGCTGAGACGGTCGAGTCTACCAGATCAGAGCTGGTGAGCTGTCAATACTGTGGTGATGATGCTGCAGTCCCGGTGTGGTGACGAGGCAAGCGCGTCGTTAAGCGGACTCTCCACCGGGGCAGGATCGCCACGTCTCGGTGATATGATCGGGATTATCGCTACGGTGAGGGGGAGCTCGGTCGAGGCCCCGCGTTCGAGGCAAAGGCAATAACAGACGGTTCACCTTGCTCTGGATGTTAGAGACCATCCCAAGCTGTACCGAAGCGACAAGAAGGGACAACGGGCGATGCTCCAGACCAACCTCCTCGCATCGGGTCATGCCGACCTCGTGACTCGTGAGCTGCTAGCTGCCCGACGTGTCATGTATATGCTCATGACAGCCCATAGACGTGACATACGATTTCTACGGAGAACGACGTGAGGGGTTCGAGTCTCGCTGCATGGGCTCAGTCAAGCTAACACACGAACAGTCGCGACATGCTCTGCAGACCAGAAGATCAAGGTGTTCCGCAAGTCACGGGAAGGGGCATGGGATCAGGAGAGCGAGTGGAAGGTGCGTGAGGAGGGAGGGAGGGCGCCTGGCGACTTGGGTATCTCGAGCTGACGTTTGCCTAGGCTCACGACGCGCCGGTCCTCCACCTATCCTTTGCACATCCCGTACATGGGTCCCTCATCGCCTCATGCTCCCACGATAGATCCGTCAGGATCTGGGAGGAACCCAGCGGACGGGAGCGAGACGGACGATGGACCGAACGAGCCGTTCTGACCGGAGCGAAGGGGAGTGTGAGGGCTGTGGAGTTTGGGCCCGCTGGATCAGGCTCCGAGCCGAGAGTGGTGAGCGAGTCGTATTGCTGTCCACATCTTTGTCTCGCCTTTGCCTGGGGTGGCGGCTGATATCCTCTGCCCAGGCGGCTATCTCGAGCGATTCCTATCTTCGCGTGTATTCCTCCGCAGACCCCGCATTGTCCGACTGGTCTCTGCTTCAACCCATACATATTCCCTCCCTGGCCCCGCCTGGACAAGCGGACGATGGATCAGCGGTTGACGGCCCAGCGTCCGCCTCCTCCTCCGAATTGGCCACAGGCGGATGGGGCATCTCATGGTGTAAGGAACGTTGGTGGGGATCAGTCATTGCCGCTTTCGCCGGGACGTCACCCGTGGTCAAGATCCTCTCGGTACCACTCGACACCTCCTCCGCACCGTCTTCCCTGATCTTCCTTTCGCCACCTCAGTCGTCGTCGTCCGCCCCTTTGACCAGCGTGGCATGGGCGCCCAATTGCGGTCGCGCATATCATCTGATGGCAACGGGAAGCAGAGATGGGACCATCAGGATTTGGAGGATCGAACCCCCAGGCGAGAAGCTCAGGGTTGATTATGGAGATGGGGATGGAGAGATCAGACAAGGATGGAAGGCGGAATGTACAGCCGACTTTGGCAAGGGCGGGGCCAGAGTGGGCATGGTGGCGGTAAGTATTGTCATGCCTTTCAAAATTCCCGTTCTCTCGCTGATACCCTGGCGCCGACAGTGGAACGCCACGGGCACAACCTTGACGAGCACCGATGATGAGGGTATCGTACGTATATACAAGCGTGAGTGTCTGCCCCTCCGTGCGTGCGACCCTCCTTGACTGATCCACCATCAGCCACATACGCTAGAAGCTGGAAGCTGCTGGGTCAGATGTCGGCCGAGGAACCGCCTTCCGAGGAGGGCACGAACGGGCATTGACAGGCTAGCAATGCATATCGGTCTCGAGCGGAAGACCTTTCTGCCACAATCCATTATAACATCTTGCCAGGTCGACTGAGGGGATCCTCCCGTACTCGATGGAGCTGCAGCGTGTGCGAAGCGAGTCCGCTTAGCGATTGGCCCTACGTTAACGGGAGACGTTGGGTGTTTGAACGGGAACAGTGTTTAGGTAGATGTAACAAAAGGCCGTGATCAGGCCACTTAGACAACTAACGTACCCCCTGTGGCATTGGCCCTTGAGTCGCATTTTGATCCGTTTCTAATGAGCAATGGGCATTGTTAGTTGAGTCACGGACGCCTTCGACCCAAACACCAGATGACCGTTAAAGCGGCACTGGAACCGACCCGTCCGTCTCGGACGCGTCCCTTTGTGCGATCATCCGGCGCTCCCGTCCGTCCCGACTCTTGACTGTTCCGAGATAAGTGTTCCGGGCCGGCTCATATCAGGAAAGCCGCCCCGAGATGCTCGATTATACCGCTTGATGCCGGATCAATCGACGGTGATATTCGGAAACTGGTAGGACGTCGGCATGGGGCTCCAGTCCGCCCGGGTGTGATGTTAAATGGGTCACGGTGATAGGCTCGTCCAGGGGAATCATTAACGGTGAAATCTAATGCCGCAACCGTATTCCTTATCCGAGCTGTTACCTCAGGGTGACAGCAGGGATAATCAGGGCGCGGACAAAGGGTCGAGCAGGACAGCGGATACGAGCCAAGTCGTCGGTCGACACACGAGGGTGACGTCGGATCCGTTCGTAGCGCACCCACCAGCACACTTCCCCCCCCCCAAAACGTAGCCCGTTGAAAAGCCTCCAATCTACGACTTTCTCTCTCCTTCTTTCCTTCTCTTCTTCTTTCTTCAGATTCTTATCAGCTCACCTACTACCCACCACTACACAGTGAGTCGCCTTCAAACATTTCCTTCGCAGCCTTCAGATCGCTGACACAAGCCGTAGAAACAAAAAGTACAATCATGTCTGCCCAGGGTGCTCTTTCCGTCGTTCCCGTGAGTGTCGCTTCTCGTCAGCAGTTTTACCATTCTCAAGCTCTATCTGGCTGTTCAATTGACATCACCCCTTTTAGGCCGGTGTCCTCTCCGGTGACCAGACCCGAGCTCTTTTCACCTACGCTCGAGAGAACAAGGTGAGTCTCTGCGCTTCATGGGAGCTTGTCCAGGGTGGATCCGGAGCCACAACATGGCGAGGCTCGTTGGCCTCTCCGGGGTCCTCCTGGACGCTCTCTGCGATATGGAAGAACAATGCTGACGTGCACTATGACCTAGTTCGCTATCCCCGTATGTTGAAGCTTTGCCCCTGCCACTGCGCGCCCATCTCGCACGTGTTAACCTGCGCTTGCTCATCTCAAAGGCCATCAACTGTACCTCTTCCTCCACTGTGAACGCCACCCTGGAGGCTGCCCGAGATGTCAAGTCCCCCATCATCATCCAGATCTCTCAGGGTGGTGCCGCCTACTTTGCCGGTAAGGGTATCCCCAACGGCAACCAGGAGGCTTCCATTGCCGGTGCCGTCGCTGCCGCCCACTTCGTCCGTGCCATTGCTCCCATCTACGGCGTGTAAGTCGTCTTCCCGTGGTATCACAGGGTCAACTCGCCCCTGAATCTAGCTGACGACGCTTTCTGCTCTTATCAGTCCCGTCGTTCTCCACACCGACCACTGCGCCAAGAAGCTCCTCCCCTGGATGGACGGCATGCTCGACGCCGACGAGGCCTACTTCAAGGAGCACGGTGTCCCCCTCTTCTCGTGAGTTGTGGTGGTCAACTGGCATGAATCCCGCCTGACGTGTATTCCAGCTCCCACATGCTCGACCTTTCCGAGGAGTCCAAGGAGGACAACATCGCCGACTGTGTCAAGTACTTCAAGCGAATGGCCAAGATGAACCAGTGGCTCGAGATGGAGATCGGTATCACCGGTGGTGAGGAGGACGGCGTTGACAACTCTTCCGTCGACAACGCTTCCCTCTACACCCAGCCCGAGGACATCTGGGACGTCTACTCCGCCCTTGCCCCCATTTCCCCCAACTTCTCCATCGCCGCCGGTTTCGGAAACGTCCACGGTGTCTACAAGCCCGGAAACGTTCAGCTCCGACCCGACATCCTCGGCAAGCACCAGGAGTACGCCGCTCAGCAGACTAAGGGCGAGCAGGGTGAGAAGCCTCTGTGAGTGTCAACTTTTTAGCGCTTGCCATTCCCACCTATCCGCCCCTATCCCGCTACCCACATAGACAGTGCCCGGCCCTCCTTCAATGAGGAGTCGAGGCGATCAGGTCAGCGCAGAAGAATGTTTTCTACATCACATTTAGAGCTTGCTTCCTCTACTCTTCGTCGCTTCATTAGCGTGATGCGAGCGCCCGTTTCCGCGTGTCGACTCCTTTTGAGTGGCCGTGGTGGGCGTGGGTCGTGGGGAAGGAGGTGTCATATTGATGTCACATCTGGTTACTGGCCTTTGATCGTTATCAAAGTGGACTCGTAGCTGACTATCCATCAGGTACCTTGTCTTCCACGGTGGTTCCGGTTCTACCAAGGACGAGATCCGAGAGGCCGTCGTCAACGGTGTCGTCAAGATGAACGTCGACACCGACACCCAGTGGGCCTACCTCATCGGAATCCGAGACTTCATCCTCAACAAGAAGGACTACCTCATGACCCAGGTCGGAAACCCCGACGGACCCGACAAGCCCAACAAGAAGCAGTACGACCCCCGAGTCTGGGTCCGAGAGGGTGAGAAGACCATGGTGCAGCGAGTCAAGGAGGCCTGCAAGGACCTCGGCAACGACAACAGGAACTAGGTTTTTGTGTCTGGGGAGAAGGTGCATGGAAATGGAAAGCAGTAATAGCAGTCTTGTGTAGCCAGTGACAAGTAGAACGACGACCGTACTCATGCAGTGTTGTCAGCTTCACAGTCAGTTCAGAGTCAGCTCCATATCGATGCCCTCGAAAACGCTGCCAAGGTTATGGTATCCTTACAGTAATATGGGATCTAAGGGCAAGTCGATGACATCAGACTCGATTGCGTGTTCAGGAGTAGTGAAAACTTTCGAGCGTGCCGGCGGTACAAAACTCATGATGCGTGCTTCAGGGTGGAGAAGCGCCAAGTATCGGGACTTCAGGTTCGAGCAGTTCTGGCTGGGAGGCTATGACGTGTCTTCTGAAGTGGGGGATGTTGACGCGTGAGTGGGGCGGATGATGGTGGCAGAAGGGCGTTGGAGCGCAAGCGGTGAGGCGGTCGATCTGGTCGTTCGCTTGCCTGTGAATTCACGGAATGATGCACTACTATTTGTTGGTGACTTGCCACAGTGGATTGTGACTGATGACCGACATGAGTAGTCTGTGCGGTCGCGTATGGAAGGAAGCTGCAGGCTCTTGCGAGATGCAGTGGGTGGACAAATGAAGCTGCGGCCTGACTTGATGTCCCGCTTGCGCAAGGCGATCAACTTATGCCTTGACATTGCGTTGGGTGTTTAGAAGGAGAGAAGCGAGACTATGCCCGATGAAACTCTGCTTGGACGAGGCGAACAGCTGTCCAAAGAGGGACGCAGACAGTCATGGAGAGGCCAAGCAGTCGTAGGCATGGAAATAAAGGTGGCAGCAGATACGCTTCGGCATGGTGGAGCTTGCATATCAATATATTCCGCGTCAGTACGCTTTGTTTCTCGGAATTTCTGAAAGAGGAGCCGCGCTATGGAACAACTTATCGTAAGCAGCCCGACATCGAGACTCTTTCGCGCTGAGCAAGAGCTCGTGGCTGTCATAAGTGAGATTGCCATGCTAGATGATCCGGATGATGTGTTATAATCTCTGACTGAATCGACTTCCCGGTCAGCGGCAACTGATCATCAGTCTTCACTTGATTAGCTCATCAATTAAAGGTCATCGTGGTGTCTGGACTGCTGCTGAGCAGCTTTTCCCGCCATCTGCCGGCCTTTCTGATCCTACCCAGCTGGATAAGCCGTCTTGCGACATGCCTTCGCGAGATTGAGCAGAGCCTACTGCGGCTGAAGCCGCGAGTGAGCATGACACGCATCAATCGTCCGGGCCTACTGCCCGCTATGCATGCATGCAGGCAACCAAAGCAAAGGAAGAACACTATCCAGCGGTCGCCACACTGTTGGTACCACGTGCTCGACGCGTGCCGAGTTCATCTGCTGTTTTGCTGAAAAAGTTGCCAAACCCTCCACCGGACGTGTACAACACTAATATCGCACGGGTGACTTGGATCTAGGATATACTCGGTCTACGACACTATCCAACCAGCTCGGGTGATCACGATGGACGCACTGCTGGCGGCCGCAGGACCTCTGGAGAAGAAGGGAAGCAAAGGGAAAAAGTCAAGCTGGAATCGACCGACCGGACCGACGTCCCACAAGACCATCACCCGAGGCGATGGGACGAAGATTGACCCGTCTCTGAACTCGATCCTGCCCGCGACCCGGGTACCGTCATCGTTCCACTCGTCCAATCTGGCCACTGGGTCCGGCTCGGCCCCTCTGAGGCCCGATGCGGCCATCTCCAAGATTGGAGACAAGAAGCTGCGGGCGAAATTGGCCAGGCAGGATGTGGGTAACAAGCGTGCAAAGGTGGAGCGGGAGGACGTGAATGAATGGCTCAACAAGGCCGTGTCGGGTGGCAAGGGAGGCATCGAGGTTGACGAGGAGGAAGGGGAGCGGACCTGGCGGGTCAGGCAGAAGGACATCGTGGACTCGGTCGGAGTGGGAGTGAGCGGCAAGAAGTTTGATCTCAAGATGGAGGACATGGGAAGTTACAAGGTGGATTATACGAGGAACGGAAGGTTGGTACTGCCCTTGGTTGTATCCCTCAGGAGTGTTCGCTCTCTCTCGCGCTCCGACTGACTCGCTCGTCCTCCCGCAGACACCTCGCGATAGCCTCTTCCAAAGGTCACGTCGCGACGTTCGACTGGCAAGCGGGCAAGCTGCACTCGGAGATCCAGCTGAGAGAATCAGTCCGAGATATCAAGTTCCTCCAGTCAGAACACTACTATGCAGTGGCCCAGAAGAAATACGTCTTCATCTACGACACCAATGGTGTTGAGCTGCAGTGAGTTACGCCCGCGACGCGCATGCGAGATCAATCCTATGCCACATGTCGGCCAGAGCTGACCCTGGCTCAACCCGTAGCAAACTGAAACAGCACATCGATCCGACCCATATGGAGTTCCTCCCCTACCACTACCTCTTGACGACTGTGGTGAGTCCGCCTGCAATGGCTCAAGGTATGACCGCGCTGACGAGCACATTCACCGCAGGGCCACGCAGGGTACCTCAAATATCACGACGTCTCGACCGGTGTCATGCTCACCCAGATCCCCTCACATCTCGGCTCTCCTCATTCCATGGCGCAGAACCCTCATTCTGCCATCATCCATCTCGGTCACGCGAACGGTACCATGACTCTCTGGTCGCCCAACATGACCACTCCTCACGTCAAGCTGCTTGCGCATCGTGGACCCGTCAACGGTATCGCTGTGGATCCGAGCGAACATAGCGCGGGACGATACGTGGCTACTAGCGGAATGGACGGAGTTGTCAAGCTATGGGACGGTCGAATGTGGGGCAAGGAGGTACGGTCATGGGGCGTGAGAAATCAGATCACCTCGCTCGGGTACTCTGGTATGGGCATGCTGAGCGTGGGAGGCAAGAGCGGCGTGACCGTCTACCGGGATCTGCAAACCGACACCTATCGAACGCCGACACCCTATCTCACCTTGCCGCTACCGTCGCTCACCGCTTCTTCCGTCAAGTTCTGCCCCTTTGACGATCTTCTCTGCGTCGGACACGACAAGGGAATCTCAAGTCTGCTCGTACCGGGATCGGGCGAGGCCAACTTTGACTCTGCCGAGGCGGATGTGTACGAGACCTACTCGAGGAGGAGGGAACGAGAAGTGCGAGGTGTATTGGAGAAGATCAGGCCGGAGCTCATCACGCTCGATACCGACTTCCTCGGCAAGGTCAACGAAGGTAGGGGGGGTGAGACGTACGAAGAGCGACAGGCGAGAAGCTTTAGGCAGCTCGGAAGGTTGGAGCGACTGCGTGCGAATGGCAAAGCGGACGAGCCGCAAGCCGCGCTTGAGGCGGACGAGGAGGAGGAGGATGGGGATGATGTCGATCAGGTGGATGGTGAAGGGGTCAAGGAGAAGCTGAAGCGGAAGATGAAGGGCAGGAACGGAAGTACCAAGAGGTATCTCAGGAAGAAGGCCAAGAAGAACATTGTGGATGATTCGCTGGTCAGTGTGGAGCGGGTGATCTTACACAGAGTCGGTCGCTGACCAAGTGCTGTTCCTCTTCAGCTCGCAATGAAGGCCAAGGTGGCAGCGCAGAAGGCTCAGGAGGACAAGCGGAAGAGGATCGCCAGTGGGCAGGTCGTACAGGAGACCGGAGCATTGGCAAGGTTTACATAGGAGCGGGATATAGGCTATTGACTTGCCTGGTCTCACTACGCATTGATGCATCAGCATACACTGTACGAATGTGGTCGCTGGTGCGTGCTCAGTGGTGCCCTCCGTCTTGTCGAGCGCAGTGCGATAGGCGGCACTCGAGAATGCGGTGAACGGCCGTGCCATCTCTTTCGAGACCACGGCGATACTTGCCAGGCAAGTGCTGAGAAGACACACGCTCGCCACGGCAGACATTATGGGACAGTGAACTGCATCTCGCAGACATCAAATAGTATAAGCGAAAACGAAGTATGGTTGTATAAAAAGGTGTGGTTCTGTTCAGATGACTACAAGTGACCACGGTGTCGAAAGGGCTATCCTGATGCTATGACCGGGGGAGCACCATTTAGACCTCCTGGGAAGCCTTGGCCTTTCCCTTGGTCTTGGCGGGGAGGAGCTCGGCCATGATGTGGGGAAGGACACCACCCTGGGAGATGACGACGGATCCGAGGAGCTTGTTGAGCTCCTCGTCGTTTCGGACGGCGAGCTGAAGGTGTCGGGGCACGATTCGAGACTTCTTGTTGTCTCGGGCGGCGTTACCGGCGAGCTCGAGGATCTCGGCAGCGAGGTCTGGAAGGGGATATCATCAGCACGGGGTTTTTAAGGAGGATACAGTCGACAGACTCACACTCGAGGACGGCAGCGAGGTAGACGGGGGCACCGGAACCGATTCGCTGGGCGTAGTTGCCTCGCTTCAAGAGTCGGTGGATTCGACCGACGGGGACTGAGCAGGCTTATCAGCTTGTGGACCGTGGGTGGACGGCAGACTCCGACTCACACTGAAGACCGGCCTTGGACGATCGGGAGGACGACTTGGCGTCGGAAGAGGACTTGCCCTTACCACCGGAAGACATTGTGATTAGATAAGTGTTGGTTGGGTGGGGTGTGAGAGGAGAAGTGTAGTGGTCGTTGGTTGGTGATTCGTTTGTTGTGGGAAAGAGGGGATCAAGGAGAGGGGGGAAGGGTATTTAAATGTCCCGTAGGTGGGTGTGGTGGACAGGGGGCAAAGCCACGAGCTGGAACGCAGGCGAGGACAGAGAGAGAATGTGGTGATGCAGCGGTCGTCGGCGGTGTTGCGTGCTGGTGGACGCTCTGCACGGTGTGCGCGCGGTGGTTACGTGTACGGCGGGGTTGCACTCTTCCCTCTCGACATCACAAACAACCCTGTGCTCGGAATTGATGACGGGTCAATGGTAAAAAGAACGCGTCACGACTTGATCGGGGTGTATCTCGTGACATCACGGGCAAAGGGAGGTTTGACGCTGATTCGGCGTTATTTCGTTGCCAATAGTGTAACAAGTCGTGATGTCACCACCAGTAAGTCATTGCGCGTCGACTTGTAACCCCTGAGAAAACACGGCAACAACCACCGCATCACCACTTGGTGAGCGTTTCCCTTGGCCCCCGCGTTCCAAACATCACCGAACCAACGATCACGTCGCCGCCCCCCCCCCTCCGTCCGACCACCTCACTCTGACAGCCTTACACCGTCACAACCTCTGCGCGAGGGATCCCTGACCACCCCTTGCTTGCACACCTCACCAGCTGGATTTATAAAGACCCGTGACCCGTTTCGTTGTCCATTTCCCCTCCTCATCCAACACATCAACAGCACCCACCAAAGCACTCTCACGTCACCACCTCTTCACCCACCCTACACCCAACCCACACTTTATCACAATGGCCCCCAAGTCCGTCGCTTCCAAGGCTCCCGCCTCCCAGGCCTCCAAGGCCCCCGCCGCTGCCTCCAAGGCTCCCGCTAAGGCCGCCAAGACCTCCGCCGCCCCCAAGGACGGTGCTAAGAAGAGGTCCAAGAAGAGGGTCGAGTCTTACTCTTCCTACATCTACAAGGTCCTCAAGCAGGTCCACCCCGACACTGGTATCTCGTGAGTCGCGTCATGCACCGCTTGCATTGCCCTTGTACTGACCACTGGTCTCTCACAGCAACAAGGCCATGGCCATCCTGAACTCTTTCGTCTCCGACATCTTCGAGCGAATCGCTTCCGAGGCCTCCAAGCTCGCTTCCTACAACCACCGATCTACCATCTCTTCCCGAGAGATCCAGACCGCCGTTCGACTCATCCTCCCCGGAGAGCTTTCCAAGCACGCCATCTCTGAGGGTACCAAGGCCGTCACCAAGTACTCTTCCTCCAAGTAAACGGACCGAAGCAGCGACTATGGTGCCGAGCGGGATTGTATGGTAGTAGTAGTAGTAGTAGCTTGTTCATCATGGCGCGTCGTGGCCTCGGTAGGCACTTCGGCCTGACCCCCCCTTTTTATACACCACCTTCGTCTTCGCTAGTTCCCTTGACATGAATTGTCCTGTTCACATACCAACTCTGCAGACTGTGGCCGATATCTAGACATCGAAGCTCCTGAACACGCTGACAGCTGTAACGCGAGAAGTGTCGTCGATATTAAAGGTCTGAAGTCAGCCTTGAGAACCCTCTGTACTTTGATGACCTTGGACGATGCAGCTCTCTTGTACCGTCACGTAGCGACTCCGCACAGCTGCCCTACCCATCTACACATGAAACGCATCGCAACCGCAGGCATGCATGTGGCAGGTGCTGATGATGAGGACTGAATTTGGGTCCCTTGGCTTTGCGTCGTGTGGCAGATTATGAGCCTGCGACTGCGGTGTGTCTTCTCCCTCGGTCTCACAAAGACGTGGCATGCAGATTGCCGACTGAGGCTTATAGGCTTTCAGCCCGGTAGATCACGAATACTACTGGGACATGATGGTCTCGACTGACTTAGGCAGCAGGTAGTGAAAGTCGTCATCACCTCTAGGTTGGTGCGCAAATCACACTGGTGATTGGGGTCGACCGTGCTGTTGGTCTCACAGTGGGTTAAGCAACAGCTCCTTTCCCCTCGAGAGGTCCCCTGTTTGATTACTTTCTGCTCGATCTCTTATGCACTGATAAAACGCCGTTCACTGACATTCTACTTCACTCGTGCCCCAGTCACGGGTTTTCCCCACCCGTTCTTACGATGTCCAAAAATGGTTGTGATGCCGCAAAGGTGAAGCTGCCGCTCCAAACAGTCGTACGCGGACCTTTGGAGCGGTTTGATGCAGGGAGGGCAGTGGCTCACTTCTGCTTGCCATTGCTGGCAGGCCATACGTCTTGACGACCGCATCATCTGGGCTGCTTATCCTGTTCAGTTACCAGTCAACCAGCTTCCGATGACAGCTCACGTCAGCTAACACCTCTCGCCGCCCTTCAGTCCCCGTCAACACAATCAGGTGAAAGGTCATCAAAGGTCGATACGCTAAGAGCATACTCACACTAGCAGCTATCTACATGGGTTTGATAGGCTTCGCCTGGTTTCAATCTATCAACGCTGACTCGGACGCATGACAAGAGGCTGTGCTCAGATACCTCTCGGCCCAGCTTGTCGAGCCTGCGAGCGTTGTGATACACGCCAGTGACCACTGACTTGGGCATCTGCTGTGTGCATACATGTCCGGTCGGCAACACTTGGTGAGCTGATCGCAGGCCACCGAGTCCGAACCATTTCTCGAGACGTTGCCCTCGCAAGAACGACCCGGAGTTCCACCTTCCCAGTCGCAAGGTCATGTTCTCGGGAACGGGAGTTGATCCGTCCATCCACCCGCAGCTACGTAAGAAGCCTAAGAACAGAAGCAAGAAGCAACCTACGCAGAAGACGAGTGTCGAAGGGAGTGGCCCCCGAGAGCTGCTTACTACAAAGATATCTGCTTGCAGAGGAGGCCCACTCATACGCACTCGCTCATTCTGATCGAGCTTCGCCCTGGCGTCATGGCCATTGCCCATCGTACCAGAAAGTCTCACAAGTCGGTGCAATGACATTCCAGTCGCCACGAAGGGTTGAGGCGCAGATGTCCACGCTGCCACATCCTTCCGCCACTTCCATCATTGAATCGATCGTCATCTGTACTAGCGCTGGCTGATGCTTGAAACGAGGATAACCTGGGTGTAGCAGCCCATGCATTCACCATGATTCGACCGGACTCAGCACTGTTTTTGAGTGGACTCAATGCACTGTATGAAACCTGTCGTTCAGCGACGGGTCAGCCACGGAGAGCCGAGCATGGTTGCCACGCGTGCACACAATCTGCGCGAAGCGATGCATGCCAGTCAGGCCGGAGGGTGAGCAACGCATAAGCACCCCCGGCAGATCGCACGCACATCGCTTGGCATGAACGTGACGGACGAGACGCGTCGCCCATGGAAATCACCCAAAACGCCGCGGTGATTTCCGCCTGATCCCCGAGGGGTTATCGAATCAGTCTCGTCACGTGATTTACCAGTCTCCGTATCAGTGAATCCGTTGATCCTCTGATTTCGCTGATCCTGTAAACAAAACAAACATGCACCGTGGCGTGGCACGGCATGGTATCGGGCGAGCAGCGTACCCCGTCTCACGGCGTCATACCCTCTCGTCCTTGGCCCTCCGCCTTGGTCGTTGAGCCGAGATACATAGTTAAATAGATTTCCTCTCGCCTTGCTCTGTTCTTCCCCACTCACCCACCACTTTTCACCACAACCCACCCCACCCAACCCCAACCCAACCATCATCCACAATGGCCCGAACCAAGCAGACCGCCCGAAAGTCCACCGGTGGTAAGGCCCCCCGAAAGCAGCGTGAGTACAATAGATTCTTGGGCATGAAAGAGATAAGAGCATCGCGCTGACGCTCGACCCTCGTCCAGTCGCCACCAAGGCTGCCCGAAAGCAGACTTCCACCACCGCTGCCGGTGGTGTCAAGAAGCCCCACAGGTACAGGCCCGGTACCGTCGCTCTCCGAGAGATCCGACGATACCAGAAGTCGACCGAGCTCCTCATCCGAAAGCTCCCCTTCCAGCGACTCGTCAGGGAGATCGCCCAGGACTTCAAGACCGACCTCCGATTCCAGTCGTCGGCCGTCCTCGCCCTCCAGGAGGCCTCCGAGGCCTACCTCGTCTCCCTCTTCGAGGACACCAACTTGGCCGCCATCCACGCCAAGCGAGTCACCATCCAGCCCAAGGACCTCCAGCTCGCTCGACGACTCCGAGGCGAGCGATCTTAAGCGATCCCGCTCGACTTGAGAGAACCCCATATTCGTCCAGCGTAGCCTGCCATCGTCCCCGACGTGCAGCCGTCGCAACCTTACCTTCGATTTGCTTCATCTCTTTTTATTATACGCCGCGCCGGCTTTCCCATAGTTCAGCGTGATGCAGTTTGATCCAACAAAAATGGTGCACGATGATTGAATGGAAATGAGCGCTGAGAACCGATGTGCTTGATGGCGACGGCGCACTCCGTGATGGCGACCTCGTAATGTGACCTTATCCTAATGGGAATCCTAATGGCATTAGTCAGTTTGTAATCCTCATCAGCTGGCACAGTGTTTTGATCCCGTCTTCACCGTGGCAAACATTACCCTCTGCAACGTTAGTCGGATCCAACGCGTTCGTCCGTTGCTTTTGTCCTCTACAGCTTCCGCCATCATCACTCTCGATTCTCTCGCGTTACCGGTGTTGGTGAAGGCCGCTCCGACAAGATGGCCCGTGCAGGCTCGTACGCGCCCGCCGCTCCACCTCTTCACTCCTCCAGCTCGTCCTCGCGTCCAATCGCTCCTTTGCCCAATCATTCCCACTTGCAAGCGTACGGCTCAGCTGCAACCTCAGGTTCGACCGCACAAGCACCTTCACGTCACACGTCCTATCATCCCAAGTACGATGAGCTCAGACAAGGAGCCAAGAACCCTCTCTTCTTGAGACTGCGATCCGGTATCGATGAGGAGATCGACTATGCTCTGCCCCGACTGGTCGTCGCGTCCTTTGACGGCTCAGAGACCTTTCTGCTCAAGTATTGGGTAGATGGTGTCGCCTCCTTGAAGGAATGGCCGGAGAGGTGGCTTCAAGGCCTCGAGCATGAAGCTGCGCTGTACGAGCTCCGTGCCGGGCGTCTCGATCCGGGCGACGCAGGCCAAGCGAGCGATGGGAGCTATAAAAAGCGCAAGGTCGATCAGTCGATAGCTCGTGCCGCTATGCCCGAGTGGAAGATCCCCGCCTCGACGATAGAACGCGCGACCAACTCGCTCCTGGTGCTCCGGAACGCATCCTTCACGTCGTCCAACGCGGAAAACATCTGCCGCAAGTCATTCCTGTCCTTCCTCGACAGATTCTTCTCCATGCCCATTCCCTTCCTTCTCGAGCTGTCTTTGCGCAATCCCGAGCCTGTACATCACCTCCTCGTGATCGTACAGTCCATATTCCCCTTCCTCCAGCCCCAACAGGAGGTCAAGCGCATCTTCTCCCAAGTCTTCCCACGTCTGCTGGTAGAAACAAGAGACACCGGCATGATCAACAACCTCCTTCCGCTCATCATCAGTGGTCTCACCATCCAGTCCCTTCCACCGCTACCGGCGGATCTCATACCCCACCTCCTCCAACTGACCGTCCTCCGGCCACCAGCACCCCAACTCGATTACATCCTCGACCTCCTGATATCGCTCACCCTTCACCCTATCCACTCTCGGACCATCCTCTCTCAGCCCAATTTCTCAGCCCACCTGAGGTCCCTCGTGACACTGCTTGAACATGGCGCAACCGTTCTAGACTTTCCAAGGGAGGCCCCCGCGTTCACACAGGGACGATTGTGTCGCAATCCCGCTTCGGACGGCATCCGGGCGGAACTCGCCTCGAGGCGAAGGGCACAGGAGAGAGAGGCTGCTCAGCGGCAGATGGAGATGTTTGGCGGACCCGGTGTCAGGGTGGAAGTGGGGGACAAGCCTCCGGCGCTCAGTCAAACCGTTCGAGACCGACTTTATGCGACGAGAGAGCCCAATAGGTCGATTGCATGGTGAGCCATTCACCGCGTTCATCTGTGCAGAACAAGCTGAAAGCTGACTGCTTGCGACCCATCCTAGGATGCACGAAACGTTCGTCTACTCGTCCACGTCGCAACTCCTCCAAGTGACCTTTTGGCATGCATACCGAGACTTTTTCCAAAACCCATCGACGGTAGAAGCCCTGCTTTCCGCGTCAGAGGTGATCAAGAACGTCACCATCGCCTTCCCAGGTGCCGCGGCCAAGGTCTGGACTGATGCGATGGGGGCGCAGAAGTTTGTCATTGCCGGCATGGGTTTCCGAAAGCAGACGGGTGAGTCGGCCGGCAGTGCTGCTCGAGTACGACCTCACCAATATCTCACAATGTTAGATGACGAAGACCGGTTCAACTGTTGCTGGAGGGACTGCCCTGTGCGGTCGAGCTTCGCCAGCCCGGCCCATCTTGTCGCTCATGTCGAGTCCAGCCATATGTCAACGGGTCAACCCGTACAATGCGCGTGGGGCAATTGCTCTGTCTCTCCGTTCACCCATTCACACCTCCTGACCCATATTCCACCAACGGCGGCACAACCGGTACCCGAAACGGTCATGTCGTATCCGTCGGTGCCCGAGTGGACTCTAGGTCGACCCGTCATAACCGACCGACCGCTACCGCCTTTGCCCAAATCATACAAACTGCAATTCTCAGGCGTGGCGACTCCGCTGGACGCTCGACGCCACCCGACTGGCACAGCTTTCCTCGCCGCTTTGGTCGTTCGTAATCTCGCCCGAGTGCTCAAGAACGAGATCAACCTCGCTTCGATCGATCTGGAGCAAGCCAAGGAAGAGAAGAAGAAGCATCTTTCGGAGGAGCGGTTCGGCCTGCCTATACCGGAAAACATCCTGAGAGAAGAGGAAGAGGAGGAGAGGGCGACGAGTGGGAATGCCAACCAGGACGATGACGCTCTTGGGGAAGCAGAGAGGGGGCTGGCAGAGGACGCGTTCAGACTGCACGAAGGTCGGATCATGGAGGTCATGGAGAAGAATCTGAGCGGATTGGGGCAGTACCTGGGCGAGGCTCTGGGCTGGTAGGAGGGTAGGGGCTTTTTCTGCAGTACGAGCGGCGCCCAGGTTTGTTAGGGCTCCATTATGCATCAGGCTGGTCGCAGGATAGGCATGGTTGGCGGGATCTTTGTACGGAATTTATCGCCCACCGACAGTTACAAGGCAGACGCGACGAGACAAGTGCTATCACCCCGCACGTCTATAGCTTGGCCCGTCCCGGGACGATGGCCACGCATTCAATCTCGACATCGGTACCCATGGGCAAGCAGGCCACGCCGATGCAGCTCCGGGCCGGGGCGGGGTCGGGGATCCGTTTCTTGTACGCCGCGTTCAGTTCGGCAAAGGTGTCGTAGGACGTGATCTGGGTAGGGTGTGGTCAGCAAAGCGCATTCTCGCTGCAGGCTCTGGCACACGAGGTCCGAGTGAGGCGACGTGGATAGCGCAGGACACATTGTAGGAGCGCAAGGGCGTACATGGGAGCAGGGCGTGGGAGCGCAGCAAAGCGCTGGGGCACCCGACAGTCGGCTTCCTGACCACTTACAAAGATGGTAAACTTGACGGTATGTTCCAGACCGCTACCATGGGCCTTCAGCACCGCATCGAGATTATCCATGATTTGATTCTGCTCAATGTCCATCAGCGCTTCCCTTACAAGCTGCACGGGGCACGGCCTCGCGGCTAGCCACTACGTCGCTGCAGGCCCGCGAGCTCGAAGCTTGGCTGTAGGTGATCGACATCTGGCCACTCATGCCGTATGACACCCAGTGCCCGACACCACTCACCACTCGGTTCTCGATCGGTCCCTCGACCAGCTTGCCATCCGGCGCGGCACCGATCTGGCCAGAGGTGTAGACGAAGCCATTGGACAGGATGGCCGGGGCTGTATGTTGCGAGGCGCGGAGTGGGACACACTTCAGTCAGTTCCATGTCCCGCTCAGTGCTCCATATCCCCCTGATATCATCGCTCATTGGGTGGCCGGACGAGCCGCGGCAATGCACCGGACAGCCTTCCTGTGGCCACCTCACTCACAGAAGACAGGTAGGGGCGGGGCGATACCCTCTACCTTGTTTGCTATTCTCTCGGATGACATCCTACTGGAAATGACTGTCAAGCTATCCTAGGCAGATAAAAAAGCTATAGTTGCGTCCGTACCAAGGAGTGCCCTATCATGGATGATATATCACTTGCTCTACAGGCGCTTATCGACCTCGCGACTTTCGTGATTGCCGGAAATCACCGATGTCAGATTGCCGAGTGTCTCGTCGCTGTCGAGCAGATACGGCTACCAGCTCAATCGCTAAGTGGTACGATCCTGGGCGTCCCGAGCAGCGTCAATCATGCATGCCAGCATCCCCGTACGGCGAGAGGAACGGGCACCATGAACAGTTTGGGATCACCAACAATGACAAGTAGGAAACAACGTTAGGGAATAAGAGAGTAGAGGGGAGGCTGGGTATCATCCGATCCGATCTAGAGAACACTGTTGATATCTTGATATATGAGAACAAGTAGGAGACAAGAAACGATGAGATACGAGAAGATGCCAACCGGAAAAAGTGAAAAGTATCGAGAACAATATGAGACAATGAATGAATGGAAACCCCGGAAAAACAAACACAAGCCATGGTTCGACCCCTGACCCCATGCGGCTCAGGGAGAAGACTACACCACGCCCACCTCGTTACCATCCCCATCCTCCTCGAGCCCCGCAAGGTACATGCCGAAATCAAAGTTCTCGCCAAACGCAGCGAGCGCGTCGAAATCGCCGCCCTCCAAACCGCCCAACACACCCAAACCCGAGCCTGAAGTCGGGCCGTTGGACATCATAAAGTCCGCGCCGAGACCCGATATCCCCGCCGTCAGGTCGGTGGACGACGAGTTGAAGCTCATCGACCCGTTGGCAGTTGCTGGAGTGGTCGTAGAAGGGGAACTCGGAGAAGGCGTCAGGCCATGCGTAGAGGTCGTGGGGGCAGCATCCGTCACCGTAATCACGGCGGTATTGGGTGAAGGACCAAGCGATTTAGGCGTAGCGGTGGCTTCGCGCAGGAGCTCCTCCTTGGCAGACTTGGGCGTCTGAGCAGCACTCTTGGTCGTACCAGAGGCGGGCTTGGGCGTCGTGGTCCTCTGAAGCATTGCGGGGCTCTGCGGCGGCAACATGGCGCCTCCAATCGGACCTTTACTCGCATTCCGATCTCGAGACATGGGTACCCGCGGTGACGCTTGGGTTTGTGCCGAAGGCGGCTGTTGACCGTGTACGGCGTTCACACTGGCGTTGGCAGGGGAAGGCGCGTCGATGGTTTGCACAGACATGACAGGTGTCGGGGGCTGGAAACCGGGCGGAAGGGATCCCCCGCTGGCCAGAGACCGCATGGCCTGAGCTTGGTCCTGGTGCATGCGCTTTTCGTATGCCAACTTCGCCTCATCCTGCTGACGTCGAATCGCCTGCATCTGTGAGGGTTACGTCAGCCAAGCCCAGTGCCTCCACGACTCAGCACGCAATGCAAGACTCACCTGTGCCTCGTTGCCTGCCATCATGCCATAGCCAGCCTGGTTACCCTGTTGTGGGGTTCCATTCGAAGCTTGTGGCGTCATGCCTTGGCTGTAGGACGCGGGCGTTTGTGCGGTCCCAGGGAAGGGGCTGGGCGCAGCCGAACCAGAGTTACGTCGCATCCTCTTGCGATCGGGCGGTGAAGCCCCATTGCCGCGAGCTGCTGCTCCAGCTCCGGACGTGTGAGAATCGGTTTCCTGCATCGGCACTCCGTCAAAGCCATTCGGCCTGAATCGTAAATGTCAGAGATGCGACTTGTCTTGCCGAGGCACACAAGAACGACTCACCTCTGCATGACACCGCTGGCGGTGCGCTGGTGAGGTCCTCCCTGCGGATGACCAGGCCCAGGCGTTGCCCCCTGTTGTTGTGACTGGGGACCAGCTTGATTCTGCATCATCATCTGCTGCTGCTGTTGTTGTTGCTGTTGCTGCTGCTGTTGCGACAGGAATTGCTGCTGAGCCTGGCTTGGCGTCTGCGGTTGGCCCGGTTGACCCTGCTGTTGCTGCTGCTGCTGCTGCTGTTGCTGCTGCTGCTGCTGCTGCTGCTGCTGCGAAGGCTGGCCCTGTTGTCCAGGCTGGCCGCTCGCAAGACCCATCATAGCCCTACGCTGATTCTCCTGCATGGTCATCTTGTACTTTTGAACCAAGCGTTGCTGCGAATCACGCGTTTCATTCAGCGACAGCTCCCTCTGTGCGAGCTTGGGCCATTGTACTCACCCGATCCTCCTCTGGCAGACTCTGGGGATCCTTACCGCTCAGTCCCAGACTCTGGGCGCTAAAGTGCATGATGTTGGGGTTGATCGCCCCCAGCCCTAGGCTCCCGTACATGTTGATCGTGGCCTGGTGAATCTGTTGCTGTTGAGCCTGTATCAACTGCTCGCGCTGAGCCTGTTGGTCGCGCTGGGCCTGCTGGTGAGCCAGAAACTGCTGTTGATGCTGTTGTTGAGCCTGAGCCTGAGCCTGCGCCTGAGCTTGAACCTGCGCTTGTTGAGCCTGTGCATGCTGGGCCTGGACCTGCTGAGCCTGAGCCGCCTGGATCTCCGCAAGTGAATGCTGAGCGCGTTGTTGTGCCGCCTGAACATGCGCTTGCGTCTGCAGCATCTGCTGTTGAGCCGGTGTAAGCTGCTGTCCGGCCTGAGCCGGCCCGGTGACCGGGCTGGGCCCTCCTTGGGGAGTAGGAGGATGCGGGAAGCCTTGTGGTCCCGGACCACCTTGAGGTTGTCCTTGACCCTGCTGTGCTTGGGCCTGAGCCATTGCGTGTTGCTGTTGGGGTGTCAGGGTGCGCATCATAGCATTGCCGTTACCAGGCGAAGGGCCGTTGGCGACTGGCGGCGGGGGTCGCATGTTCTTCTGGTGCGGCGAAGGTAAGACACTAGGGTGGGGTTGCTGCATCATGCGTGGTGACGGCGCGATGGGCGAATGCGAAGGGCCTGGTGTTGCATTGGGCGGTTGCAGCCCGCCGCCCATATTAGGATGCTGACCTTGCTGCTGCATTTGCTGCTGATACAGCGGGTGTCCAGGTTGTATCGGCCGTTGCGCCGGCGAAGCGGGCGGTCCAGGTTGAGCGAAACGCTGAGCCGCCTGCTGTTGTTGCTGCTGTTGCTGCATCATGGCATGTTGCGCTTGATGCTGCTGTTGCTGTTGTTGCTGCTGGGCTTGGGCCTGAGCTTGGGCTTGAGCCTGCTGCTGCTGTATCTGTTGTTGAACGAATTGTACAGCCTGTTGGGACGACATGCCATTGGCTTGAGCAGCGGCTTGAGCTTGCTGTCTCATGTTCATGACCTGTTGCGATGACAGCGGTTGCGCCTGCTGTGGACCGCCTTGGTACGGCGCAGGTGCAGTGGACTGCTGCTGCTGCGGTGTCTGCTGCTGCTGGGCCTGCTGCTGAGGTGCGTATCCGCTAGGCCCGATACCCAACTGCTGCTGCCGGATGTTGCGCAATCGCGTCATTGACTGGAGACGGGAGATCAGCCGGGACATCAATGATACACCTATGTCACACATACCTCGGTATAGATGGCCGGGTTCATCGCCCCTTGCGCCCCCTTGCCACTGCTGAAGACATCCCAGAAGACACACCACCACCTGCGAGAGCGATCATCAGCCTCATGAACAGACAAGCGACTCCACACTCACTCATGCAGCACGCCTTCGCGGACGTTTATAGGCGCAGCCTGGTCCGCCAACCCTGCCTCTGCGTTGAACTGGGCAGCTGTCGCGGGACAGTTGTGCTTGACGAGGTAGTCGTGAACATACAGTTTGAGCCTGCAGAGAGATCAGTTTCGATCCTGACTCACGATCGCCTGGGTCACTCACATGCTCTCGCTGTCCCACTGTCGTTGCCCCATCTGACTCTGAACCCCGCTTCCGGCTCTTGCCATCGCGTATGTGTCTGAATGCTCCATACCAGCATGCTGAGGCATCTGCATTGGCTGTCCCAAGGCTATGCCATTTAGACCTGGCTGAAGCGTCGCTTGCTGAGGTTGCGGGTGGACCAAATGCTGAGGTGGCGGCTGAGGCTGTTGAGGTTTCCCCTGTTGTCCAGGACCTGGGGCCGGTCCCTGTGGTGGACCAGCGATTCCCGAATGCGCATAGCCAGGATGCTGCGGATGTTGATGTTGCGGCATCATACCTTGCTGGTTGGGTTGCTGCTGTGGCGGCGGCCGCACGGCTTGAGGGTGAGGAGGTGGTTGACGCAGTTGCGCGGGCACAGGGGACTGTCCGTGTTGCATGCCTTGACCTGCGCCCGGCGGTTGCGGAGGTGGATGAGGATAGTGTTGAGGATGTATTCCAGTGGGAAAGCCCTGATGTGACATATGAGGCGAAGGTGAGGGGTGATGAGGAGAGGGCGGAACGCCAGGTCGAGGCTGTTGATTTTGCTGTTGCTGTGCCTGCTGTTGAGCCTGCGCTTGAGCTTGAGCGGCAGCGGCTGCGGCCTGTTGAGCTAGTTGATGCTGTGACATCTGCTGTTGGCGTTGCTGCATTTGCTGTTGTTGAGCCTGCTGCTGTTGCTGTTGTTGCAGTTGGGCAGCCTGCTGAGACGACATGGCAACCGAGTTCATACCGACCTGTGGCGGCGGTCTCACGCCGACAGGGTACTGATGTGGGAACGGTTGACCCTGCTGTTGTCCCGCCGCTGCCGCAGCCGCCATCTGCATCTGCATTTGCTGAGCATGAGCGGCAGGACCCGGACCTGGGACGCCGGGTTGACCGTTCTGCATCCCTTGCATGTGGCCAAAGGCGTGCTGATGTTGTGGTGTTTGACCAGGATGGGAACCGGGGTGGATATTTACTGGAGGAGGCGGATGGGGCAAGGCCATGATGCAGTGGTGTGAATGACGATCTGATTGAACGAGGTCGTCAGCTGATCAGTTCAAGAGGACGCCAGCTGAAGGTACCGAAGGGAACGAGATGCTACACACCTTTAGACCCCGCGCATTCAGTCCCTCACCACGAGTCTTTCTCGCTTCCTCCCACTTGGGCGTTTGCTAGTGATACGATTCGGATAGATTGGGGTCCGGCTCCAGTGATGCCTCGCCTAATCGGTAAATTGGGACGGTCTTGGCCAAGGCTGTCCAACGCGACGCTAGAGACCGTTTGATGAGATTTGTGGGGCAGGCAAGCAGTGATGCAGGAGGAGATGAGAGATCCCAGCAATGATGAGATTGCCAATGATACGAGGTCGACTAGGAGTCGGTTGACGACGTGATGACCTTTTTAGGCGATGCCGACGTGAGATGTCAAGAGGAGATACCAGGAATCGGAATGCAGCCGACTTTGACTGTGTCAAGATGATTCTTGCGTAGTAGCAAGGTACCAAGCGGACGGTCACGTATCAACGCGATTGGAGAGCCTCTGAGTATCGGCAAGGAACCCTCAGCGCTGAACATCACGCGTCGGGAGAAGACTCACGTTGAACGACAACCAAACAGTATCAAGCCCTTGACTAGCAAGCTGCGCCCCAGCGCGTCCAGCGTTGCGTGCTGTGGGGCAGATGGGATGCGCGTCTCGGAGCACGAAATCCGACGCACACACAGCGTCCGGTCCAAAGGAGGATACGGAACGGGTCCAAGGAAGGGCAGGTGCGGTCGAAAGCAGCGGGAGTCGTTGATGTCTGACCTGGATGATACCCCGACAATCCGATGACAATGTTCTCTCGCCAGATGGCACAGAGACCCCTTGAGGTCGCCGGTCGACAGCGTCGAGGTGATGTGAGCCTTCGGTGAGGTAAAGGGCAAAGGAAGGCGATCGGGAGAACGCCCTGAAGAGATTCCGATCAGACAGAGTGTGGGAACGGCCGGTGGTGGAAAAAGCTCAGACGTACCGTCTGAACTGCCTTGTCGAGCTTGCCGGAAAGCGTGCTCACCAAGGATGCTCCGCTGCCTGCGAACGTGTCACGGCTTTGACGCTTGACCGATGAAGATGACGAGATGCGATTACCGCTGTTTCGGTTCCAGCGCCGGCGACACAAGGTTCGGTTCTCACGGGGCGGTTCGCCGGACGTGTGTCGGTCTACCAGAACGAGAACTGAGCGACGGCAAGCGACTGCTGTTCCCGAGGGACACGGCGAGGGGGGTAACCAGGATTGGTCCCAAGCGCGTGAGTCGACTCGCGCAGAAAGTGTGGTCGATATGGCAATATTTGCCGTTGATGTCTGAACCGACGGCTTGTTCTGATACCCCGGCCGAAGAGGTATGCACCAATGGACCGACAAGCTGGAATCTATTGATCTATCGTGGCCGTCTGTCGAAACGGGTCGCCATGTACCGACTGGGATGTATAACACAAGGCACTAGACCAGGACTGGAACCCGCTCGCGAGATTGATTGAATGGATGAACGATTGATTGATTGAATCGGACCTTGGCTCGACCTTCGGCGTGGGTGGAGTCTGATGATGATGATATGGTTTTGAACGACGGTCCTGCTCCGTGGGCGTATGATTGTGCCCAGGTCGAGTGGTGGTCTGACAGGTCACCGTGTATCTGTATGTAGGAAGGGTGTTCACCAGTCCGAGGTCAAAGTCCTTTCCATGATCCGCAGAGCGAGTGGTAGGAAGGTCCCCGTCGTGATGTGCCCTGCTCCTGAGAATGTCACTTTGCTCTCGAGCTAGTTGGTTTTGACGATTTAAGGGTAAAAAGGGTCGAGGGCCGGCGTGGGGGCCAAGGATCAGTCGTACGCTGCCGTCTACCCAGGATCCCAGCGGGTATAGTAGACCGCCGCGTTTCAGTCGGACGCAGCCTCAAGCAGATCATTGCAACGGCCTGATGAGATCCCATGCATGTGTGCCATCGGCTCAGCTGCTCAGTCAGCTCCAGCGGGCATGCATGAGGAGTGACTGGCTATCATTCAACCTCCTACCCCCCACCCCCAGCTGGCAGCTGTCCAGCCGGCTGACCCTGAAAATCCCCCCTCAAACCCAGGGCAAAGGTCCAGTCGTGATGTCTCTTTTCGGTCGTTTCGCCAGTCAGCCTTGACCACGCGTCGGCTGGCTAATCTCACGATATCACCCTCTTGTAATGCTTTCCTAATGACCCATTACAAATTATCTTCCCCCTCAGCCCGAACTGGAATCAGCCCAGTATTCCCCCCCTCGCATTCGACGAAATGCTCCGCGGTAATCAACACCGACCAAAAGGTACGGAAGACTGCCGTCCCTTTGCCATGCTTCATCTCGTGTTTATCATGTCTGTCCGCTACGGCATGACCAACACATGTCATATCGGACGGTCTTGCGGCCTGGTCAAGTCACAATCAGAGACTACGGACCCCACTGCGGCGACACACTGACACAGTGCATTGCAAGCTCCTCATCCTGTTCACCCAATCCCGCAAGCACTCGCGAGTGATCGACAGGACGGAATTGCCGAATGGAGCAAGCGGTCAAACGCTCCCGCGACGGCAAACTCTAAACTCACCAGCCAGTGAACCACACGCGCAAAGTGGCAGGGCGACGCCGCTGATGCAACGGGGGGGAATCGAGTCTCACACATTCCAGGCATGGGTGCCGGTACGCAGATCACGGTGATCACCAGATCAGCGTTATGAGAGTATCTCGGGCGTACGTGCGTGGCGGATCCGGCAGTGTGGACAGGGGGACTATGCGCTTACACAGAGACAGTGAGCCAGAGGCCATTGATCATGCTGACACAGGAGCACTCTGGTCCACTCTGACCTCAGCTTGGGTGGTGAAGCGCTGGTCAGGCCACGCTCCATGCCTTAGCTGTATACTGTCCCGCACGCCAGACACCTGGCGGTCGCAGCCACCGAGACTGCGAGCGGACACCGATGCTCTTCATGGTGTGAAAAACGCCTGGACGTGCTCAACCCATTACCGGTTCTTCGGATCCCTCAACAAGCCTGAATGCCGTTGGGCCAAACCATCCACCACAGCACCCCTCCTCAGCCAATGGTTGATTCTTTTCATTCCGCATGCTCTACGATCAGACCCAGTGGGCCCGCTACACCCGCCAGCGACATTACCACAGCCCCGGGCTTACTTGGCAAGAGCAGCCTGGAGACCCTCAAACACCTCGACCTCGATTCGAGCCTCGGCCTTCTCGGATTCGGGGGCGGATGAGGAGAGAACTCGGTTGGCATCGGCAAGAGCGGATCGGATGTTCTGTGAAGGCAAGGGAGGTTAGCCGGTTCGACGGTGTTTATGAAACGGGCTCAGTCTATTGTATAGTATCTGAGCGGGGGCCGGGTGAAGCCAGCACCGCTCGCAAGCCGCAATCCCCCGAGAAACAAGGTCAGGAACAACCACTCACCTCGGCGGAGAACTGGTCAAGGGGGTAGGCCTCGACAGCGTTGATGGAAAGGGTGTTGTTGCCGTGAACGGTAGCGAAGCCGGACGAGACTGGTATGATGTCAGCACTTCGTCACACAGTTGCGAACCAAACGTCGGTGTCGATCCCATGATGTCCCCTCTCCATGCCCTTCCCGCTACGGCCCTGACGAGAACATGTAACGCCGGGATCGCACTCTCAGGCTCGAGTGGTGTCACCTTGCACTTGAGCAGTCTTATCTCCCTACCCTCCCTCACAATCACCCTCGCGCTTCTTCTCTCTTCCCTAGCATCCACCCTCCGCCTGGTAGACACCATAGCAAGCATGCAAGCACGAACGAAACCCCACTCACCGAACCACTTCTTTGAGGGCTGTCCCTCAGACTCGATAACCTCGATGACACCAGCTCGGAGGGCCTCGACGGTGGCTACGTGGTTGGCGAGGATACCCATGTCACCGGTAGCGGCGGGGATGTTGACCTGGGTGACACCGGTGGAAGAGTAGAGGGACTGTTGGTCGGCGCGACGGTACATTTGAAGCCCAGTACGATGGTTGGCACATTACATGGATGATTGTAGGTTTGTGGGCGGGGAGTGCAGGTGTTCAATCGAGGTTGAATAGCGGAGGCAGCAGCACGGCAAGGGGTAAGCGGAAGAAAAACGTCAGCATGGCCTCGTATGTGTGCGGCTAGCCCCCCGTGCGCCATGCGCATGCTCCATGTCCACGCGTACGCCAGTCCCCCTCGCACGGCGTATCCACCTTGCTTGCTTCCTTCGGGACCACCACCCTGCCCGACATCCCCCTCGTGCAGACACGGACACACCCAACCCACCTGGTGAGGCAAGACCAAGCTCAACTGGAGCTTTCCATCCTGAGCAGCCTCGGCGTAACCTCGTCGGGCCATTCGGACGGCCGAAGCCTGTCGGGGCAGAGCCCGGAGAGCGGGGGTGAGTCGGGATGCGAACATTTTGAAGGTGGGTTTCTGAGGGAAAGGGTGGATCGTCAGTCGACCGGAATAGGACGAGCTCGAGTCACCAAAGGGTCCACTCACTGGGTTGACGATGCTGACGAGACCAGACTTTGAGGTTTGTGATGGCTCAATTGGCGGTCGTTGGCAGTGAGCGAGGGCGAGGAGGTACGGAAAGGAAGGAGTGTCGGGGATACTCGGTGATAGGGTGTGTGGCGGGCAACTGAGGGAGTGCAGCTGGATGACGTGGCATTGCACTCCCCTGACCCCCCTCCCCCCCTCTCCCCTGATAAGCCTCAATCGAAGCCTCCACCTTGCCGTTCAACTTTTGGGTCCACCCAAGGCGAAGGGGAGCCAGATCTGTTGATATCTGAACGAGTATCGGCGCTGATCAAAGCACCCAAACGCGCATCATGGCCAGGGGATCACAGCCGTTCTCGGCCTCTTCGGCATCCACCACCAAGTCAAAAGCCAAGGTCGCCAACAACTCGAAAGCGAAGCGTCGTCTAGACCCAACCAACGCCTACACCTACCTCCCCTCTTTGCCCAAGCGACATCGGACCTCGGCGGCCCAATTGAGCGTGTCACGAGATGAGCTCGAAGCTGCTGGACCTTCGCGACGACGACGGGATGACGAGTCGGACGACGAGGACATGAGCAATAGGATCAGGAAGGTGGCCATGATGATTGCGGATGACAACCCTCAGGAGGTCGAGTCGGATGAGAGCAGCATCGACTCGGACGAAGCTTGGGAGAGCGAGGGGAGCGATGAGGAGCGTTGGGGCGATGTGTTCCGAGAGCTCGACAAAGGCAAAGGCAAGAAGGGAAAGAGCAAGGCTCAGGAGGTGGTCAGGAAGGTGCGCTAGCGCCTGTGGGGCAACTGTCAAAGCCAGCTCACCGATATACTCCCCTGCTTAGCCTGCGAAACCGCTGACGGTTAACCTGGACGAGAGCGAAGACGAGGCGCCCGCAGCCAAAACCAAGAGCAAGAAAGCGGCCAAAGCGCCCTCGCCGTCTGAAGAGAGCGATGAGGAGGACGACCTGGACGAAATGGAGGAGGACGATGAAGGGGGTCTAAGCGAAGGCGAAGGGTCAGACGAGGAGGAAGACAGCGATGACGATGACGAGGAAGACGACGAGGACGACGACGAGGACGAGGACGACAGTGGGGATGAGGACGGAGACCTCGAGCTCCCTTCAGACGTCTCTGACGACGACAACGACGAGGCGTTGGACGGGTTGGACGCCTTTGTGGACCAGCTCGCAACGGCGGACAAAAAGCGAAAGGCGGGTGCGGAGGGAGATAAGGCCGATCAAGCTGGCAAGAAGAGAAGAGTACTCCCGGTCGTATCCGGACCTGGACTGACCGAAAATAACGATCACGCATTGAAGAACAGTATGTTTTGCTTGCTGCCCGTTCTGAGCTTCTTCTGTTGATAGACGCTAACTATCGATCGCAGACCAAAAGCTTGACCTCTCATCCTTGATCTCTTCCCATCCTTCGCTGTCTGGCGCTGCCGACCTCCTTCCCAGCAAGTCAGACAAGAAGGCCTCATCATCGATCCTCAAACAAGGCCTGGTAGCGGCCCCTCTGCCCACGGTCGTACAAGACCGCCTGGACCGGGAGGCCGCTTACGAAAAGACGCGAGAGGAAGGACAAAAGTGGGCTGGGGTGATGAAGCGTGTCAAGGAAGCCGAGCACCTGTCGTTCCCTCTTCAGCCGGAACAGCGTGGAGGGGTAAAGAGCGGTAACGAGGTACTGGCCGCTTTCAAGCCAGAAAACAAACTCGAGTCGGCCGTGACCGCCCTGCTCAACAAGGCCAACCTGACAGAGGATAACCTGACCAAGAGGGAAGACCTGGCCTTGGAGGCGCAAGAGATGACACTTGAGGAGATCAAGGAGCGAAGGGCAGCACTGAGATACCAGCGGGAGCTCATGTTCCGTGCCGAGGCCAAGGCGAAGCGGGTGGCCAAGATCAAGTCCAAGACCTTTAGGAAATTGGCCAGGAAGCGTGCCGCCAAGGAGAATCCCGAGGTGGATCTGGAAGACCTGGAGCGATTGGATCCCGAAGCCGCTGCGGTCGAGAGGGAGAAGCTGGAGAGGACGCGTGCCAGGGAGAGGGCTACGCTGCGACATGGAGCCAAGTCGGGTCGATGGGCTCGAGAGACGGGCGGGGATGCCAGCGAGCTGGAAGACCGAAGGAAGGCAAAGGAGGACATGTTGGATCTCAAGGAGAGACTGCAGCGCAAGATCATGGGACAGGGTGACGATTCGGGTTCCGAATCGGAGGACGAGGATGAGGATGACGAGGACGAAGAGGGGATCAAGTCGCGAGCATTCGACCAGCTTGCCGCCTTGCAATCGGGACAGCCCGCCGAAGCAGGCGGCAAGAAAGGGTTGATGCAGATGGCTTTCATGAAGAAGGCGCAGGACCGGGAGATGAAGAAGGTAGCCGAGGAGGAGGCGGATCTGAAACGACAGATTGAGATGTTTGGTCAGGAGGGTCAGGACAGTGAGGAGGATGACGACGAGGAGGGCAGCGAGGATGAGCAGAGACCTTCCATGATGCGTGTGGGAGGTAATGAGGGCCGCATGGTCTTTTCGGGGTCCAAGCCGGGGGTGAGTGATGGTGTGGTCTCGTGGACTTCAGAGACTCGTGTTGACGCATCGCGCGCGCTCAGCAGTCCACCGCGCAGCAGGGGACCGAAGCTGTGGAGCCTGCAAAGCACGTCAAGCGATCGGCTCTTTCACAATCCGTCCAAGAATCGTCACCGGACGCGGCCGGGCTTGGGGTGGATCACAACCCGTGGCTCGTACAGACGTCCGGCGCCGGCCCATCCCGAAAGCGCAACGCCGTCGTTGGCTCTGCGAATGCTCGAGCCGAGGTCAAGTCTGCACAGGCGCTCAAGAAGGCTCAGAAGGGACGCGATGCCGAGATTGAAGATGAGAGGGTCGAGATCAGTGTGGATGGCCAGGGCGGCAAGGGCAAGAAGTCGCAGCAGCGGCGACGAGAGGTCTCGGTGGATGGGGAGGAGAGCGGAGAGGAGCAGGCTGAGGAGGAACTGATGCCTGTGAACGGGGTGAAGGCGTTCAAGCAGCGCGATCTGGTCGCGCAGGCGTTTGCTGGCGACAATGTGGTCGAAGACTTTGCCAAGGAGAAGCAGAGGCAGATGGATGCGGATGCGCCTCAGGTTGAGGATACATCCCTGCCAGGCTGGGTGAGTGACGAACTAAGACTTGGGTGAACCACTCTGACGCTGATGCGACCTTGTACAGGGCTCATGGGGAGGCAAGGGTGCTCGGAAGAAGGGTGTGAACCCCAAGTTCCTCGTCAAGACGGCTGGTATCGAGCCTACACAGCGAAAGGACTTTACCCGATCCAACGTCATCATCACCGAGAAGAAGGACAAGAAGGCCTCTGCGTTCCTCGTCAAGGATCTGCCGTATCCGTACACCTCCAAGGAGCAGTACGAGAAGAGTTTTGCCACCCCTGTGGGATCCGAGTGGAACTCTCGCTCTGGGTTCCAACGGGGTACCGTCCCGCGAGTGGTCAAGAAGGTGAGTGGGGGTTATGATATGCCACCTCTGAGTGCAGCTGACCACGTCGTGTCGTTGTTCAGCCCGGCGCCATCATCGAGCCGGTCAGGAGAATGTTCTGAGCGTGATCGTCTGCATCATACCAACCACACCTGCATGTATACATCTGTCATTCTACCCAAACCGCAAACAATGACTCTCTGCATCGCTTGTCCAACTTTTCCTTCTCCCCCACCCTGTTCATCGCCCTGGATGCCACTCTGGCAGAGATCTGGCTGATTACGATGATTACGTCATTCTGGCGTCGTCTGTCAACAAAAGTTGTTGGCTCTTACACGTGCATCGCATCGCATCGCATCGCATCGCATCGCATCTCACTCTAAAGGCTCTGCTCTCGGCGGACGCTGAATGCTTCCATCGATGGGAGGTCGGCAGAAATAGATCACTGTCAATGATGCTGTAGCGTGTGGTGTCCGGGGCCAAATAACTCTTCTAGCATGCGTGCGACGATCACACAGCCCAAGCCACCCAGAAGCCACCGACGACTGATACTTGGATTCGGTTGCGAGGAATTTTAGACTGGCTGGGCCGATACAACCAACACAGTTGTCCTTGTCTTCCATTCGCGACTTTTCCACCCAGTGGGATCCTCTCATCTCTCCCTATAACCCCACGCACCTACCCGAGATGGCGGTCAAACCCCTTGAAGACGGCTCGGACCGGACCATTGACGCCAGGTCGATCGTCTCGCTGATAGTCTTCTTCATCGTCAGTGAGTGGGGTAGGCTCTCCCTGTTGAAGTCGACTTTGTGCTGACCTGGGTCGACCAGACGCACTGGTGATATGGCCCGTACGCATCCCTTTACCCATGTTCGTGACGAGGATCTGGGCGGGAGCGCGTGCAAAGCTCGGTCTGCGGCCGGAAGGCTCGACTCGGCAAGATGCGTCGAGCGAGGCACCGAGGGAAGGACAGTCTCTGGCGGACGCCGAGAGGGCAGAACCTCATCAGACAGTAGGAGCGGGACAGGCGCCCGATACCGCAGACGCGGGCAGCGCGACACCAGACGGAACAGTCGTAGAGCAGACAGCTCAACTACCGCGGACCCAACCCCTTAAGCGTCTTTACTTCCCGCTCGACCTGCGCACGTCACCCGTGATCGGCGTCCTGCTGCTACTCGCTTCGACATGTATACCCGGAGCCGTGGTCCGACGTGGTATCGTCGGCAGCGCAGGTGTCAAGCCGTACGACATCATGACGCTGTTCATTTGCTTTGTGAGTGGGTCTGACGCGTGCATTCGTCCCGTCGCTGACACAGTCCACCTTGCCAGGCATACATCTCCATCTCACTTGACGCGACAGGTCTACTGCGGTACCTGGCCTTTCTCGTCGCGTCCAAGTCCACCTCGAGCGGCGGCGGCAAGACGCTGTACAACGCCTTTTACCTCTTCTTTGCGATCGTCGGCCTCATCTTCGGCAACGACCCGTTGATCCTCTCGGGTACCCCATTCCTGGCCTACTTCACCGACCACGCTTCGATCTCACCGCCAACGGCTTTCCTATTCACCCACTTCCAGGTATCCAACTTGGTCTCGGCGTTATTGGTCTCGTCAAACCCGACCAACCTGGTCCTGACTTCCGCCTTTGGCATCAGCTTCCTCAGTTACTCGGCTTGGCTGGCCTTACCAACTGTCGCGGCGGTGGTCCTCCTGTACCCGCTGCTTCGCTGGGCACTGTTCGGCAGGAAAGGTTTGATCCCGGCTACGATCCATCCGCCAACTATCAACCCTCGGGATGCTCTGCTGGACCCGTTCGGCGCTGCCTTCGGAGCGATCATCTTCATCATCACCATTGTCGTGCTCATCGTCCTGTCGGCTGTGCACCTGCTAGAGGGCACGGAAGGTGTATGGACGGTGACTGCGCCTGCGGCGGCCCTTGTCCTCTTACGAGATCTCGCGAGTGACTGGAAGCGGGGCAAGCGTCCGACCGCCTCTTCACAGGAGAAAACGCCGAAGGCCTTGGACGAGAAAGAGACCCAGCTTCAGGCCGCACCGACACCCGACACCCAGGACGGGGGCGCAACGGTCCACTCGCCGAGCAAACCCGGCCCTCCCCGCGATCGCCGACATACACTCCTCTCACCCGCCTTTGCCTTCGCCCGACGGTTCCCCACCACCACGCAGATCATCTCGCACCTTCCCATCCCCTTGCTCCCGTTCGCGTTCTCATTCTTCATCCTGGTCGAGGGGCTCCAGCATACCGGCTGGATCAGGGTGTTTGGAGGCTGGTGGGCAGCCTGGATGGAGGTCGGAGGTGTGGCGGGTGGAGTGTGGCTGATGGGCATGCTGAGTGTGATCGGGTGTAATGTGAGTCCCGGTCGGTCACCAGGTCGTATCAGACTACTGATATACGTTTCGCCCTTGTCACAGGTGTTCGGTACCAATATCGGCGCGACCATCCTGTTGGCCCGAGTGTTGCAGTATTGGGCCACCACCCGCGCGGTCTCTGACAGGGAGTTGTACGGCGCCGTGTTCACCCTGGCTGTGGGCAGCAACTTCGGCGCATACTCTTTCGTGTGAGCAGAGCTTCCTCGAGATGGCGGAAACATACCGGTAAATGACTGACAGTGTACTCGACCTTTGCAGCTTTTCCGCCTCACTGGCCGGTCTGCTCTGGCGAACGATCCTAGGACAGAAGAGCATCACACTGAGCATGCGAGAGTTTGCCCAGTGGAACGTGTTCCCGGTGATATTGACCATGATTGTGGGTTGTCTCGTCGTAGCGGGCGAGGTATGTGTCATGTACAAGGGGTAGAGTGGGCGCACCAGGAGCTGTCGCGTTGGTATACTGCTTTATAATGTCATGGATTATAGTTGGTCAGGGTGCAGGTTGCAAGTATGCATCTGGTTTATACAATAGGCAGATGCAGATACTTATGTAGGAGACGAGGATTCGCCTCATCCCTTATGACCTATGGCCACGCATGGCTCGCCGGAACGTGGGCTTGAGCTTGGCGATACTGGCCTGATCCAGCCTGTCGGCGATACTGGGCAAGCCGTTCAAGTACACCTTGGCCATCTCGCCCTTGGCGCTCGCCTGCGCCTCGAGGAACTGTCGATGGTGCGGGGATTGAATGTCAGGAAAGAGGGAGACCGGGGGTGCGCTCGACCCGCCTATGTCACTTGAGGACGGGACGAGCTCGTCCAGATCGTCCTTGTTTGGGGTCCCGAGGTCGCCGGCTGTCTTCTGCAACAGAGCATCGATATCGAGTGATTCACCAGAGGGGATGACGTGAGGGTGAGACGGGGTCTCGCACGTCAGGAAGACCTCCTTGCGCAGGACGTGATCGACGTCCACGGCGGAGAAAAAGGCGATGCCCTGGGGCATGTCGTCCATGCCTAGGTTAAAGCAGAACAAGGCCCGGGTCCAGGCGTTGGCGATCTGCAACGCCAACGCCGTGCGATATCGATCTTCCTCCTTGGCGAGGTAGCGGACCTCGTCGTGGACCGAGATCAGGTACCTCGCGTTGATGTTGTACTTTGCCAACAGGTACTCCATCGAGACGATCAGGAGGTGGAGATAGTCGACGCCGGAGGATTGGACGACCCAGTTCACCCTGGAAGGAAGATAAGACGACCCTTCCTCGAGGTACGACTTTCTCAACGCCTTGGTGATGCCGCAGCCCAGAGCAGGGGTTGTCGGCCGGTCCGACAGCGCGATCGCTTCGAGCGTGTTGAACAAGTAGCTCTCGGATCCCCCGTGCCAGATCGACTGGATCGCGGCCGGAGGTTCAGACTTGTTTCGGACCGACTTGGTCCCCTTGGTGGCCTTGTACAGATTATCCGCCAGCTTGCCCGCCGCCTCCTTGGTGAGCTTGGTGTCGCCCTGTAAGAGCAGCTGAACCGCGTGCTTTTTGCCCGCTCCGTAGATTCGAGAATAGTTGAATACCTTGGCCGCGTCCCTGGAGATCCCCAGGATGTTGGCAGTCTTGGAGTGCAGGTCCGTTCCAGCCGACTTGGTCCCCTCGAGCGTCATCCACCCGATGGCGGTCGCGCCGTGCATGCCGAACTGCGAATCACCCATCACGCTCGAGATCCACAGTTCCTCCGAGTCCACGTCCGCGCCGACGATCGAGTATCCAGGCGGTGCACGTACCATCGCTTTCAGCTCTGATCCCACCCGGTTCTTCTTGGCATTCGACGCCGTGAGCCAGGTCGCCTCGACCGCCCGACGTGTCACCGTGCCCATGGTGATGACCTGCGGGAGGATCATCCCCGACGAAGGGCTCTGATACACCACCATCTGGTCCATGATCCTCTCCCTCGAGCTAATCCAGTAACTGCAAAACGCATTCATGTTGGTCGCGTCCGTCGCCGCCCGGGCCGCCACGTCGTCCCCAGACTCGGCCGCGGCCGACGCCAGCTCGCCAGACTCGATAGACTTGACAAAGTGTTTCGACAGCGGATTACCGACATTCTTCCCCTCGCCGTCCTTGTGCGGTAGGCGAAAGTAGTCATGCTCGCGGTCCGCCGCGAGCTCTGCATCCGGACCGGTCTTGTCAAACTTGACCTCTTTGCCTCGAGCTTCGCCGATGGCTGCGTCCTCGGCGTGTACCACCGCCCTGGGCACGCGGTAGAGCCACTTGTGCGTACGGCTGTGGATCAAGGGGTAGCCTTGCCATTGCAATCGAAGGAGCAGAGGTGAAATGGTCTTCTTGAAAGTCAGGTCGAGCTCGCCGGGGGGTAGACGTGAGGGTGGTCCGGTAAGATCCCAATACCACTTTGGCCAAGTACCCAAGGCTGTTTTCGCCGACTTGCTCTTGGACGAAGCCTGAGATGGTCGAGAAGTTGTAGCAGCGGCGCTGACGTCGGCGGTCAGAGTGCCAAATTGGTTCTCAGGTGCCTCAGCGGTGACCGAATCTACGCAACATAGCCATTAGTCATTTTTATCAACCTCGCCGCCGCTTCGACGTACCATCCGAGACAGCAGACCAATCCAGCTGGCGGCTCCAGGGATCACTCGGCCCGAGACGCTTGAGTTCCTCGACACATGGCCAGATCTCATCCACAACACCGCTCAAATCCGTCTTGGCCAGCCTCTTCAACACTTCCTCATGTGGACTGCGCAGATCACCGTTGTTGATCAAAGCCTTGACAGCCGGACCTGACAGTTTTGTCTTTCTTGACTCGCCTGGTCGTCCGATTCTGAAAAAGGTATACTGATCTTCGAGCGGTTCGAGCCGCCTGTCCTTCTTGTGGTTCAGCTCGACCGGGCATCCGTGTGCGTCGATGTGATCCGTCAACTGGTCATGGGGGACCATGAAGCACCAGCAGTGCTCGGCGAGGTAGACCACCGGGTGTCCTTTGTACGTCATACGCAGAATCAGGGGGAGGGTATATCGCTGAGTGTGGCTAGAGGCTAGTAGAGCTGGATCAGTTGCGAATGGCGAGTACCATGCTGGCAAAGTCCGCTCAGTCGGAGAGGATTGCCGTGCTTGCGGACTGGCGGCAGAGTCGGTCGCCTGACTGGTGGTCTGGTCCGCCTCAGAGGATAGCGAGGATGCAGCGTCCATGTCATCCTCCCTGTTCGGCTCGGCCCATCGAGCCGCCTTCGGCGTCCAGTCCAGTTGCGACGTCCAGGGATCCGCGTCGTTGTGCCCCTCCGATCTGAGCTTCTCGGCGAGCACCCTCAGAGCCTTCTTGACCCCCTTGTCCATCTCCTGGTACGTGGTTTCCGCTTGCTTGAGGTACTCCTGCCAGCTCTCATTGACGGGGAGGAACGAATTGCCCATGGACAAGACGCCAGAGAAGGAGGCGGGATGGGGGCAAGACTCGAGGAACAGCGGCAGGACCTTCTTGTACACCTCGTGAGTGACCTTGACGTCTCCGGCGCAATACGTCAGTAGCTGGTGCAGCTCGCCACGCAGGTGCGAGGCGTGGGTGATGTCTTCGTCGCCGAATCGGTTCCGGATCGACTTGTCGACGGGTATCCCGCAATGCAGCGCAGCCACTTCGGCCAGCGAGTTGACCGACGTCACGTCCTCCCACTTGTTCTGCGAGGCCTCGGCCTCGGCGTCCGAGCCGTTCCCCCACTGTTCCAGCCCTTCCAGCATGTCTGGATCTCCCTGTTCCTCCGCGAGTTCTTGAAACGCTTCGCGAGATTCCTGCTCCCGCAGCGCCTTGGCTTTCTTGTTCTTCCTGTGGGCCATCCAGGCCGGCCGTTGGACCGAGGTGATACCTCTCGTGGCGACATGCAGGGAGAGCGTATCCAGCCATCTCGTGGCGGTTCGCTCGAGCGAGTATTCCTCCTTGACCCGAGCACGATCGTACCCGACATTGTGCCCTATCACGATCCGAGCTTTCGGTCCCTGAAACAGAGGGATGAGGTCGTGGGGGTGATGTGACTGAGCCTGCCTGTCCCAAGCTTCTCGTTGCGTAGTGGGTTCTCCTGGCGGATCGTCAAAAATGGTCGGGCTGAGCCACGAGTACCAGGCGTGTGGTGTCACGGCCGTGGCCATGACGGGGTAAGAAGAGAGCTTGTACAGCGTCTCGACGTCGAACGAGACCACCTGTTCGTCCCCAAGGTCCTGGACCGCTTCCGCCCGCCCATCAGGATGGTACTTTGTCCAGCCTGGCCTGGTCATCTCCCACCGCTCAGGCACATCAGGCAGCTCGGCGGTGAGGAAGTCCTTGGCCAAAGAGAGGTAAGGTTCGGCGGTGTGTTGACCCAGAGCTAGAAAGTGATCCCGGATGTTGTGACCTCTCAACCGAGGCATCTTGAAAGAGATCTCTGGCAGGACAGCTGCTCCCTCTGGCGATAGGCCATTGTCCTTGAGATGCCGCTTGGATATGTCCAGTAGGGTTCTGGGCGGTTTAGGCAGGCTCGAGCCTGGAAACAGTTGACCGTGCAGCGACTCGGACAGGAGCTGGACGCCGACGGGGTTGCGTCGCAGACCTAGGTGCAGGCGCAGCGTTAGTCAAGCGACCCGCTTGATAACCATCTCGACCCACCTTGACCGTCCTTGATCGGAGCGAGTGGTTGTACGGCCGGGTCTCCCTGCTGGCCTTCTACAGCTCTTTCCTTGCCTTTCCTGCTGATCCTTACCGCACCGGCTGGTGCTTCAAGAGGTGATTCTCCCGGGCGGCGCGAGGACGAAGCTTCCACGGGGGCTTGTACCGGCAGCGTTGGCTCGCCAAAGGTCTCCTTGCGCCTGAGCGTCGGTAGCCCGGGTCTTCTACCCTTCAGCGTGGATTCTACGGCCCTGCATCAGCCTTGTACCCGACATGTCAGAAGCTGAACAAACACACTGCTCTTGACCTCTTTGGCCATCTCAAGGGCTTCCTGGAAATCCCTATACCCCTGGGCATGAGGGCTGGTCCCGTTCCCCGGATCCCGGTCATGCTCGTACCCATACTCCTCATCCTCGTCCCTCTCGGCCAGAGCTGCCGCGTGCGAGTTCGGCTTGGACCGGCCTGCCGTGGTCCCGATCGATCGGCCAAGGTGGATCCGGGCAGGTCGCGTGAGGCGCGCCAGGTGGTATGCGCGTAGCACTGTCATGCTTTCGGTGGGCGTGGGCCGTCCGCACCGCTAGGATCTGCCTGACTGCGGGGTCAGCGGTTACCCATAAGTCTAGACAAGAGGATATGTGAGAGAGACGATGATGAACGGCTCTCATTCAACCCGTCACCGTCACGAACCAAAATTCGGATCTCGAACGAAAAACGTCATCAACAAACGACGACAACTTCCTCAACAACACTCACATTTCCCTCTACCTACAGGCGACATTGGCATCAACCCCTTGAGCTGCGATGGGCCTGTTCTCCTTCTTCTCCAAGGTCAGTCCCGGCTCAAGGCTTGCACCTGGTCACTGCCCTGCATGCCTGACGCTCCGCTCCATACAGCCCTCCAAGCCGGATTACGAGACGGTCCTCGCCCGGCTCGCGACCGACATCAACGAGGCCAAGACCCACCTGTCCGAGATCAGGCTGAGAGAGCGACGGACCTCGCTCCTGATCAACCTGTATGGCTTCGGACTGTGGGCCGTGTGGGTCGGCCTGTGGTGGTTGGACGGTCTGCCCTTGGGTTTGATCGGGTTGAGCCACAGGTCGACGGAAGGACGGGCCGTCGGCGCGGCCGGTATCGCTGCGGGACCCATCGTGTGAGCTGATGAGCGTACGCGACCAGACTGAGGCTGAGTCTTGCCCGCCACAGCATCTACCTGCTCAACCGGTTGATCCACTTCTACTTTACCCGTCAACGGACGCGAGAAGGTGAGCTGGTAGTGAGGTGAACACGGGCTGTGCTGACTCCGCTTCGGGCCCGACTAGAAACCCACCTGCGGCTGCTTCTGACACAGCAGCGCAAACAAGTCGACGAGATCAAGAAAGCCACCAACTACGACTCGACCCGCAAGCTCATCGAGCGATACGATGACGCATCCGCCGGGCTGATGGGCTCACCCAACCCCCAGACCCCGGTCCAGCGTCGGGGACAGACCCCTGTGACGCCCACCCCCGCCGGAGGGGCACAGAAAGGCCAGGTCCCACCGCAACAGCTGGTCAAAGGGCCTGGCGGGACCCCCAGAGCACCCGGACACCTGTCAGGAGCCGGTGGCACGCCTGCGGGTGAGTGAGAGCGTCATGGTGGATAGAACGTGTGGGGCGCAATGACCAATACTGACGCTCTGGCCAGCCATGGGCATCTCGCCCGACGGACTGACACCTGAACACGCAGCCATCGCGATGCAGATGCACGCCATCCAGCCTGTACTTCCCACGCCAGAGAAGCGGTGGTACGACCGCGTGGTGGACTCTATCCTAGGCGAGGACCCATGTGAGTACGCCGATGCGGCGCAGAATCAGCGGCCGGCTGACCTCGCGGACAGCTCAAGCAGCTCAGAGCAAGTTTGCGTTGGTATGTGGGGAATGCTTCAGGCATAATGGCTTGGTCGGCAGCAAGTACGAGTGGGAACGGATGCGTGGGTATCATGTTACGCCTCGAATGACTCGTCCCAGCTGAAGCTGAAGCCTCCCTGACGTCGCAGAATGGATCTGCCCTCGGTGTAACCACCTCAACCCCTCGCCTCTGTCCCGAGCCTCAGCCCCATTGGCTATGACCCCATCAACACCAGTGGCCACGCCGTCCAAGCCCGCCACCCCTCAGGCCACCCCGTCCGCGCCGCACGTCCAGCGCGCCGCCCCGTCCCCCAGAGCACGTCGGCAGGGTGCGAGGGAGACACCCCGGTCGTCCAGGCTCGGCAAGGAGGTGTTCTCTGCGAGCTCGGAATCGTCTGACGAGGGCGACGATCATGAAGCTGTGGAGGAGAAGATGGAGGTGGACGATGACTGATGTGCTGGGGTGGGGGCGGTGAGATGGATGTAGCGTACAGCTTGGGAGCATGACAAGTTCAGGTGTTACCAAGTGAGACCACTTCCAAATGAGACCACATCCAGATCAGAATAGTACATATCGCTACAAACAGGTATCTTACAGTCCAGTCTTCTCCTGTGCTGTACAGGCTCTCGCCCCAACCCACCCACACATCACGTATAGCGGCGATCGCGAGTCCCCTCGGCCCGCACAGCCTCGTCCAGCGCCTCGCGCTCGATACACGAGCGAAGCTGCTCTGCTGACCAGACCTCGTATACTCTCGGCCTGTCCTGCGGCCAGAACAGAGCCACCTCGTCTCGTAGCGCTTTGACGACGAGGGACGGGAACAGCCTGGCGTTCCAGTACTCGGCCTCGGCAGGGTCAATCTCGTCTTCTCCCATGCCGTGCTGGAAGTACTCTTCGGCCTTGTGAAAGGTGACCCTGTCCGGTGGTTCGGACTCGCTGGCGGTGTCGATACCGAGGAAACCATGCACCATCTCGTTCTTGATCTCGTCGAGGGACTTGACACGGGTGGACCCGTACCACGGCCTGTCGGTGGTCAGGTCCATGTTCCAATGCCTGACCTTTTGCAGGCGGGTCTTTTCCCTCGACACTTTCATGAACGAGGGCAGCTGACTGCTTGGGTCCGGTGCCATCCTGACGCAGCCAAACTGGTCACAGTAGGTACACCCTTTGATCCTCACCGGCCACCTGGGTCCTCCTCGGCCCCACGAACAGGCCCCGGCGTACTGGACGTCCCCCTCATGAATGACGTACCCGTCCAAGCGATGATCGTGCTGCTCGTCCCACCACACCACGTCCAGCTCCCTCACCGTCCCGGGCAGGGAGAACGAGCCGAACCCGCCGTCGGTGACGTCGCCCATCCGGCCCGTCCCGGGCAGCTGACAAGGTCGGAGCTTGAGCGTGACCCGTTCGAGCCGTTTGAACGGGGATACAGCCGGGACGTCGTGGAGGTCTCGCACGATGGCGCGTCGGGCGTTGACGCAGACCTTGGTGACGAACTGACACTGGTCAGGCTCGCACACGTCGTCCAGCCCTCTCGGCCGTTCGCCGCCTGCCAGGTGTACCACTTGAAGGTTCGGGAACGCCTGGAGGTAGTTCAACACGAACGGACACTCGTTCTTGCCATGCATGTGGACGTCGACTCGTCGCACCAGCCTCAACAGTCCGTTCTTGCTAAAGTCCGTCTCGGCTCGACCCACGGCAGCGTCCACCTCGAGCGCCAGGATATCGGGTCGGGTCGAACCGACCGACACGTCCCTCAGGCCATGCTTGATGGTCAAGGTGTGGTAGAGGTGCGGCGCGGTCAGGTGGAAGAACCGCTTGGACACGAGCAGGGTGGAGAACAGGCTGGGCGGGGGGAGATGACCCAGAACTTGGCTGAGAATGTCGCTGGTCTGGCCCAGCTGGGCAGCGGCTGACATGCCGGAGGCTCGGGGCCTGCAGAGCGGGGCTGAGCTTGGTTGAGAGGAGGGCCGGTGTCGCCCCAGAGACATTGCTAACGGCGAGACTAAGCGAGTCGCTCCTTCGACACGGGTTTAAGCGTATCCTGTGCTACGCTGAGGTGACGTAAGACTGATCGAGCGATGATCATCCGCCGTTTAGCCGGTCCACCGAGGGGGTCCAATACGTCCGAGTATCGCCCGTCCGTCCGTCGGTATTTGTGATCAGCTCGTGTGCAACGCCGATCGATGTCGGATGGACCGCTCGACGCCACGGAGTCTAGAGAAGCGCTGGACATATTGCATCCGGGCTGAGTCCAGAGCCAGTCCAATCCTAAAATCACCACACGAGCTAGCACGCGAGTCACTTCCTTTCCACCGAAGCAACGCATGATCCATGCTCCAGCCTAGGTCCGTTCCGAAGGCGCCCCGTCCGCTCGGGATCGCCAGCCGCCACCCTCTCGACCTGTGTTCTTTTGTTCATCTCGGGACAGACCAGGATGACACCGGGGGACTGATCCAATCAGAACCGCCACAGACACGCACGTGCGGCCTGGGACCCCTTGATAGCGTCCTGGCTTTGATTAGATTTCCACATTAGATTCCGTAAACCGTCAGGGTCGAGTCAAGGTCGACGGAACAATTCCTAATGGCCTGATCCTAATCCCCTATTACAATCTTCCAGGTACGGGCCTTGGGACACGCGCCCCCGCTTCTCACCGTGGCGTCCGGGTCTCTGCTACGGTGAGCGAGCGCCCGCGACCCGCCAGTAGAGGCAAACTCGGATGCTCTGGTCTCATGTCGTAAGCATATGACAAGCTGCCAGGGAGCCAGAGCCGGACGCAGCATCGCGCCGGCGCTCTTGCATCCTGAATTTCAAAGCCGTGGAAATGGCGTACGTGCGTCTCAGATCTACAGCGGAGCTTTGTGAGGACGACTCTGGGTCACCTCTCACGCCGGGTGTCGAGCTCGACTTTTTCCCAACATTAGCTAGACCGATAGCCTGCTCTGACCGAGACCTGGTGTATGGCCAAAAGTCGGTCATCCCATCGTGCACACGACCATCCACATCCACCGACGATATGGTGTGTAGGTGAACACGAACCAGACGACAATCCCGAACCGACAGACCAAATCACCCGGTAGTCGCGCATCGCACGTTCGTGGTGTCGGGCCTGAAACGGGTCAGAAGCTTGATTGTCCGCCGTCCGTCATCTTCGGCTGGGCTTGACCGAAATTTCAGAGCATAGCAGTCTGTCCAGCACCGACGTCACAGCGTCCTTTCGACGGGGGCGAAGCGATCCTACAGGACCGGCCGAGTGGAAGCGGAACAAGAGGGGTCAAGCGGTGACCGTTCAGCCCCGAGGCCTTCCTTTGCGACATTGGGCGCCAAGCCGCTGTCCATCATGTCGGCGGTCAACTCGCATGCCGCTTCACCGGCCTCGTACCCGCCGCACAACCCAGAGGGCGAGCTCTTCTCGCTGGATTTCCTGGCCCTGGCGGGCATCGACTCTGGCATGGGCGAGGTCACCTCGCCTCAGTCCCCTGTCAACGGGACCGCCGCGGGATCCGGCCGGACGCCTCAGTGGGACCACGCCGGGCCCTCGACCTATGCCAGTGGACACCGACAGGGTCAGAACGGGAGCGAGGATGGGCTGGGGGGCGAACCCCTCGGCACCGCGGGCAGCTCGAGGGGGAGTAAACGGGGAAACACAGGTGCCGACCGAGACGATTATGGCCAGGGGGGTCGGGACAACGGCTCGATGGAGGTCGATCAGACCGCTGGCACCGAGCTGTCACGGTCAAACCTGATCAACCAGGAAGACGCAACGATCCAGGACTTTGACTCGCTCCAGGCTGCCCTCCTGCAACACCAGGTGAGTCACCGGTGACCTTGACACTGAGTCAAATTGGCACCCGCTGACCATGATTGCACAGCTGCAAGGCTTTCACATGCAATCGCCGCTCGGGTTCGACATCACGAACCCACCCTTCCCCCTGGCGCAAATGTTCCTCGCGTCGCCCGCCTCGCAGATGGCCCAACTACACCGCCAGCAAGCCGTCTCCGAGTCGGGTCAGGAAGCGGATCAACGGAAACAGGTCCAAGGGAACGGTGGTGAGCACACCTGGGCCGTCTCCCAAGGTGCCGGTGGGATGCCGACGCCGGGTACGTGGAGGCGTGCTTCTGCCTGCATGATGCGACGAGAGCTGATCCGCTCTACGCCAGGCGCGAGTGGGGAGATCATACCCCAGAGCCGGCAGGACATCATGAGCCCGATGCACCTGGAGTATCTGGCTCGGAGTCAAGCCGATCTCAGCGATGTGAGTGACAACGCTGGGAAGGACAGCGGCACAGTGCTGACGGCCTGTGGCCAGCCCAACATGCTACCCCTCCTTTCCCCAGCATTGTCCCAGTCCACCTCGGCTTCCAACTTCAACTCGCCAGCCAACACAATGGCGTTTGCGCAGCAGCAGTCTCAAGCGGGGCAACCGCAGACCAGTCACGGCGGTAACAAGTCGCCCTTGGAACAGCTGCAAGAGCAACAACGCCAATTCCAGGAGCAACTCGCCGCGCTGCAACAGCGTCAGATCGAGATGCAGGCCACCGCGGCCGCTGTCGTGGCCGCCTCGAACAATTCTCCATATATCGGGTCGAGCGGCCCATCATCTGGCGCGTCCAAACCGGTCACCACGCCTGGCGTCAACGGAACGCCACAGAGCTTCTTCTCGCCGCTCACTTCGCCTGCTCTGGAACCAACCGGCCGCATGCAGCAACACAATGGTCATCGACATCATCCCTTTTCCCCCGCTTTCGCGGGTGGGCAGTCACGCACGCCTCACCCTCTCAGCGCTCTGTCCTCTCCAGCTTTGAACCCAGTGGGATCTAGCGGCGGGGCACAGCAGACTCTGTCTCCTGCTTTGGGTCCGCAGAACGGGGCCGACCTGAACGACCCGGACTATCTGCAAGCGCTGGTGGGGATGATCGATGGGAACGGGCCGCCCGGAAGTGAACAGTATTCGCAACAGCAGCATCAACACCAGATATATCACTCTCCCTCGATCACCGCCACCACCGCTCAGGCCCACGGCGGGATGCTGGCGTCCCCAGCGCTCAACCCGGTCGGGCCGGGACCCCACCGTCACTCCCTCGGCAACAAGAGTCGTCCTTCGCCCATGCTCAAACCGACCAACCATCGATCACACCATCAGAGAGTACCGTCCGGACCCAACGGGCTGTATTCCGTGCCGACATCCCCTGCGATCCAAAAGTATCATCCGACGCCACCCAGCATGGGCGGGATGGGCTACCTCCCCCCCTCTTCCATCGACCATCGACACTTGCACTCGAGCGCCGCGTCCCTGTCGACAGCTTCGACGCCTTCGCCCGTGGACCTCAGCCAGATCATGCCCCCGCCGCCGGTCCCCAACGGTAACTCCAAGTCGACCAAGGGCGTGGCCCCGATGACCCCGGCTAGCCTGATGAACCTGGGTTCGGCCACCGTCGTTCCAGACAGTGTCCTCGTCGGTCAGGCCCAGCACGAACACCTCCCGTCAGAGCGATCACAGTCAGCTGCGCCTGCACCACCGGCCGGACCCAAGCGGGCTCCCGCTCCCGCCGCCAGGTCGTCCGCCAGGAAGGTGCAAGCTACCGCCACTACTGCTGGTGCAGCTGCCCCGGCGCCTCCCACCAAAGGCGCGACGGCGACCAAGCTCGCGCCGGCCGGCGCAGCAGCGCGCGGGGGCAAACGGGCACTGGCCATACGGCCCGCGCAGGGCGGCGTGGGCGTCAAGGCCGCCACCAAGGCCGCGGCGGCATCGGCATCGGCATCGGCGTCGGCCCTCCCCAGCGAACCCGAGACGCGAAAGACGTCACACAAGGCGGCCGAGCAGAAACGGCGCGACTCGCTCAAAGCGGGCTTTGACGAGCTCCGACTGCTCCTCCCGCCCATCAACGTCGAGGCCCTCGACGCCGAGACGGGCGAGCCCATCCCCGGGTCGTCCGCGCCCAGGTTGTTGCCCAAGAGCAGCTTGGTCCCGGATGATAACCCGAATCGGGGGGTGAGCAAGGTCGCCCTGTTGCGATTCAGCAACGAGTACATTGACAAGCTCAAGGGCAGGGTGGAGCGCAGGGACGTGTACATCGATCGCCTCAGAGAGGAGGTGAGGAGGTTACGAGCGGGTGAGGATACCCCTTCGGTCGAAGGAGATTATACGGAGGACGACATCGAGGATATCCTCGAGTTTGACTGGAGGGAGGGGGAAGATGAGGAATTCAATCCGCCCGACACGCCCGACGATGACGGCGAACTTGGGGTCGACGGGGACGAAGACGGCGAGGATGCACCCCTTGAGGACGAGGATATGGATGTCGAGGATGACGAGGATGAGTACACGGGCAGGAAACGGTCGTCGACCGGCGCAAGCAGGAGAGGGAAACCCGCCTCGGCTCAGAGCATCACCAAGAGCCCGGCCATCAAAGCTAGCAATCCCAGGAGGCCGAGTCTGAATAAGAGCAGGAGCTCGTCAGGAGGCACAGTCACGCTCAAGACGCGGTGAGCTGGCGGCGGGTAGGAGAATTCACGCACATGGGCGGCACAGTCACACCATCATAGACCTTGTTACCATGTACAATCACATGCATGTCATAGCATCACGCTTGGAGTGCGCTGTTGAGCGATGTGACCGCCGAGCGAGGCCACGGTGCTTGCATCCGCCGACACCTCGTCGTGGCTTCGGGCCAGCTTGTGTCGTCGGCCTCATTGCATTGTCCCCCGGTCTCCATACTCTCGACTCTTCTTGAGTCGGCAAAGCATGTCGATCTGGGAGCATGCTGCACAGGAAAAACCAGGGAGTCAGGGCGGACGAAGAAGGGTACCGCACGCTTGGTGCGTGAAAGCAAAAAGACTTGCCGTTGCAAGGCCTCGACCCGGGATTGAACCGAGGACCACGCCCAGAAGACTATCCGATTGGATAATCGCCCTAAGGGCGCATGCTACCACTGCACCATCGAAGCTTGATGTTTTTGCTGATTTTGGCTGTATAATATTATTTGACGCTGCAATACGCAAATTAGAACGGAAACTACCCCATTCAACAGGCCTCTATATGCATCTCGCGCTCAGACTCGTACACGGCGCGCAAGATGCACAAGATACACGTACAACAAAAACTACAGTGTGTATCCGCTCTCCGCGATGATCTGATCTTCAGCCTCATCGTCCATCTCGCCCTGTCCAACCGCCATGTCCTCCTCCTCCGTCTGCTGCAGCATGCTCAACTGAGCCGCGAGCTCTCGCGCTCCCTCTCCGTTCATATCGTCGTCCTCGTCGTTCGTGCCCGGACCCGCCACCTGGCCCATGAAGTCGTCTGGATCGCCTCCTAAAGCATGACCCAGCAAACTTCCAATCGTGTCCGCATCGAGCCCGCCATACACCCCTTGGCCTTCCGCCTCCTCCTGCTCTTGCTGCCTGTTCCGTTCGTCGATCTCCGCTTGCAGCGCCGAAAAGTCCATATCAACCGTCATCGGACTGTCCAAGTGGTCGTACGACTCGTGGCCGAGCTCCCCAGTGCCACCCAGGCTGCCCAGACCAAAGTCGAAACCGGACACTTGGCGGTGAGGATCGATCTCAGCCACGTCTGGCATCCGTCGAGGCGGCGTGGGACTACTGCTCTTGAGTGCCGACCAAGCTTCTTCACCGATTCCCTTGAGCATGCCTTCGCCCAGCTCGCCCAGCATCTCTCCCTTGGCCTGACCCATGACGTCGTCAAACCGTTTCGCGCCAAGCTTGATGAGGGTCGAGGTCCTCAGCCCACGAGGTGCGTTCTTGACCCGCTGTTCTCGCTTCTCGCGCTCCTTCCTCTCGGCCTCCTTCTGACGAGCTACCAGATTAGCTTGACGCGACGGGTTTGGACTGGACGAGCGTGAGGCGCTGGCATATTTGGGAGAAGCGCTCGTCTTGCCATTGCGCGGTGCCGGACTCAACGCAGCCGGGGTGATCGATGTCATGTCTTTCACAGTCGGTTTGATGACAGCCGTGGGCACAGGTAGCGAAATGTTCTTGCGGGATGCGGCCAGAGCTGAAGAAGGAGTAAAAGCCTCCGAAGGCGGCGGTAGCTCTCTCTTTAGGGTGATCGAAAGGAGACCTTCGGCCAGCTTGCGCTTAGATTCCGCCACAACCTTCTCCTCCTTGCCGTTTTGGGCCGTGGACTCGCCTGTGCCGTCCACGCCCACGTCTTCCACGCGCTGCTTGTCACCTTCGGTATCAGAGGATGGACCTGACTTGTTTGCACCTGCTTTCTCGCTGTCCTCGGCTGCCACCAGCTCGTCCGCCTCCACCCGATTCCGTGACGGAAGCACTGGCACCGGTGACCCACCACGAGAGACGCTGGGTGAGCGACTAGGGACATACGGCTCGTCTCTGACCGAGGACACGTTCCAACCACCTCCGAGACCCAGGCCGGCCGAGGGCAGAGGCATCGCCATGGGACTACCCATTCGACCAAACGACGAGGATTCTTCAAAGCCTTGATGCTGACCGTTGCGCAAGCTGGCCAGGTGAGCTTCTCGAGCGGCCAGAGCGATTTTCTCCTCTTCGGCCTCACGTAGATTGCGTTGTCGAGTTTCTTGGCAAGAAAGCCAGGCGTACCTGTTGATTCATCAGCTGATCGTCAAGCAGAGTATACGGCGAGACCAAGTCAACACACCACAAGACGTTGTACAGCTGCAAAACATCTTCTTTCCAGGCTTTGACGAAATTTTCCCGTCGAAAATCTTGCGTCAGTTGTTGACATCGGCGAACGTTATCTACAAGAGGTGAACAAGGTCAACCCTAATCGAGCCTGTGGCTTTCCCCGAATGGTCACTTACGAGGGCTGACAAAATCCAGAGCAATCTTGATGCAGTCGGCCAGGTTGCAGACCTGATGCGCGCATCCGGCGGGAATGAAGACCGCTTGGCCCTAGCTAGAGCGTCAGCGATGCTATCGAGCCAGAACAAACGTCTCCACTGACAGGATACTGATAAACTCTCCACCCTCGTACACCCTTCTTCTCGAACAGTTCTCTCCGCATGCTCGAATCGAGGTAGAACAACTGGGAATGAATTGGATCGGTAAAAACATGGGTCTTCTCGAATTTCTCCCTCAGGTATTCTCGTATCAAGCCCGCGTCTTCGGCCCGGAACAGGTCCCAGACCGCGCATCCTGGCTGACCGTCTGATCGATCCGAGGCATAGGTGAGGAGGTTGACAGCGTCGGCTACATCCATGTGAAGACGGGTGGATCCGAATCCTCCAGGGGTTTCGAGCGCTTCCTATAAGTGCAAATACAACGGTCAAATCTGTTATAGCCGCGCGTCGCGACATTCGACCTACAAAGGCATTGTACATTTTGGGACCGATGTCGGGTCTCGTTGGTCCGGGGGGGAACTAGGTCGAGTCAGCGCATGCACTCATACTGAGCACCATCAGCCACTCACATGTGCGTACAGATTTAGCACACCCTCTCGCCTGGTATAGTCCGGTACAGGTAGGGCATCGCAGAAATCGTGGTACAGGTCCGGGTGGGTATTTTGGAAGTCATCGGTAGACGGCCAATCCTGATCTCGGAGGGTCAGCACCCAGGACTGCCGGCTGCGAACACAGGCCATCACCAACCTTGAGTTTGAGGATCTTGTCACCCCTTTCTTCACGGTTCTTGAATCGCTGGAAGAATCTACCAACAGTGGTCGGCTGAGAGTCGTCGGTCTGGCAATTTACAACGTCTGCAATTATTTTGGGTCAGCCATTGCCGCTAAATCGAGCTCGCCTGCACTCACAACACTGCTCCTTGCCGAACCACTCGATAAAGTTGTCAGGTTTCCACTCCAGCCTCAAGCTGTCCCCAACATGATCCACCACCATGGGCTCGCCTTTGGTCCACATGAGATCGAACACCTCGTTGCTCAGATCGTCATCGCAGACAAAGAGGAACTCCCTTGATTCGTCTGCGAGATCCGCGGGGTCTGGGATGGGTATGGCGGATGGATGGGTGGTCTTGGTGTACTTGAAGTCCTTGTCCTGTGGTCGGACCTCACCATTCCCATCCTTTTCTGCGCCTTGCAACGCAGGGTCCACGTCAGACGCGACAGCCGCCCCAGGGAACTCTTCTACCACCTTGTTGACGTCTTCCTCCTCCGCCAATCCCATCAGCTTGAGCCTATCACCCAGTGGCTCCTTCCCTTCTAGAACAAATTCAGCCAGTCTCAACCAATGATCCCTCAGTTCCTCTTCTCCGAACCGCGACACCGGCTGTAGATCGGACCGAAGGTGAAACGCGGGTCCCTTCGGCGGGGCAGCTCCGGGTATTACCTGATGGTGGCATCTGAGCAGCCTTGGGCGCGCCGCATCAGGCATGGCCCAAGGGGACTTTGTGATCGTCTCGAACGATTCCGGAAAGTACCGCTCGCACTGAAGGCAAAAGTCCCGACCGCATCGCTTGCAGAAAAACCATCCGCCAAAGATGGTCGACGAACAAAAGTCGCACACCGAGCGATGCTTTGCGGCATCGACTCCGCGGTGTATAGCCTTCTTGCTGACGACGTGTCGGACTTCGTTCGTGATCAAAGGCAGGAGGATAGGTGCGACCGTGCGCTAAGCGTACCGATCAGCTTGTCGTTCCTGCCACACCCGCTTTTCCACTCACTTCCGACCGGACGATATGTTTTTCTTCCAACCGCCGGTTGAACACTTTAGGCAACGGAGTCATCTCCTCCTTCCATTCGGTAGACTCGAACCACCCAGGACCTTTGATATCGGTCGTCTCCGGGTCGATCCTGATTCCGAGCGTGAGCCGGGTGACGATCAGGCAAAGTCCAAGACGCCGAGACTCACTCGAAAGTGCGGTAGTCACGAAATCGACAGCTGTCTCCGCCCACCTTGGCGATACACTGAGTGCATTTACCCCATTTGGCATACCGTGGTCGTTGACATTGTGCCAGCTGTAGTTCTCGGGTCTGTCCATGGAGTAATTTTTTGATCTGCACATCGGTGAAAGCCTTGGGACCTGCATGCGGAGTCGTCAGCGAGCGATCAAAGCGATCTGCCCTCACTGCGTGAGTACTCACGTGGAGCTATCTTGTCCGGAGGCTTATCGGATATCTTGATGCCGGAAGCTGCATCCAGCTTTTTCTTGTTGACAGTTGCTAAGGGGGTGAGATGGTGTCCAGGCAGCCCTTATGCTCACCCTTGAGAGCCTTGCCATCAGGTCCTTTAGCCTTCTTGGCAGGTCGTTTTGCCTGCCCGGATCCTCCCTCCTTCCCAGCTGGCACCTCTATTAATTCATCTTCTGCTCCCTCGTCGACACTGTCGTCATTTCCTGACACTGCTTCAGGGCGCCTCCCATCATCTTTGGCACTCAACCGACGAGCGCGTTTTGTGGCGCCGTTCAGTGGGCTTCCATTACCAACAGCGAGGCTGACCGGAGACGGCGATTGCAGGCCGCGCCGTTGTGCAGCCGATGAGGATTCGGCATGCGGCACAGCCGCGTCATCAGATTTGCTAGGAGACTTCGCCGGAGTAGGGTCGCGTGGTAGATCCGGAGCGGCAGTGGCCTTCAATGGAGCAGGTAAAGGCTTGATCGGTTGTATCGGTGAAAGCGAGAGGACATCAGGTAGCTCGGGGATATCGGAGACAGGCGTAAGAGGAGACGAGCGGGCTAACGGGAGATGAGACCTTAGTATTGCCAGGATTGGGGACGACCAGGCCTAAACTTGCACTCACCGGAAGGCATGTCGACATCCTTTGCCTTGTTCTCCTCCCGACCTGGTCCATCCTGAACCGAGCCCTCTTTGTCATTCCGAGACGCCGCGACGATCGTCTCGGTGGGCTCATCTGCCTGGGTACCATTGGTCACCCCTTCGGAGGGAGGAGCGTCGTCCGGCTGGGGTTGCTCCTCTCCCTGCTCTTGGCCTTCGCTCTGCATCATATCCCCCTGTCCTTGCTCGGGGTTCTCTCCTCCCTCATCTCGCTCAGCCTGCTCGATCTGTTCCACCTCTTCCACCTCCTCGTCGTCCCCCGGCGCCCCCTCATACTGCTGCAGACTGGTGATATACTCCATCATCATCCCCTCGTCTTCCTCCTCACCCTCACCTGGCGCCTCGACCAGATCCTCCTCCACCTCATCCGGCTGCCCCTCACCCGTCTCCAGTCTATCCTCATCTTCACCATCCGACCCGGTCGCTCCGAGACCAAACGGGTCAGGCTCATAGGTGATCTGACCATCCGCCGGAGATGGGTCGGCGTCGGGATCGAACAGCGTCGGTAAAGGTGCCAGCTCAAAATCGGGTACGGGAGCTTCAGCTTCTAAGTCTTTGGGTGTTTCAACCGTGTCGCCTGCAGCAGTAGTGATGGGATCGCCTTTGTCGTGCTCTCTGGGCGGAGCGACTGCCATTTCTTTCGCCGATTCCGCTCTGTCTATCGGTTCAGTCTCGCCGGTGTCCACCTGGTCCATAGCGATCCCTGTTTCAGTGGACAGCTGCACCGCCTGTCCCGGATCAGTGTCAAGCGTAGCTGATGATGCATTGGGCGGGTCCGTGATCGTGACACTTGACAGCTCTACCACTGAAGGCAGGGACTGATTCGCTCCATCCACTGTCGCTGTCGTGTGTTGAGCCTCGGCGACTGGCTCGCCGTCACCAATCGGTCTGCCAGTCTCGGCGGGTGTGACCGCATCAATACCGACCGCCGTTGCTACTGCATCGGACATGGCGCGAGATGCAAGATTAGGTAGCACAGTGTAGCCCCTGGCTACGGCCTTTCTTCCGAGTCGACTGTATGAGCTCGATGACTGTGATGAGACAAGACAAGTGATGCGAGCGAGTAACAAGGATGGGGCATGCCATAGCAGGGGAATGCATCAACAATGAAATCCGGGGGTGGACCTCGTCAACTGGAGAAATCGTGGGAGAGTGAGCCTGATAACGGGTTTTGATGGCGGGTACGGGGTGAGCCTGGTACCACCCAGTCAGACAACCTCCACCGTACATACTCTCATCAACCACCGTCCTTCTTCTTCCTGCTTCCTGCTTCCTACTTCTTTCCTGTAACCACTCGCGATACCCAAACAGGACACCCACCAACATGGACGCGGGTAAGCCCTGACGTCGTCATGTTGGCTCCAGAGCTGACCTTTAGCAGGAATGAGGGGCACCAATGCCCAGCAGGACTCGGCGAGTCGTCCCACCTCAGGTGACCCAGTCGACCATGCTGACGATAGCTACCGATACAGCGATTCAAGGACAAGGAAGCTGCCTCCATCAAGGCCACAAAGTTCCCAAAGCACTTTAACGAGAAGGTATGCTGTAGTCTGTGTCATGGCGACTGACGAGGACTGACCCGACTCCCACCCAGGTCGACTTGCGCAAAGTCAACTTGTCGGTCCTGCGAGGCTGGATCGCTCAAAAAGTCACCGAGCTGATCAAGTTTGAAGATGATGTCGTGGTCGAGTATGTGTTCGGCATGCTGGAGGATAGGGACAAGCCCGTGAGTGTGAGAGGGTCAACGGAATGAGCAGAGCGCTGGCGTGGTCCAGCATCAAGCACCCCACGCTGTCGGACCGAAAGGACTGACTCGCCGCTGCAGATTCCCGACCCCCGAAAGATGCAGGTCTCCTTGGTAGGCTTCATGGACAAGCACGGCGCTGCCGCCTTCATGGACGCGTTGTGGTCGCTGTTGCTCTCCGCGCAATCGACTGTAGGAGGTGTCCCTGCCGAGGTCAGTCTTGTACCATTGTCACGACGTTCAGCTGATCCTGTGCATTCCCCAGTTCATCGAAGCGAAGAAGAAGGAGCTGCAGGCCAAGCAGGAACAAGATCGTCAGGTACAGGATAGGAATACGGGTCGACCCAGTGCCCAGGACTCGTTTGACAGGCGGGTGAGTTCTGCGCCTGCGACATCGATGAGTCACAACCGTGCACGCCGCTCATGACCTTTCATACAGGACAACGGTCTCCCCTCTCGACCGGGTGGTCCTCCTGGAGGCAGGAGAGACGATTATAGGCCGGGACCAGGAGGTCGGGATAGAGGATACGGGCCTCGAGGCGGATTCGAGCGAGAGAGAGACAGCGGATATGGTCAGCGGAGGGGATACATGGACCGTCCTCGAGACAGGTCGCGATCGCGCAGTCCCGGTCCGGGCTACAGACGCCGATCTCCATCACCCAGGAGAAGGGAATCGCCTCCCCGTCGAAGACGCTCTCCCTCGCCCGTCAGCCGACGTCGATCACCGTCACCACCCAGGCGTAGGGAGAGGAGCATCACGCCGCCTTTGCGAGCGCGACGATCTCCGGACAGGCGAGCACGGAATGTCACCCCTCCTGTCGCTAGGCGACGCCCGGCGTCCAGGAGCCCATCGCCTGTCAGGAGGAGGGAAGCTTCGGGACCAGAGCGAGGCAGACCTCGATCTCGATCGCGAACCCCTACGCCCTCTGATCCCGGACAGGGTCGCAAGAGCAGGAGCAGGAGCAGGAACAGGTCGCCCACCGTGACTCCTCCACGACGTAGGAGAGACTCGGCGACCCCGCCTCGCAGGAGCCGAAAAGGCGACAGTCGAAGCAGGAGCAGAAGCCCCAGACGAGAGCGAGACGAGGTGATCAAGAAGGGCCGTGGCAAGTTTGCCGAGGAGAAGAGGAGCAAGTGGGATGATTAGCAGGGTGTTCCCGGAGCGATGTGTAGCTGTGCATGCAGGCGTGTGTCTGGAATCTGGGTCCATGTCAGAAGATCTGCTAGTTCATCCAGCTCGTCGCTGCATCGCCTCGTCGACCCGATGCCGTACCGTGCCAGTGAAGAGATGCCGTTGGTTTGCCCATTGGTGCCGTTGCGGAACCCGTGTGTCTTGGCTCGGACGCGTTGTTTTTCCACTTGCTCTGGCGCGAGTGACTTTTTCGCCCTTGGACACAGCCATGAGATCGTCAAAGCGGTGTGCAGCTTAGGCAGGACATGTGTGCTGACGTGCATGAGCTCAGATCATGGCGGGTGGCGTGGGTGCAGAGTCCGAACATATCTGTACAGATGCATGCATGGGTCGCTGATCAGTGACGGGACGGCACAACCCAGAGTGCCCATTGTTTGCCCGCGATCCCGTTGTTTTTCCCCTTTGCACGCTCGTCCCTGGCTCGTCGCTTCAGGGCTGGGCTGGTCGTGATGCGGTGCGTTGGGTCTGTTACACTTTGTTCTTCTTACCACTCCTCGTCTACTGTTCACTCTCTCCTGTACATACTCGCTCACCCCGCTCCTAGCTCGACCGTCCACCCGACCCAAGTCGCTCTTTACCATTACCCCCGCTTAGACCTGCTAGCCAGCTACACCCCGCCATGTACACCTTCAAGACCCTCGGCGCTCTCGCCCTGATCGCCTCCGTCCAGGCCATCATCACCCCCACCTCCCCCGACTCCAACACCGTCGTCAAGGTCGGAGACAAGATCGAGGCGCTCTGGACCGTCGACCCTGATCAGCAATGGAAGGATGTCGAGATCCAGCTCATGACCGGTGACAACTTTAACGTGAGTGGGCGTGGGGAGTGAGGCAAGGATGTGATCGGTTTCAGGAAGGGCATCGATGTGCGAAATGGAGGACTTGTCTTCCTCGGTCAGCGGTCACACAGCGATCAGCACCATGCCTTGCCTGAGGCTCGTCGCTCGAAGCAGACTCTTTGGCAACCCACAAACCACCGCTGACCCCTGTTCCCTCAGATGATCCCCCTCGCCACCATCGCGACTGGCATCGACGGCACCACCGCCAGCTCGTACTCGTTCAACGCGCCCGAGGTCACTCCCAACGCCAAGATCTACTTTTTGCAGTTGTGAGTGGCGGCTCAGGCTTGTTGGTAGAGTCGAGAGAGACCACGCTCATCTGTCACCCAAGCACCAACGGCGGGAACATGTCTGACCCTACGTGGACCACTCGATTCACCGTGAGTAGGCCAGGGTGCGGTGCGACACGTTGGACACGGCTGACTCTCAGTGTGTGTTTTAGATCGCCGCTGCTGACGGCACTACCACCGAGCCTACCAACAGCACCGACTACTCTGGCAACACTGTGCAGTGGGGTGTGTGGCCAGTCACCAAGGTAATCTATGCCGAGCTGACCACCTGGCTACCCTTCTAGGCACCGGCACGCTCGTAGGCGCCGTCAGCACCGACAGCTCGGCCTCGGGATCCAACTCTACCTCGGCCGCTGTCTCCGCTTCAGGCGCCTCGACCTCCGCCGCCGTAGCCAACTCGACCTCGGCCTCCGCCTCTGCCATGTCATCCACCGCCGAGTCCGCCACGAGCGCTGCTGCCGCTTCCTCTGCTTCTGCATCGGCCACGTCTGCTCGATCCAGCGGTACCGCCGCCGCCGCCGCCGCGTCCTCTTCCAAGCCTGCTTCAGGCGCTGGACGCGTGCAAGCTGGTCTCGGCATGATGCTTGTGGTTGGTTTGGCCACCGTGGCGCTTCTCTAAGCATGCGGCCAGAATCACCGGACACTGCCGTTTTCAGCTTGTAGTACAAGTACATCTCACCCCCTCATCTGCTCTTTCATCACCCGTGCATTTTCCCATACTCGCGTATACGCTGCAACTCCCGTACAGTACACACTCGTATAGTCACGATCCACGCACTCACGACAAGTCATGTATCCAGCGGTCTTTCCCCGTTGGCCTTTGCCAGTTGCAATGCTCCGTCTGCAGAGCGCCCCCCCTTCATTCACTCACTCACCCCACCAGATCTCGCTTAAATCTCACTGTATCCGCCTAAACACCGACGTCACAGTGTCAACCGCTTATCAGCGCCGCTCGTTGAAACGTTTGACGGCTTCTACATCCTTCGATCCCTTTGTTCGTCTTGATCTCTTCATTGACTGTATTCATCCGCATCGGCCTGACCACTCTCGCTACTGAAAGCAACTCACACACTGAACAACATGGCTGCGCGACTCCGACTCGAAAACAAGGTGGGTCGGTGCTGGCGCCCCAGGCGCGAGCAAGGAGGAAGGTTGACTCGTGTAATTTATTGACAGGTCTGCATTATCACCGGTGCTGGCGGGTGAGTCTCACACTATGGCAGGGGGTGGTCCTTTTGGCCCTCTCGGTCACCCTAGCGGCTTGCCTTGGCGTCAACTAGCCCCGCCGTGCGTGGCCATCGCTGACCCCTCCCAGCGGTATCGGCCTCGAAACCGCCGTCCAGTTCGCGGCAGAGGGCGCCAGGCTGATCATCAGCGACATCAACCTGCCCGCGCTCGAGAGCGCCGCGGACAAGATCAACGCCAGATTCCCGGGCGCTCAGGCCGTCGCCGTCAAGTGCGACGTGAGCAAGGAGGCTGAGATCAAGGCGATGGTGGACAAGGCCGTCGAGGTGTTTGGACGACTCGACGTTGTCGTGAGTGGTGGTTACGCCGCGACGGCTGGATCGTGGCTCATCCTTGCCCCCGTCACAGTTCAACAACGCGGGCATCATGCACTCGGCCGATGACAACGCCATCAACACCGAGGAGAAGATCTGGGACCTGACGCACAACATCAACGTCAAGGGCGTGTGGTGGGGATGCAAGTACGCCGTCCTGGCCATGAGGAACGTGAGTGGCCCGATCCTCACTGGCTGGGAATCACCGCTGAGCTGACGCGGAAACCTCTCAGAACAAGGCCGAGCCGGAGAAGGGCCTGAGCCGAGGTGGATCCATCATCAATGTCGCCTCGTTCGTCGCCAAGCTCGGCGCGGCCACCCCTCAGATCGCCTGTGAGCGTGCAGATTGCCATGGTCCGTGGACTCCGCTGATCACGCCTTGTCCACGCCCACAGACACCGCCTCAAAGGGCGCCGTCCTCGCCATGACCCGAGAGCTCGCCATGGTTCACGCCAGGGAGTGTATCAGGTGAGTCCACCCATCGGCCACCGGGCCTCTTATCAAGCAACTTAATTGATCCTTACATCCCACGCCAGGGTCAACGCGCTCTGCCCCGGACCGATCCGAACCCCGTTGCTCATGGACTTCCTCAACACGCCCGAGAAGCTCAACAGGCGAATGAACCACGTTCCCATGGGCCGATTCGGCGAGGCCGTCGAGCAGGCCAAGGCGGTCGTATTCCGTGAGTGGCGGTGTGCCGCCTCGGCGCGTCGCGACCTAGCTAGGAGCTGGCTAACTCGACAACCTCGCAGTGGCCTCGGACGACTCGTCGTACGTCAACGGTACCGACTTTATGGTGGATGGCGGTCTGCACGCGTGCTACGTGGTGAGTCACGCGGCGTCGCGAGTCGACAAAGCAGAGTTCCGCTGACCTGTGACCCACCCGTAGACCCCCGAGGGTCAGTCGGTGCTTGAGCCTCCTACCGGTCTCGCTGCGACCCTTTAGATGTCGTCGCGAGCGAGAGCATAGTGCTGGGTGGTCGCGAAGACGAAGAAGTAGGTAGATAGAAGCATGTACAAACAGGCGGGATCATATGCATGGGTACAGACCTGCGGTGATACTGCCTACGCTGGGATCAAGGGAATCCGATTTTTGGCCCCAAGGATCACGAGTTGGTGGAATTGAATGATGGCAACAGTGTTCACCGAGCCGCCCTTTTCACCCCTCGCCTATACACCCCTCACTCCACACCCAGACCGTCAGCTCCATCGGACGGATCCGCACCCGTGGCCCCCGCGCCATCCGTCAGACCCGCCCCGAGACCTCCACCGAGAAAGTACCCGAGATGATCAAAAGTCAAGCCGATAGGCGTCGGTGTCTCCTTCTTGGCCGACAGCTTGGCATAGTGCATCTGGACGAGCGAGATCAGAGTCAGCTATTGCCTCGCACGCCATGTGATAGAGCCCCCACTCACCCCGCACGAGTCGCACAGACTGCCTGGACCGTCGGGGCCCATCATCCATTCCGAGGTGACGGATGATCCGCACCCGTGACATCTCCCCATGAGGTTGACCGAGGGTCCATTGCCGTTGCCGTTGCCGTGGCCGTTGGCATTGGCGCTGGTATTGCCATCCCCATTCGCATTCCCATCCCCGTCGCCCAGCATGGAACCATGACCTGGTGGACCGCCCAAACCCATCGCGAGGCTGCCGCTCGACTCGCCCAGGATCGACATGGACGACATGATGTCGTACCCGCCGATAGGCTCACTGGTCACCCGGCCGAACCCATCCTGCTGCACGCTCGACGGCTGGTGCGACACGAGGTCGGACGCTTCCGTCAACGCCGCGAGGTTGCCCAGAGGGGACTGCTGGTGGTGTGAGTGAGAATGCTGCGCGCCGAGGTGATCAAAGTAAGCCTGGTACGACGGCGAAGGTTGCGGCGCGTGACCGTGAGGTCCGAACGGTTGATGCAGGTGGGGTGGAGCGGGATAGGGATTATGTCCTCGAGACATGGGTCCGCCCGGGCTTTGCCTCTGCTGTACGCTAGGAGAGTTTGTCCTCGAGACCGATCCCGCCGCTTGCCCATCCGCCCTAGACTCGAGCGGCCCGTGCGTCGTCGCTATGGATCCATGTCCGGCTGGCCCAGACGCCGTCGCCGCCGCCGCCGCCGCCGCAGCAGCGGCTGCTTTGGCGATCAAGGCATCCCTTCGTTTCTTGATCACTTCCATCTCCTTCTCGGCCGGTGTCATATCCTCAAACCTCTTTTTCGGGCTGGGCCCACGTCCATACTTGTCGCTTCCTCCGGCGTACCCAGCTTGAAAGATCCGTGTGAACAACGGGCTGAGGTCGGGCCGGACGTGCGGGGCCAGGTTCTCCAAAGTGGACAGGACGAGCATGGCCAGGCGGGTGAATCGGGTGTGTAGGTATGGAGGGGGCGGGGACGGTGCCGGTGCGTTCGCCGTGGGTACTGGAGGATAACGTCAGCTATGGGTGATTCCCACGCGTGACAAGGACTCACAGAACGGCTGCAGCAGGTTGACCAGCTCGTTCAGCAGCGTCGAGAGCTACGTCAGGCGAGTCAGCTGGTCGCACGCACCGGACGAGATCTAGCGGGAGACAACACACCTGCGCTGATTCCCTCTGCACATCCACCCCCACGACCTCTCCCAGCATCCGTCGTTTGAACTCCCTGCCCAGCTCCTCGTTCATCCACTCGTCGGTCCCCTCCCTTCGCTTCCCCTTGGCGTCGGCGCCCTCCAATGTCGAGGTCCACCGCGCCAGGCCAGAAGCCATCTGGGATGACGGTCCATATCTCGAGCTCGAGCTCGAGCTGGGACCCGCGTCCAGCGGGAAAGGGTATGTGAAGGGGGAGTGTTGAGGCGACTCGGCGGGAGGAGGGATCTGATTGATGTTTGGGTAGAGGGACGACCCGTCGTAGGACGAGTGTACCGGGATGGACATGTTGGAAGGGTGATGAGAGGAGGAAGATGCGGCGGGGGTCGACGTGGATGACAGAGGAATCCAAGGTCTTGGCGCGGACTGTACCGGCGGGAAATGGTCCAGGGGCAGAGGCGCAGAGTATGGTCCGGATGACCCAGGGGCGTTGCCGCTGTTCTCTTGACCTAACGGGCCTCCCGGGGAGGGATAAGGGAACGTCGAGTAGCCATGTAGAGGGTGTGCTGACGCCGAACTCGGCACGCTGCCCTCCCTCTTGACCTCGCTCGGTCCGGCCTGAGGGTAATCCTCCCCTCTGGGCACCGTCGGCCCCGAAGTCGACCCTTGTCCGCCGGGCATGACACCCCCCAACGAGCTCGGCGGAGGTGTGCCCAGCCCTGCGGCAGTGGTCTGACCGTGTCCCTGGGAAGGTTGTTGTGCCCACGGCGGTTGGGAGAGACCAAACGACCACATGGTGGGTAGGTGAGGGCTTGGATGGGCAGCAGGGAATCACTCTACTGTCCTTGTTTGTCCGGATGAGTGCGTATGCAATGATCGTATGCAAGGGGGGAAAAGTCAGAATTTGAATGGGGAATGAGCGGTGGTGGGATGCTGATGATGATGTTATGGGTCCGGTGCTTAAGCTTAGTTGGAAGGTGACTCTGTTGCGGACTGGGATGGGGGAGCGCTGGAGTGAGATGCATCGCTGGGGGCAACGGATCACCCCCCCCCTAGGCATCCTTCCCGCTCTCTCCTGGTTCCACCATGCATCAGAGCCAGACGACCAAACACCTTTGGAGTACGCCTTTGGGTGAACGGAAGGAAATGCTTCCAGAATAGAGGGTCAACGGTGTGTGATCGGGTGATGGAAGGATCCCTTTCACAGCATGCATGGGGTAGCTCGCTGCACTCTCCGTCTCGGTCAATCCTCCCCCTTCCTTCTTCCCTCCCTACTCACTCCCATCCCCGCCGCACCAGAACCCGCTACAGGGTCGGTGGCTTGGACATAACGGACAGACCGACAGAAGGAGCGGGAATAAAAATACCAGATCTCTCCCTCAGGTCCAGGTCAGATCCCCTTGGTTCTCGACCTCGGGTCTGGTGCGGCGATCGCAGCGACCAGCGGTGAGAGGACGGCTGTATGTAGCAGGGCCGAGTGGAGAACCGGATGGGACGAGCAGAGCGCATGGCCGTGGCGTGGCATCCATCGGCGACATGGCATAGGGGGTGATTTGGTGGTCCGCTGTGCCGCTTCTTCAGTGAGGTCTCTGCGACCCCATCATCTACAGCGACACCACAGCTGCCTATCTCCCGCGCACGAATCGCCAACCATCTCGGGTGCATCTCCCACTCGATGCTCCCCCTCACCACATGCGCTTGAACGACGCCCCCCACCGTGGCACCGCTCGGCTGGAACGGCGGAGATGTCCGCTCGCAAGGCGATCTCGCATCGAAGGTAAAGTCATGATCACCATTCATCAAGGGGATCGCACTCGAGCTCATGATCATCTACCGACCATGCGCGTGGCTAGATTGAGTAGGACGGCAGCGTGTGAGTAATGGGTCACGCACCTGCCATGATAGCCACGGTCATTGGCTGACAGCGCCCAGCCCGCGGGTATGCCTCGCAGGTATCGACCAAAGGCCCTTTGGTGTACGGCTTCCGACCGCCCCAGGGGCCCGCTTCTGCGTCGCCCGCTTCCTCTCCTCCGTCATCCCCACCGGCAAGCTCGTCTACCGGCGGTCAATCCTCCAGCTCCAAACCAGCTGCGCCCACCTCGACCCTGCCCAAACCTCGACTAGACTACAATGCCCTACTTTCCAACCCAGAACAGACCGTGCTCAACGCGCTTCGCCGCGGCATGCGGATCCCCACGCAGCACCTCGCTCACCTGTCTAGGCTGAGAGAGACCCAGCTGCTGCTGTTGCAAAAGCTGTCCACGATAAGGGGAAAGCAGCGCGAGATTGGCTCGCTGATCCGGATGGGACTGGGGGACGTGGACGAGTCCAAGCGTCAGGCGAAAAAGCTCAAGACCCGGGTCAAGGAGTACGAGTCGACGCTCGCCGAGACCGAGTCCGAGCTGCTCGACCTGGCTCTGGCCTTGCCAAACTCTAGTCACCCGTCCGCGCCCGTGGGGCCGGAGGACCAGGCCGTCACGCTCGAGACGTTTGGTCCGGATCCGGCGCTCAAGCCCGAGGATCCCAGGCGAGATCACGTCGCGTTCGCGACGCATTACGACCTGATCGACACCGAGGCCTCCGCCACCACCACCGGCTCGTCCTGGCCGTACCTGAAGGGGACGCTGGCGCTGCTCGAACAGGCCCTGATCCAGTACGCTCTCTCCACCGCCATCCGTCACGGCTTCACGCCGGTCGTACCCCCCGACGTGATCAAGTCGGACATGGCCTGGCGGTGCGGGTTCCAACCCCGTGACTCGGCGTCGTCCCCCGCCACGCAGACGTACCACCTCGCTTCGGCTGAAGCCAGCTCGCAACAGCTCTGCCTCGCGGGTACCAGCGAGATACCGCTCGCGGGCCTGTTTGCCGATCGGCTGTTTCACGAGGAGGACCTGCCGAAAAAGGTCGTAGGGGTCGGCAGGGCCTTCCGAGCCGAAGCGGGCGCCAGGGGGGCCGACACCAGGGGCCTGTACCGGGTCCACCAGTTCACAAAGGTCGAGCTGTTTGCGGTGTCGTCCGAGAACGCGTCGGAAGGCGTGATGGAGGAGATCAGAGCGGTGCAGAAGGAGATCGCGCAGGGTCTGGGGCTCAGCGTGAGGTGGGTAGATGAGTCGGCCCGATCCGTGGGACGCGTAGTGGCGCAGCATACACCAGACGCGCTGATGAGCAAATTTCAGGGTACTGGACATGCCCACTGAGGAACTGGGCGCGAGCGCGCACAGAAAGTACGACATGGAAGCGTGGATGCCTGGCAGGGGCAAGTGGGGCGAGGTGTGTGCAGCTTTGTGTCATGGGCACCTGGGCAGGTTGTGGCTGATCATGCCCAATGGCAGATAACCTCCACATCCAATTGCACAGACTACCAATCCCGCCGACTGTCCATCACGTATCGACCCACGCCTGGCCAATCGCCGGGACCCGGCTCGGACTCGGACGCACCGCCCGCCGCGCCAGCAGACCACCACACGGGCCCATTGCCATTCGCGCACACGCTGAACGGTACGGCCGCTGCTATCCCTCGGCTGATCGTGGCGTTGCTCGAGAATGGGATCCGCTTCAAGGACGCCGAGGGCGGAGCCGAGGGTCAGGGCTCATATGACGGGCTGGACCTGCCCAAGGCGCTGGAACGGTTCTGGGTTGGGGGAGATGAGGTGGGCGATGGTAGGCAGAGGGGTAGTATTCGCTGGGTATAAGCTGGAGCGGGACCACGGACGCGCGAATTGCCGATCTCAGGCTGCTTGGGGACACGATGCATGCCATACAAATGCGATGTAGCCTACATGACAGAACCACTCTACAAAGCGTAATGCCTCAGGGACCAGAGCAGGACGGTTCCCCTCTGGTTGCCCACGGCGAGATACTCGCCCGAAGCCGAGAACCCAGTCGAGGTGACTCGGCCGAGGGGAGTCGCAGGCGTGGGCCAGTTGGAAAAGGCCGTCCCGGAGGGCAGGTGGATCATCTTCAACAGGTCCTTCCTGCCCGTCGAGGCCGTGACCAGGATCTCGGAGCTGGGGTGGAAGGCCATGGACGAGATGGGCATGGTGAGCTGCTCGAGCGACTTGGTCGGCTCGGGCGTCAGCTCGGCGAGCTTTGAGCTGGAGGGAGCGGACAGGGACGATGACGAGTAGAGGTTGACTATTCCCGTGTTGGATCTGGCGTGTGCAGTGTTAGCCGGTGTGTGACTTGGTCAACGGTCCAGCCGATGGACCCCTCACAACCCTCGCCCCCACTCACCCGACAGCGGTGTACGACCCGTCCTTGCTCGCCTTCATGATCGTCCCGCCCAGCGCCCTATCATCCCTCCACTTGGTCTTGATCCGCCTCTCTCCCAAATCCCACACCTCCACCTCGGCATTGTCTCTCCCTCCCAGGACGCTCAGCGCCTTGCCACTGGGGTCCCAGAGCAGATCGGCGATGCCACCGCCTCTTCCCGATCTCAGCTCGGCGACGACTCCTCCCGATCCGCCGGACGACCAGTCCAGGATCGACACGGCGCCCCGTCGACCCGCCACGGCCAGCAGGGATCCGTCGGGCGAGAACGCGTGGCGGTGGAGCGAGTTGGGCGAGGAGGGCGTGTCGACCGAGCCGAACAGGTTACGAGGGGATCGCAGACATCGCTGGGAGGCCAGGTCATAGGTGTAGTAGTACGGGCGATTGCCCACCAGGAGCAGTGACGAGCCTGATGGGTGGAAGGTGGAACGGGATAGGGGCAGTGCGGGGATGTGCAGAGTCATCAGGGTCGGGTTGGTGTGTCCGTCAATCTGCAGCGAGGGTCAGTGGTGGCCATACGTACCGCCTGGCGCGCCGGCCCCACGCCGTCCCCCGCACTCACGTTGAAGAACCTGACTCGACGATCACCGCCCGCCACGGCCATCACCCCGACCCTCTCGCTAGGGTGCCATGCGAAATCCACCACACCCCCTCCTGCATTCGCGGCCTCCCTCTTGCCCGTGGTCGGGTTCTGCTGGTTGGCATTTCGCACCCTCTGCAGGTCGATGTTGCCCTGTGGCAGAGGTGGTCTGGACTGCCCCGCCGCAGCTGAGCTCGGGGCGATGAACGACCTGGTCGAGGTGAGGAGGGAGGATAAGGACGGCGTTCCGGCGACCGTACGGTTCTTGGCCCACTTGGGTGGCGGGTGCAACGTCTCAAACTGCTCCCTCAGACGTCCCTGCAGCTCCTTGCCGTCAATCATCTCGCCCCCCTCGACCTTGCGCTTCTTGTTCCCCCTGTCCAGCTTTCTCAACCGCCTGTTCTCGCTCATGTCCACTCCGACCAGGTCGTCCGCCGGGTCATGCCACAGCACGGCCCGTTCCTTCCCCTTGATCCGGGACTCCTCCACCTGCAGGTCGACCACGTCGTCCGGCACGCTGATCGTCGGCCTGTCCTTGGGCTTGTCCTCGCCCACGTCCGGGGACGACGAGCGGGAGGACGAAGGGGACATGGCTCGGAATTCGTTGTGGGCGGAAGAAGAGCCCGACGAGGACGCGTCCGAGTCGGAGCCGTCGTCAGAGTCGGAGTCATCGTCCTCCCCATCGTCCGAGTCGGCGTCTTCGGGCACTGCCCCGGGCGCACCCTCCAGATCCAGCTGATACTGCGGGGCGAGCGGGGCGTCCACCATGAACAGCTTGGGGGGTTATCAGCGTACAGAGCCTGCGGACACTGACCTCGCCACCTACATCATCATCCTCCAGATCGCTCAGTCCCCCCTCATCAGCCGACGACCTCGCCTCCCCTGAGGCCGCCTTGAACCCGTTCGACCTGCCCTTGCCCGAAGCGCCAAACAGCGCCTGCTCCAACTCGAGCTCGTCATCCGACTTTTCCCAATCGTGCGTGATCTCCACTGGCTTGGGTCGCGCTTCCACGTCGGAGGGTCTCTGCCTCCTCTTGTTCTTCTGTCCCATGGTGTTCTGTGTGGGGTACTGGATGGTGAACAAGAAGAGAGATGCAACCACAGCAGTGGATCAACACCCCCTCTTGCTCTTGCGGACCAAAAGTTGAGAGCGACACCGTACGGTGAAGCGGAGATCTGATCTGATCTCCGTACGGTGAGACGGAGAGAGAGCGGGATCAAAATGTCCGATGATGAAATCCGAAATCGCCCTGCTGAATCGTACAGTGATGATTCGTATGATGGGAGGGCCATCTCTCTCTCTCTCTCTCTCTCTCTCTTTTGCGCTCGCCGTATGGACCTCTACCTCATCCCGGCACCGTACGACATCCTCCCCACCCCCGCCAGCCACATGTCGCAACACTACACCGTGCCCAGGTTGAACCTGGGGCAGAATGACCAGTGGAGGGAGCTGGAAAAGTCGTTCCCTCCGCTCAAGAATGACCTGTTGTTGAGGGCTGCCAGGGGGGAGGAGACGGAGCGGGCACCGGTCTGGGTCATGAGGCAGGCTGGAAGGTATCTGCCGGGTGAGTGGGGGAAGTGGCTCCAGGTATCACTGCAGGGCCCGCTGACCACGCCCGGGCGCGCCCCAGAATTCCTCGAGATCCGCAAGACCCACTCGTTCTTTGAATGCTGTCAGACGCCCGAGCTCGCTTCGGCCCTCACCCTCCAGCCCATCGACCGATACCCGAGACTCGACGCGTCCATCATCTTTTGTGACATCTTGGTGGTTCCCCAGGCGCTCGGCATGGAGGTCTACATGGAACCGTCCAAGGGTCCCGTCCTCCCTCAGCCCCTGGTCACCCCGGCCGATCTCGCCCGGCTCAGGGAGAACGTGGACGTCCAGAAGGAGCTCGGCTACGTCTTTGACGCCGTCACCATGACCCGTAAAGGGCTCGGGGGCAGGGTCCCCTTGATCGGGTTCTGTGGCGCGCCGTGGACGCTCATGGCGTACATGTGTGAGGGAGGCGGCAGCAAGACGTTTGAAAAGAGCAAGAGCTGGTTGTACAAGTACCCCGAGGAGAGTCACGCGCTTCTGAGGAGGATCGCGGACGTGTGCGCGGACCTGCTCGTCGGTCAGGTCCTGGCCGGTGCTCAGGTGGGTCGCTCGTACCGGCGCTTGTCCCACGTTCTGATCACCGATTGGGCCCCTTTCAGATGCTCCAGGTGTTCGACTCATGGGCGGGCGAACTCACCCCTCATCACTTCATGACCTTCGCCCTCCCCGCTCTCCTGCACATCTCACACAAGGTCCGACACGTGCTCAAGTCGCTCGGTCACCCGGGCGTGGCCATGACGCTCTTTGCCAAGGGCGCCAACACCCCCTCCACCTTTAGGCTGATCGCCGACCCCGCGGTGACGGGCTACGACACGCTCGGCCTGGACTGGACCGTCGACCCCGTCGACGTGAGGGAGTGGGTCGGCCCCAAGGTCAACCTCCAGGGCAACTTTGACCCGACCGTGCTGTACGGCGAGAAGGAGGGGATCGAACGGGAAGTGGAGAGGATGTCGGAGAGGTGGAAGCAGGCCCGAGGGGGTTGGATCGCCAACCTGGGCCACGGCATCACGCCGCATGTCAAGCCGGACGACATGGGCTGGTTCCTCGAGTGTGTGCACAAGTACTCTGTGAGAAAGTAGGGGGTTCGTAATGGCAAGCAAGTAGAAAGGACCCTAAGATGGCGACGAGCCATGTTGAGGTGTAGAATGCAGCCCACGCAGACATCATGCACAGCAAACACATCACGATGCATGGCGGTGCTCTATGGTACATCTGGGTCTGGCAGAGTATGTGGATATGATCCCCGACTATGGTCCCGATCGTACGTCGGTGGCTCCTCCGCTCTGCGAGTGGACAAAGGGTGGTCAGCCGTGCCCAAGTGTGCTGCCAGCATTGGGCGAGTTGCAAGTCACTCCAGGACGAGCAGCTTCAACGGGGAGCAGACCCCACCCAGGACTCACCATGACAGACTCGATCTCCCGCTCAGTCACCTCCTTGGGGGTCCAGAGGTACCCCGGCGCCTCCCAGAAGTTTTCAAAATCGACCGGTTTACTGCTCTTCTGGGACGCGTCGGCCCCACCGGACCCAGCGGCGTTGTTGGACGTCCCGCTCAGACCCGCGGACGACTCGTTGCCCCCCTTGACCTTGCCCTGGGCCGACTCGTCCGGCGTCTGGGCCTTGGGGTTGCTCGACGGGTTCTCTGGGCCGCCCGAGGTGGACTGGAGCTTGGCGAGGAAGGACTGGAAGTGGTCCACGATGTCGACCGGTGCGCACGGGTGCGGCGCGGGCGCGTGAGGTGCTGCGACCGAGGGAGAGGCATCAGCTTGTGCTTGGGCCGCAGGCACCCCGGCAGTCCCGCTGCCGAGCTGTCGAGCGTGACTGTACCGACGCAGCACTCACCATGAGGGATGTTCTTTCGCTGACCGAGGAACTTGATCATCGGCTGGTGGGTGTGGGTCGCCCGAAGCAGCAGCGAGGGTCGCATGGTGGATGTGTGGGCGGGGTGTTGGTGGGGGATGGACGATGAGACGGGTGCTGGCTAGTGACACTGGATGAAAGGTTTTGTCTGACTGTCGGTCGCGGGATGCCGGCGGTTCGTCGCGCCAGGTGGTGAGTCGCCAGTCGGGCAGACGAGGGAGCGAGGGTGAATGAGGAGTGAACCGACGTTGAGGAGAATGGACGGATAGAGGATGCTCTACATGACTCAAAGTCATCTTCGTTTGTCGAACGGGATGTTCCGCCGTTGCCGTCGACACCGTCACCGCAGCCCGATATGTCCGAATGGCATTCAGGATGGGGGTGGTATCGTGCATCGTACAGGGTGCATAGCAGCGTCGGATCACAGCAGCGACGAGCGTAGCCCAGCGCAGGACAGCTTGGCAGGCCCTAGACCCAGCTCTCGCCCCTCTAAGACTCTCTTGAACCCACTCGATACCTCCTCTCGCCATGTCGTCGGTCCCGAAATTACTCGCAAACCTTCCCCGGCTCGCGACCGCGACCGCGACCGCGACCACGCCCGCGTCCAGCTCCGCCCCCGTCCTGATCCGACCGACGGGCTGGCCCCGGACTTCCTTCTACCTCGTGACGAGGCACGACCTGCAGTATGCGCCGGTCGCGCCGGCGGGTCCCACCACCACCGAGGGAGCCGCGCAGGACGAGGGCGAGTTGAGCGTGAGAGGTCGTGTGTGGGGTATGAAATTCTGGCAGGGTGAGTGCGCTCCCCCTCCCTTCTCCTGGCTGCGTGTCCGGGCCGGGTGGCACGCCAGCCGACCAATCGACGAGCTGCCCTTGCCCCTTCCCCCCCGCTCCCTTAGCCCACCCGCTGACAGCTCCCAGGCCGGCCGTACCCCCGCTCCGCCCCTCGAATCGCCGACCCAAAGATCCCCAAATCATCCGTCGACCAGTGGACGCTCGTCGACCCGTCCACCCTGCCCAGCGAGGTGCTCGAGCGGGTCAGACAGGGCCCAGGGATGGTCGACGCCCGGCGCAAGGAGCGCAAGGCGGGCAAGGCGGGCAAGGCGGGCAAGGCGGTCAAGGTCTAAAGTTGGCTCAAGGCTCGCCGAGATCCACTACCCCACAGCTGATCCTCTCGGGTCGCCCCCTTCACCTTCCATACAACCACATCACTATGCATATGCTACTGGAACGTGTCATGTCCTCGGGCAGTCGTAAAAGTCGTTAACACACTATCCCCCCTTCCTCAGGTCACAGCCTGCCACAGCCCGCCCCCTTTCACCGGGCCATCTTGTACTTTTGCAGCTTGGTCCAGGTCTTTCCTCCGACCGGCACACCCACCGCCAGGGCGCTCTTCCCGCTGCCGCTGGCACTGCAGCACTGACTCGCCTCGGAGATGGGCGACGAGCAGGTCGGTATCGAGCCAACCACCGGGCCTTGCGCCTTGCCCGCAGGCTCTGACTCGTTTGTATTGCCGTGTACCATCCTCGCCGGAGCCCTGCCCAGACTCGGACTGGACGCCGACTGACCCAGCGGGACGTTGATCGACCTGGGCATGAGGATCCGGCCCGCCTGCGCCGTGATAGGCATGATCTTCTTGACCGATCCGCCGGCCGGAGTCAACCTGGTCAGGGGCGTGTGCCTCGGAGTCGGATCGCTCTGCGTCCTCTTGATGACCTTTGGCGTGTCGACCGGTGCCGGGGACGACGACTGTGGGATGACCGGCGTCAGTGCAGGTGACCCGCCAGAGACATCGAGCCAGCTCACATGGTCAAACGCATACTTTGCCGACCAGCCCTTGGCAACGGCCTTTGCCCGTTCTCTCCGCTTCAACTCCTGCTCGTCCTCCTCCACATCGACGTTCTCGATATCATCCGACAGCACCTCGCGCTTGACCCTTTTGCGCTTTCTGCCCCCGACCATGTCGACAGACGGCGTGACGATCTCGGCGTCATCGATCGTATCGCTCGACGACGAGGTCAGCGAGCGCGGGTCGATGGCTCGTGTCGCTTGACGCTCCCCTCTGGGGGCATGGCGCGGCTCGGGCTGAATGTCCGGAGCGGAAGACACGTCCACAGGGGACGAGCACGCGATCAGACGGGTGACGGTCTGCGTGAACAGTGTCCGCCTTTCCGTCCTAATGGGTGTCTCGACGCTTGCTGGTATGCCCTCGCCCAGAGAAGACCCCTCGAGCAGCTGGGACGACGCGGCGATCAGGACCGACCCACTGTCCACCGTGGCGCCCGTGGGCGACATCGGGCTATCCTCTCGTATTCGCGGCTCCTTGTTTCGCGGTGTGGTGAACGGTATGCCGTTACCAGGCGTAGAGCATGGCGGGCTCGACAGCAGTGGTGCTCCTGGCGATGTGAGCACATGCCCTGCGTCGGAGAAGGCGGACTGGGCGGGAGAATCCGCGTGAACGGACGAGACGGCGGGAGAAGGCGAGCGTACAGACTCGGAACGACACTCGGACCGGGATCGGGATCGGGACGGACCGGCCTGCGCGAGAGGTTGCGACTCGACTTCATCGCTGTCTTCCCAGACCAGCTCGACGGCGGGCTCGGGTGTGGCTATTCGCTTGGAGAAGAACTTGGACCTCTTGATGGTCGTACTGGGCCCAGATTGGGAAGGTTGTCTGCTCAACGCCAGGTCGGGCAATCGAGAGGGGCCCGAGCCAAAGGTCACCGGTCTCGGCAACGGCCTCGGCTTCTTCATTCCTGAGACAGCTTCAGTAAACTGACCTATACAAAGCAGCAGCCCGGCATGACTTACTGGTCACAAACGCGTCCATCGGACCGGCGCCGGAAGCGAGGGGGAGGTTGGCTTTGGAACTCTCCGCGAGCGGTCTGGCTCGAGCGACGGGTTGATAACCCGGCCATTCGTCAACGATGGGCAGCCTCGTCTCGGGATGCAGGTCACCTCTCGCCATCCCCTTAGCTACAGCCTGTTCGACGTCCAGGCCAATCCACTTCTCGTCCAGGTCGTTCAGACCGCCTTCTGGAAAGTCGTTCAGTGGTACCAGTCTGCAGTGGTGTGGATGATATACCCTTTGGTGGATAAAGGCAAGCTCGGCCTGGGCAAAGTCGACGAGGTAATTTGACGGGATTGTCAATGACCCCTCCAGGCGGATGTGCTGGAGCAGCTGCGTGGTCGGTGTCAGTTCACGTTCCGTCACCGTGTCAGGCGAGACAGCGGACCTTTTCAACCGTGTTGAAGCGCCGGAGCAGGCGGTGAGCCGTCTTGAGCCCTATACCAGGTATAGAATCTAGGTAGTCACATCCCGAGAGCATCTACACGGTGGTTATCAGCCCTACACCCGTGTCGTGCGCAGGAGTGACTCACCGCCATCCGCCTGAAATGGTCGTCTGTCCAGCCATGCATGGGAAAGTCCTTGATCCCAGCGAGGTTGTCCCTGTGGATCCATACACATTGGCCGTTCCCGTCCAGCTTGAAAATGACCTGGCGGCATCCGAAAACGAGCAGGTCGGAATCCTCGGTGATGATGCCGTCGACGTAACCTTCCCGCTCAAGGAAACACAGCTGGGCGTCGGCTTCATAAGGCGCGACCACATAGTCCACGTTCTCCGCTCGCAGGGCCTGAACGGGTGCCTCGTGTCAATCGCCGGATGAAACACAACGCCACCTTCACTTACCTTGATGAGCTGGTATGCCATCTCCGGGGTGATGTCCAAGCATCTGGTGTAAAAGTCTCGAGCTTCCCTCCAGCGACCCTGCGACTCCATCGCCCTTGCTCGGTCTAGATTCTCGACGCGTGATCTGCAAGCGTCGGTTGAATGGAATGCCCTGATACCCCGACCAGGCCGCGACTCACTTGGCTCTGGACACCTCGGTGCCCTTCTTGGCGGGCAGCGGTCCGCCATCAAACACTACGTACGGGGTGATGCCGTGGTATCGTAGTAGTCTCACACGATGCATCGCATAGTCGACGAACCTGCAGAACGTGTCAGCGAGGGGCACCGCACCAGAGCGTCATCCAATGACCCACTTGGTCGTCTTCTTGCCCTTTACCAGGTCCTCGGCGCACCCAAACGCGCCCTTGTGAAGCCAGACATATGCCTGTGGGCTGTGTCAGTCAAGTCCTTAGCGGTAGATGACGGCCAGGGGCTCAGAGCCACTCACGTCCACCGCCAGCCTGGGTCAATGGATCAGCTCGCTGCTTCACAGCACATCACAGCCCTTAAGACGCGTCCACTCACGTCTTGCCTTTGAAATTGGAGATGTGCCCGTCGACCTGAATCTCCTTCAACAGGGGTAACAGACCGGATATACCCATGACGGGCGTGGCTGACTGTGTTCTCCGCTGCGAGGGCGCGTCCCAGGTGCGATGCAGCTGAACAATCCGGGTCGACAATGCGACGGGGCAAGGTGTCAATGTCTACCTGGTAATGAAAGTCGCGTCCCGTCCAGACATGACACACTGAGACCCGTCACATTACGTACTCCACCCAGGGAGTCGCATCACGTGATCAGGTCGGGGTCGCCGGCAACGTCAGCCGCAAGTGAGCCAAAGGGGATCACTCTGTTGACTGGGACCATGACCACGACCTCGTTCTTCTTGCTCACCCCAGTCATCAGCTAGTCCCGATACAACAACGCAACATGTCCATCCCGCGTGTGAGTGTGCGGGTGTGCTCGAGGTGTACTCGTGACGGACACGATCGGCTGATTCTCATCCCCCAGGCGACGTACGACCCCAGAAGGGTGTTCCGGTTCTCCCTTCCTCACTTTGAGGTCGGACCAAAAGTACGGTCCATCGGGACCTACCTTTCCGGTGGACTGGTGGGCTGTCAGCGTCGCACGAATCAATGTGCATAACTGACGCGCCGTGTCGCAGTTCGCCCTATCTTACTTTCTCCTCTTTGACGCCGCGACGCTCTCCTCCCATGCCAAGCCGCCTCCCGACGCCCCGTACGACGTGGTCCCGGTTCACATGTCATTCGTGGATTGGATCCCTGCCATCTGTTCTACCCGTGCGTTGTCGCTCCGTCCCGACCTCATTCCCTCGGACCCGCCAAGGCGTCCTATCCAGCCTGTCCTTGCCGCTTCTCCCACTTGTCCCCCTGATGTACCCCGCGATGGTAGCTGATACCTATTGCTTTATCCCTCAGTCGGCTTCCTCGTCACGTCACTCCTTGACAAATCCCACCTCAACGCTGCGTTCTCCGGCGGCGACTCATGGGGCGGCGAAGGTCCCGCCGCGGTCCGAGCCAGGATCGTTCTATTCCTCGGAGTAGCCTTGATGGCCGGTGGTCTGGCCGGCAGCTTGGTACGTCCACGTTCTGCTTCACAGGCCAGGCATTTTGCTGCAGGGCCATCGCTGATGATCCCTGCAGACCGTCCTGATCATCAAGTACATCGTCCCCGATTACCAGGGTTACATCTACTATGGAGCCATGAACGTGGCTATGAACGCGGGCATTATGATCTCGTGGGTCACTTTGTGCTGCTCCCCTGGCCAGCCACGTTGTCTGCGTGGCTCAGGATCGACAGCAATCACCAATAGACCTTCTGCTGACCCCACGGCCACCCGCAGCGCCATGATCCTTTGGATTTCCCAGAGCGGAAGCGACGAGTACGAGTATCAGCTCACCGTCTAGGATCCCGGCTGGAATGCAGCCATCCGTGGTTGTAGTTGTAAACGGCGCATCAGGTAGATAGGTATCGATGTAGATTCCTGCGCCTTTCTCTGGTATATCGGCCGGAAGCTGCCGAGACAGCGCGATGCCGTACTCGCCGGATCGCTCTAGCTTGGAAGACATGATCGTGCGAGAGCATAGCGATCTCATCTTTGCTTGCATTCTGTATGCCTTCAATCGTGAGCTCGGGTCTGATCGACACGACGAGATGCAAAAAGCAACACGCCCAAAAAGAAACTTCCTGTCAGGGAATCGAACCCTGGTCTCCCGCGATCGGCTGATCAGAAGAACTGATCAAGCTGACAAGCGAGCATACTAACCGTTATACGAACAAGAATTGATGTTTTCTCCTGTGTCGGTCGAAGTATAGCTTCTATCAAACGGCATCGGCGCGGACTCGGACGCGGCGTGGAACCCCCACCAAACCATCGTCACCGCTCCTCCCTACCATACTACACTACATCCTCTTATACCAGTCAATATCTTGCCTACCTTCTCGCGTATCAAACAAGATGAACGGCAACGGCTTCGAAGATGTCGAGGACAAAGACGGTACGTATGCTTGGGGGACTTACTAGTCTAGCCAATGAAGACAGCGCAGCTGATGGCTTACCCCTTCCACCTCTAGGTGTCAGGCTGTCATGGAACGTCTGGCCGTCCAGTAGGATCGAGGCGACTCGTACTGTTGTCCCCATCTCTGCGCTCTATACGCCATTGAAGGAGCGGGAGGACTTGCCTCCTGTCATGTACGAGCCTGTGACGTGTAAGGGCACCTGCAAGGCTATCCTCAACCCTTATTGGTGAGTCCCCCGCCAGGCTCCATAATCATTCCTCACGTCGTGCCCTACGCTAACACGCCATGCAGCCAAGTCGACGTCCGAGGCAAGATGTGGATCTGCCCATTCTGTCTTCAGCGAAACCCTTTCCCCCAGCACTACCACCAGGACCTCTCACCCAACAACCTCCCTCCCGAGCTCCTGCCCAAGTTCACCACGATCGAGTACACCCTCTCGAGGCCTGCTCAGATCCCTCCCGTCTTCGTCTACGTCGTCGACACCTGTGTGGACGAGGATGAACTCAAGGCGCTCCGGGAGACCCTCGTGGTCAGCTTGAGTCTGCTCCCTCCCACCGCCCTGGTCGGTCTGATCACCTACGGTACCATGGTGGGTACTTCCAGTCCGCTGCCTCTTGAATCCTGTCTGACACCTCACAGGCCATGGTGCACGAGCTGGCCTACGCCGATTGCCCCAAGGCGTACGTCTTCCGCGGATCCAAGGACTACCAGCCCAAGCAGATCGCAGACATGCTCGGCCTGAACCCTTCCAACCGACCCATGCAGCCCGTGCGACCCGGTCAGCCGATGCCGCAGCCGGCCGCTTCCAAGTTCCTCATGCCCGTCGCGGCTTGCGAGTTCCAGTTGACCAATATCCTCGAGGGACTTCAGAGGGACCCTTGGCCTGTCGACCAGGACAAGCGACCTCTCAGGTGTACCGGTGTCGCCCTTGGCGTTGCCACGGCCCTTCTCGAGGTGAGTCGTTGCCCACGACGATTAGCGCTGTTACCACGCCCGAGCCGAACAACCACGCTGACCCACCGCAGTCCGCGTTCCCCAACACTGGAGCCAGGATCATGCTCTTCTCGGGTGGTCCCGCCACCGACGGACCCGGCATGGTCGTAAGCCCAGAGCTCCGTGAGCCTATCCGATCGCACCACGACATAGACCGCGACAGCGTCAAGCATTTCAAGAGGGCCACCAAGGTAGGTGCAAAGAGGCATTGATCCCTGTGTCCAAGCTGATCTGTTGACCGGCTCAGTTCTACGAGGGTCTCTCCAAGCGAGCTTCTGCCAACGGTCACGCGATCGACATTTACGCCGGTTGTCTCGACCAGGTCGGCCTGCTAGAGATGAAGTCGCTCACCAACGCCACGAACGGTTTCATGATCATTTCCGACTCGTTCATGACTGCCATTTTCAAGCAGAGCTTCCTGCGAACCTTTGCCAAGGACGATCAAGGTTTCCTCAAGATGGGCTTTAACGGTACCTTTGATGTGCTCGTGAGTGGCTCGCCGCATCATGCAAGTCGTCAATTGATCCGGTATGTCAGACTACCAAAGAGCTCAAGATCTCGGGTGTTATTGGCCACGTCATCTCCGCCAACAAGAAGTCGCAGTGCGTTGGCGAGACCGAGATCGGTATCGGTCAGACCTCCGCCTGGAAGGTGTGCTCTCTTACGCCGAAGACGTCCTTGGCCGTCTACTTTGAAGTCGTCACCCCCGCTGGCCAGCCGCTCGGTCCGAACCAATCGGGTCTGATCCAGTTTGTCACTCACTATCAGCACGCTTCTGGCCAGTATCGATTGCGGGTGACAACCATGTCGCGTACGTTCCAGGAAGGTGGACACCCTTCCATCGCCGCGTCGTTCGACCAGGAAGCCGCCGCCGTGCTTATGGCTCGAATTGCTGTCTTCAAGGCCGAGATCGACGACAGTCCCGACGTGCTCCGATGGCTGGATCGAATGCTCATCCGACTTTGCCAGAAGTTTGCAGACTACAGAAAGGAAGACCCGACCAGCTTCCAGCTCAGTCCCAACTTTAGTATCTACCCGCAGTTCATGTTCCACCTGCGACGAAGTCAGTTCTTACAGGTATTCAACAACTCGCCTGATGAGACCGCCTTCTACCGTCACGTGCTGAACGATGCGGACGTCAACAACTCGTTGATCATGATCCAGCCCACGCTCATGTCGTACGGCTTCGACACCGAGCCCCACCCCGTCCTGCTCGACTCGGTGTCCATCCGACCCGACGTCATCCTCCTTCTCGACACCTTCTTCCATATTCTCATCTTCCACGGAGAGACCATCGCCCAATGGCGAAAGGCAAACTACCAGGAGCAGGAGGACTATGCCAACTTTAAGGAACTGCTCGAGTCACCCATTGCCGACGCGCAAGAGCTGCTGGAGGATCGATTGCCCATCCCCCGTTATGTCGTTTGCGACCAGGGAGGAAGTCAGGCTCGATTCCTGCTCAGCAAGCTCAACCCTTCCACCACTCACCAGTCTGGAAGCATGTACGGTGCGGGACCGGCAGGTGGTCAGGCCATCTTCACGGACGACGTCAGCTTGCAGGTGTTTATGGAGCATCTCAAGCGATTGGTGAGCGTTGGTTAGAGCGTTTGTCGACTCTCGGCTGACAGTGTGATCGTGCAGGCTGTTGGCGCGTCAACCAGCTAGAAGGGGTGAGATCGGGTCAGGATGGCTTGGGAACGTCATTCGCGACCACATATCTCTGGCACACGCTCGTGTCGATGGTGATGCATACAATGGGGTTGACGTGTGATATGATCATAAAGGAGCCTGACTGCTAGCCTCTGGCGCGACCTCGTGTGGCCTTCCTTCCACCTCTTGCGTCTTGGCCTCCTCGCCGAGCTGTCCCTGTGCCGCTCCTCCGCCGTAAAGCCTGGACATTTCGGCAAACCACTTTCTCCTCGAGTCCATGATGAGGGCCTGCTTGGCCGGTCCCTGGAGGCTTTGATATCTCTTGGAGAATGCTGTAAAGTCCTTCACAGACATCTTGCCGCCGTCCACCGCGGGCAAAGCGTTGGGTGAGAATGAAGGTAGTCTGGGTCGTTCACCCGATGATCGGGAGAAGGGGTTGAAGAACTGGGTGGTATTGGAGTCTACCGACTGTTGCGTCGCGACGTAGGGTCGGAGCTGTGTCGGGAGTCATATCAGCTGAAGGTCGCGCTTGAACCTCAGATCAGGCAGTGACCCACCTCGGTCTCGTCCAACACCTTGGATCCAGGTCCGACAAACACTCGTACTTTCTCATCCAGCACCCTGTACTTTGCTTTCCCCCTGACGACGTGCACACCCGGAGGTCCAGTCCTGTGTCCGCCACCTGGCACCCGCGATTGTCCGGTACCTGCGTTAAGACGTCAGCACCAGCTGCTACGACACCGCTCCCTCCACCCCTATGTGACCCCACGCACCCTTGTAGAAATCCTTGTTGGCCCGCTTGGACGTCAGAGGCAGCCTGGATGCGCCGGCGAGGATGGACGTGGGTCGCATGGTGGGTGTCTGGGCTAGAGAGGCTCGATAATAGGTGTTGTGTACTGTTGGATCTGCCTTTTCCATTCAACGAAGTGGTCGCTACGGTCGGAAATCTTGGACAAGGGGTTAGGCGCGGACAGAGGCATGCGAAAATAGGCTTGTCAACCCTGTACCACCTTTGCGCCCGCCTAAATCTGCCTCCGCTGATGACGGTTCCCTGGAATCCCGGGGATAGATCGCCGTGAAGTGGAGGATCACTCGCTCCGATGACGAGGAATGCGTGTTGGATGGTGGGCGAGCTGATTCAGCCGGCGACACGGTAGGGGTATAAGAATAGCGCGGGGGGGGGGGATATCCAGCGATGCAATCTACGTGTCTGTTTGAAAGTCAGCCCATCACCATGTCGCAAAACATCCCCGCCACCACCCGAGCTCTTGTTCAGAACGACCAGGTGCGTGGCGCGCTGTGCCCACCCTACACGAATCCCCTGACCAGCTCTGTTCGCAGTCCTGGGTATCCGTCAAGGAGATCCCCACTCCTAAGCCTGGTGACAACCAAGTCCTGATCAAGGTCGAGTATGCCGCCCAGGTGAGTGCTGCGCTCTACCTGGCCAAGGGCCACTGCTCACCTCCACATAGAACCCCACCGACTGGAAACACGCCGCTTTCATCTCCAATGAGGGCGTCATCAACGGGTGTGATTACGCCGGTACCGTGGTCCAGGTCGGATCCAACCTGAAGACCCCCCTCGAGGTCGGTGACAAGATCGCTGGCTTCGTCCATGGAGGCAATTTTCAGGACCAAGGGTCGTTCGCCGAATACCTCAAGGTGGAGAGCGATCTCACCTTCAAGGTGCCTAGTGACCTCAAGCCCGAGGAGGCATCTACGTTTGGTATCCCTTGGTTCACCGCCGCTCAGGTCTTGCTCCAGAGTCAAAAGCACGAGTTCCCCCCTAGCAAAGTCTCTGGAGAGCCCTGGTATGTCGTCTACGGCGGTTCCAGCTCGGTCGGCCTGTTCGCCGTCAACCTCGCCAAGACGCTCGGCTACAAGGTGCTCGCGTTCGCTGGGCCTCACTCGGTCGATTTGGTAAAGTCGTACGGTGCCACCGAGGTGATCGACTACCACGACCAGGACAAGGCCGTGTCTGAGGCGTTGAGAATCACCGGCGGTGGCGCGGAGTACGGCCTCGACACCATCTCGGAAGGAGACAGCTTCAAGGTTTCTGTTCGGGCCCTGGGCGACAAGGGCAAGCAGCTGAACGCCATCCTGCCCCCGCCCGAAGACGCGCACAAGATCAACCCGGATCTCAAGATTGTCAGCACCTTGGTCTACACCATCCTTGGCCATGTGAGTGGCGAATGCTCAAACGGCGGTTGGCGCGTGATCCGCTGACACTGCCCCACTAGGAGTTCAACTTTTCCCGAAAGAGCGGCGGCGCACCCATCCCATACAGCGCCGACGACCACGCGTTTGGCAAAAAAATCTACGCGGCCACACCCGAGCTCATCACCAAGTACGGCATCAAGCCCAACCCGACGCACATCCGAGGTGGTCTCGACGACATCACTGCAGGCTTCGAGGATATGAAGGTGAGTGGTTGAGCTATCTCGAGTAGGCAGCGCGCTGATAGTTTCGTGATTAGGCTGGTAAGGTGTCCGGCAGGAAGCTCGTTTACAAGATCGCCTAGATGTTTAGAAATCTACCAAGCGTATGCTAAAGTGCGATGTATTCATGTAGCATAGCTGCCCCTTGCCCCCGCTGGGGAAGGATGTCCGTCACAACCCTGTCTGCTCAATCTGATCGAGTTTCACATTGATGAATGTTGATACAGGCGCTCCAGCGACAGTCCCTTCGTGTATTCTATTCTCTATGACTACGAGTCGAACCCTACCACCCACCGATCCTCCCCCCCTCGTCGAACCAGGCATCGGCAAACCCATCAAACACCCGACCTTCTTCCTCCTCCACGGGAACCGTCTCGACCTGCTCACTCTGCTTGATCCCCTCGGGGACGGTATCGCGCCATTCCAGATCCAGACACATGCCTCGTTGATTGCCCGTGTAGACCCATGAATGGGCGTAGTTGAGAGAGGGGTTGGGCGAGTAGTCGTTTGACATACGGCGCTGTATTGACCGTGAGCTCTAGCTGGATCGATGAGTAGGAAGAACATCACCCACGATATGCGTGAAGAGGCTGCCTTTGGCCAAACCCCATCCGCCGAGATGCTTCAGCAGGTTACTGCACGTTGGGTCAACTCCCAACACGCATGACTCGACGCAGAGCGACACGCAACTCACGAATGGACAAAAAGAGGCGGCGGTCTGGTGAAGCCCTCTGGCGTAACAAGATCGTACTGCAGCACCGAGCTGACGCCGAATGTCAGCCCCATTTCCGACCGCGCAACACGCCACGACTCACTGGCCACAGAACCGGTTGTTCTCAAACGAGTTGTGCATGCCCAACGCCGACATCCACCTTGGACTGACGCCAAAGTCGATATCGAGAGCTCTGAACGCCCAGCGGAACGTGTCCTTGTCCCCACCACACATCTTGAACCAGAACTGCTGGTGCTCCATCATCCCCGCGGCGATGAGCAGGGCGGCATAGTTGAGACCACCGTTACCTGCCTTGTCAATGACGATCTGACCCGATTCAAAGGTCCATTGGTCGAGCGAGCACGTGTCACCGATGATTCGCCAGATGGCATTGTCCGGATGGTCTTTGGAGAGATCAGGCCAGAAGACTGCTCTGCCGTGGTTGAGATAGGTCGGCGCGTCGAACAGGTGGGTGGGATCACGCAGCGGCACATTGTCAGAGTCGAGGTAGAGGATTTCTCGAAAGGAGGACTGGACGAGAGCGAGGCCTTTGATCTGTTATGGATCAGCACGGTCTGTGGGGTCGCGGATCGACGGATAGCCAAGACACACCTGCCAATTCTGTAGACCCGTAATGTCAGCTCGGTTCTGCGATGCAAGCGGGCCATACTGACCTTCCACACCCCTCCAATCTTTTCCAGCCCTTCCGCTTCGCGCAGCGTTGCTCCCAGCGATTCAATCTCCCGCCGTTGATCCTGATCATGCAGCTCGTCCGAGTAGTGGAAGACCTCGATGGGGAGGTCGACCTGCAGTCGGCGAAGGTGTTTGAGTACGGTTATGGTTCTGAGCGTTGTGTCCTGGTACATGGGTCTGTCAGTCGACGAATATCGACCCGCTCGACCCGCTAGACTCACCTGATTACCTCCGGTGAGCACAATGCCCCTTCCACTGCCGGTCTTGCTTTCCTCCCCCAGCACCGCTTGTCCAGCTCGCGCTCTTTGATCCAACCAGTCGACAATATCGCTCCGACGCCGGACGATCGTGTGCGTGTCCACATCGTTCCGCCAGAAATCCTGCTCCCCGTTGTACTGATCCGGGTTGACCAGCTTGTCGGCCAACTCGCGAGGGCAGCCAGCGTAGTTGAGGGCCGCCGCGTCCGAGTGGTTCAGGATTGGCCGGTGCAGAAACTGCGACAGCCGGGTAGCCAGCGGTCGGATACGAGGGGCCAGGAGGGCAGCAGGCAGGGTCAAGGACGGGATGGTTGCAGCGTAGATTTCAGGCAGCGCCGGTAAGGTGTCGGACTGATCGGTCTCAACCCGGGGTTTGCTTGTCCACGACATGGGCAGGCCCATGTCTGCCGGGGACAGCAGGAACAGGCCGACGAGGACGAGGACGAGGAGGACGGTATAGCCCAGGGGGGTGGGCGTGAAATGCCTCTTCATGACGAGTCGCCTCCAATCCCCTATGCGCAAGCTGGATCCCAGGTCAAAGACAGAGTCTTGCTTTTCGTTCCACGCCGATCTGAGCGATATCGAGCGGTCGTCGAGGGCCGTCTGCCAAGCGTAGGGGTTGCTCGGCGATCCAGCTCGCCTGTGGTCGTCTCGAGCGGTCTTATCGTCCGGGGTCAAGTGTTTCTGCGCTGGATAGGGGTATGGTTTGGTCATGCGAGACGCCGAGGCAGAACCGGGTGATCTCTCCCGCAGTCCTCTCAGACCCAGGCCTGCATCGGGGGACGTCAGATGTTCTGACACGGAGGCAGACGCGGACGCAGACGAAGCAGATCGTTTCGCCTCGAGTCCCGGGCGCAGATCCGATAGGTCCAGGTGCAGGTCTAGCTGTCGTCTCGCAGTCCGAGTCGGTGTCGACATGGTGAACACGGTGCAAAGGTCCAGGATGTGTGACGCCCCTTGTCCCTGCCCATGGCTGCGCTGCGGCGTTTGTAAGAGGGACACGAGCGCGTTTGAAGGGGTCTGATAAGGGGGGATGAAGGGGATCAGGAAGGGGATGAGATGGGGGAGTGAGATGCCGGACACGCATAGAGCCCTGACTGCTTAAAATGGCGACATCACGTCATGGAACGGCATCACGCCGGGAGCAGCGTCGATGGCGACGGCGGCAGCGGCAGCAGCGAGAGCCGCGACAATGGCAAGGAGGATCATGGTGCATGATGGGTGACAGCGGCAGTGCATAGCGCCTTCTAGACCCCATCGGAATATATACAATTGTAGGTGTAACCTCGTTCCAAGCTTGTCAATGTACACGGGTCAATCCCCCTACACACCCCCTTGCGCAGCCGTACCTGCGCCGCCTGTGCCCGCAGCCGTTCCTACATCTGCGCCTGCGCCGCCTGCACCTGCGCCGGCACTCGTCCCCATGCCATCCGGCACCGGCACCTCCTCGTTCTTGGCCAAGTGTTCCAGGAACTCGTCCACGTTGAAGTCCGGATCCACCAGCTGTTCGCCTCCATCCGCGGTCCCATCCTGCATGGGGTTCCCGTTATTAGGCAGATCCAGTCCCATGGATCGCACCAGCGAGTCGATGCTCTCTTGCAGGTGATCCACGCCTCCGTTGACCGCCACGGCATCTTGGTACGATTTCAGCAGCGCGTCGTTGTTCTGCATCAGTGACTCTTGGTTGGGCAGCGGCGAGAACAGGGCGAGCGTCGGATCCAGCAGCGAGCCGTCAGTTGGGCCTTGCCCGCTGTGGTTGTCCGGGTGGCTCGGGAAGGGATAGTTCTGCTGCATGTTGTGATTCGGGTTGAGATTGCTCATGGGCGTCTTGGCCGGCGTGGTCAGGGCTTGACCCTGGACGCTGTTGTTGAGCGAGTTGAGGAACATTTGTGCCGCCGCGGGGGATTGCAGCAATGATCCAATGGTGGTCTGAAGCAGCCCCGGGTCCAGGTTATAGGCCGAGGCTGCAGCCTCGGCGGATGACGGGCTCAGCAGGGGCATCCCATTGTGCACGTTCGTGTCGGTCCCGCTTGGCGCATAACTACTCGTTGGCGCGGTGTACCTCGCCAGGGCGTTGTTGTCAGACGGGAGCAGCGTGTCAATGTCGGACAAGGGTGACAGGTGGTTGGCTCCGAGCGTCTGCTCCGTGCCGGGCGTTGCAGTCTTTGAAGCCGTCCGACTCGACGGCGTCGCCTCGTCCTCGGTGGGTATGGTGGTGAACCGCTGAGCGGATGACGACCATGGGTCAGGGGTGCTGCCGGAGCTGGACCGTTTGAGCGGTGTGGGATAGCCTAGTTCTGGACAATGTCAGCGGGACTAGCCAAAGCCACCGGGATCAAACTCACTTGATCCGATCTCCACCAACCGATCATCATCGTCCAGATCCATCTCGTCCACATGTTTGACATCGCTGATCATCCTGTCCAGCCCCATCCTCCTCCTCTTCTTCGAGCTGCCACTCTCCTCGCCCGTGCTGTCTTCCCGCTGTCTGCCCACACCCCCTCTTCGCATCGCCTCTTTCAGCCCGCGAAGGCCTTCTCCCTCCGTCCCGAATAGTCTTTCGAGGAAGGTTACAATCAGGTTGATGGTCTCTTCGTGCTTGTTCTGCTTCTCTTGCGTTTCGTACGCCTGCCTCCAGAGCGCCTCGTTGGACGCCTGCAGTTTTCTCAGATCCGCTCCGATCGTAGCCTGCGTCTGCCGGATAGCAGCTATACCCGAGTGTATCGCGTTCAGGTCCAGCACCTGGCCAGAGGTATTGACCAGCTGCCCAGCTTCCCCCTCCACCGTCCCATCGGTGATGTAGAGCTTGCTCCCTTGCGTCGGTGCCGGAATGCTCGCAGCGGCAGTGGCAGATGTAGCCGACCTGGTCGACTGGGATCCCGAACCAGTCGAGGGAGGCGCAGAAGGCGCTGTGCCGGGTCGATTGTTCTTGCGCGTGACCTTGGCAAGGAGTTTTGGTTGACCCCGTTTGAAGAACGGGTTGGCAAATTCCCACAGCTCGACCGGGGTTTCATTCTTCAATGCACCGGATTGCAAATGCGGCACCTTGTCTGCGAGTGGTCAGCATAAAGCAGATCCCTGGAGCTGCCTAAACTCACGGAAGCCGTACCTGTCGAGTCTTGTCAGTGACATTCGTTGACAAGCTTGACACGACTCACATGTTCAGTTGTCGGACAAAGCTGGAAAAGTTGGAATGCTTGAACCAACGGGGGAGTAGCTCGCGTCCAAAGTGCTCGGCATTGGGGACTGGGCTGGGGTCAGCATCGGTCATACCCCTAACTGCCAGCTGATTGCCAGCTGGCCAGCCGTTACACTTGTCAACCTTAGACCCCAACTCACCGAAGAACGAGTTCCCGTCATCACTCCAATAGATCAAATCATCCACCTCGTTATCCGACACCATCGTGAACAGCTTGTTGAGAAACGCCGGTACTTTGAGCACCTCCCCGTTCTCGTCCAGGCTCAAGCCGGGCTTTTGCACTCCCGCCGTGGACGACGTGGACGGTAAGCCATGGAGGGATTTTAACGGTGAAGGGGGTTCCGACTTGGGTGAGACGGACGCGGTCGTGGCGATGGACGCGGGCTTGGATGGCCCTGCCACCGCGTAGAGATTGGTGGTCATGACGGTTGTACTTGGCCGGGAGCTGGCTTGACCGGACCAGGGACAGATGGCAGATGGGCCGAGTCGAGAAGGTGAGAGCTACGCAGTGTTCGGGCGTATGTGTGTGCGGGATGTTGCGTAGCTATACCCCTATCGGTGATTGACGCTGATTCTTTCTAGATCCGTGTATACTTGTCAAGTTGTAATGTATCAATCCGCAGTGTCAAGTCAACGATGGAGGGAGTCAGAGCTGTTGACGAGAAATGTTGAAACGGTGAAAGAGGAAGAGCAACGTAATCTCATCTCGACTCGTGGCGTGCCTATCACCCGGGGATCAGGGGGCACCGATCGCGGGCCTAAAGGAGCCCAGCCGTGACAGGCACGCATGTCGTTTGGTCTAGGCTCGCCAGGCTATACACTGCCACGTGACATCACCCGGTTGACTGGACGTGACCGGGTGATGCAATGACAACCATCGATAGTAGACAGGCTATAGTCGCCGGTGAAGCACTCACTCGCCCTTTTACACTCAGCATACGCAATGTCGGCCGCAGAGGAGACCGCCAATGTCCCTCGAGCGGACCCGCCCACCTTGACTGGGGAGGATGAGCAGGTCACTGGTGCTAGCGAGCCGGTCGCGACCACCTCATCCGACGTGGCGTCACTGGATGTCAAGGTGGCAGCGGGGACAAGGCTGGGGCAACGAAGCGAGAGGAGGGCAAACCAATGTTATCAAAGACCGACGCGGCTTCCCCCAGCGATCCTGCCTCGACTAAGACAGCCAGCAATCCAGCGCCAGCGTCCCTCTCGGCTCCGGCCACCGCGACGCCTTTTCCAGCGTCGCCAGCGAAACGACGGCCAAAGCCACCCACCAAGGGTATACTCAAACCCGCCCCTCCCCCAGCCAAGCCGACTCTGGGCAACCGCTTAAGGGATATCGTCGGTGGAGCCGTGACCACCGCCGTGGGAACCACGACCAGGCTGTTTGACGCGGCCGAGGAGGCCGGTTTGGCCTCTGGCGCAGGGGGCGGAGCGGGTCCGAGCTCTTCTTCGAGCGGTCCGGGAGGCAGACTGCGGCAGGTCACGTCGGAGGTATTGGCGTCGACGACGGCATCCAGCGCGGGCAATCCCGCGTCAGGTGGGACTTTGGCTTCGCTATCCGGCAGATTGGCTGGCTTGGGAAGCCGTTTCGTCTCTACCGCGTCCAACGCAGCTGGCCTGTCATCACCGATCGCGAGCCCAGGCCCGAGCTCGCCCATGCCAAGCAGGAGCATCTCGTTGCCTGACACGGGGCCTTCCGCTCCAGCGTCAGGCTCTGGCGGGACTGCAATGGCCACAGCCGCGACCTCAGACACCATCAAGCAGAAGCAACCGCTGAGACGGGCCACGTTTGTCCTTCCATCACTGAGCATAACATACCCCATCAGCTCACACGGCGAGCCCTGGAGCGTCATGGTACTGGCAGACCGGGAACGGGTGAGTGCTACCTTGACAGCCCTTGACGGTCGCTGAATCTGCGCTGGACAGGTCGAGTCGAACCACTGGGATCAGCTAACGAAATGCACTGGACCAGACCACTGGACACCGTACAAGCTCGGAGTGCTTTACGAGGGGGCATGTAAAGGAGGGAAGAAAGGCCCCGACCGGGGATCGTGAGAGCGTTGGAGGTGAGTCGAACCATAGCGATACAGAGTGGTGCTGATTCCCAACCGTACAGCTCATCCCGCCAGCACCCAGGCCTCGGCATATCCGCCTCACGTTGCGGCCGATCGACCACACCACCATTGGGGTTCCCCCTCCCCCGCCCCCAGCTCCAAACACTCTCGACACACCTCTCACGCGCTATGCGGCCGAGTCACTCGCAGATGTCCTGTCGGCGGAGTGGGGCTTGACAGAGTTGAAGCTCGAGGGGGGAGTGGTCGAGAGTGAAGAAGCTCTGAAACCGATCTTGCACGCGTTGCTGATATCCGGGACGCTACCGGTGCTGGGGTTGGCGGGGAACCGAAAGATCAAGGCTGGAGGGTGGAGATTGCTTGCTGTCTTCCTGAAACGGGTATGTGGAGTAGTGACGAGCTCTGCCCCGGCTGACACCTCCTAGGCCCGCTCACTACGCTACGTCGACCTGTCAGATACCGTGTGGGACAAGAAGAGCGTGGAGTACCTTGTCCAGGCGCTCACCTGTAGTCAGATACGCGCACCGCCAACGGCCGACGTGAGCGCCTCTGGGCTTGTGGAGACCGATACCGGAGCCAGGTCCATCTCGCCTATCAACAGCCAAACTCGCACCTCAGAGAACCGTGATGATACCGACAGGAAGCGACCCAACGTGTATGGCTCGTTCGTTCCCCCCGCACCGCTGTTGAAGGAGGCGGACGAAAGTAGTATGCCTGCAGCAGTGCAGACTCTCCGGATGGACGGCTGTACCTTGAAGGCAGGTGCTCTGGAGACACTGGGTGGGTTCTTTGCCCGGCGCCGGAAGGAGACGCTGACCATTCACAGCACATGGTGTACGTTCATCGGACCTGAAGAACATCTCGCTGCGGCGGAACAAGATCGGTCCGCTGGGTGCTGTAGCGCTGGCTCTGATGATACGGGACTACCCAGATGCATCCCTCGGCATATCGTCATGGACCCCTTCGTCAGGCGGATCGTCGTCCCCGGCCGCTTCCACGCCGACCACCGCTACGATCGCGCTTCCTGCCAGTGGACAACTGGCCTATGCCGCTCGAGCACGTCGGCCTGAAACCTCCACCTCGGCAGAGAATGAAGAGCGAGATCTCCCACCCATCCCTTTGGTGGTGTCTTCCCCGACTGGCGGCGTGACGACCAGGACCCTGCCGGACGGGTACAAGCCGCCTTTACCGCCTAAGAACCCGTTGATCGTGCCTGGAGGGAACGATGGGTTGTCGGAACTGGGCGGGCTGCCCGTGTCCCACGCTATGGCCGAGGGGCGTATGACCAGCGTTGAGCTAGGAGGAGCGAGCATGGCTCTGCAGCGGAGCGTGAGGGCACTGGACAGCGTGGAGAGGATAGGAAGGCTATTGACGCTGGATCTCAAGTCCAACGATATCCGGGTGAGTTGCTGTGTCGCATGAGGAGTGGCAAGGCTGACGTCGCCACAGAACGGAGTCAACTACATTGCCCAGGTATTGAAGCGGAATCGAACGCTCAAAGTGCTGAACCTGAGCGATAACCGCATCGACTCGACCGGTCTGACGGTGCTTGCCGAGGCGTTAAAGTATAACTCGACCCTAGAGACGCTCGACCTTAGCTCGAATCCTTGTTGTGGATCCGGAGGAGAGGGCGTGGCGACACTGCGAACGGCCTTCACCGTCAACACTGCTCTGAAGAGACTGTTCCTCGCAGATACCGGTCTTACTACGGACGGAGCCATCGCCCTGGCAGAGTTCCTGCCAGAGAGCCGGTCGTTGCTCCATCTCGACCTGACGTCAAACCCTGCGATCGAGACCGCAGGCATTCTGGCTATTTCAGTGGGCCTGAAGTCCAACAAGATGATCCGTTGCTTGGACATTTCCATCCCGCCCAACTCGACTGATCTCGCCGAGCTCTCCCAACATATCCTTCAAAGCTGCATCCGGAACACCGAGCTCGCCGCCGAGGCCGTCACAGCGGCCAAGGAAGGGTCGACCAAGTCCCGCGGACAAGCCAGCGAGGCCATCTGGGGTCCGATCAAAAAGTCTGAACTGGTACGGCAGGTCAAGGAGGCCGATCAGGCTCGGGCAGACAAGGAACGAATGGATATTGCCCAGTCGCCGGAAGGCGTGGCGAGGGAATACGTCTACACGCTGCGGCCTGAGCGGGTGCTCATTGTCAGCGAAGAGGTGGCTCGCGATCTGCAACGGTGGTACGATGCCGGATCGGTGTATAAGGCGTTGGGCCGAGAGTTCCGAGCCTGGGAGCCGGGACAGTTGCCCAAGGAGGACTTTGCGACGCTGTACGAACGCGCCAAGGTGCTCAGCGAGAGAATTATCGATCAGGTTCAGGAGACTGTCGAGGCCGAGTCGCTAGAACGGTTGCTGTCGCTCAACGATCTGCTCTCCTCGTCTGTCGATTCAGGTAAGAACTTTCGCCCGCCTCCCCGACTTCTCCTACCGTCACAGATCGTTCCCACGGAGTCTGCCCCGAGTGCCAGTCTGTCCCCGATGCCCGCGCACCGTGACGCTCGCGACCCTCGTCACGCCTCGCCCTCTCCATCCCCTGGCATCCCGATGAACGGTGCGGGCCGAGCGTTCCAATCCCGTCGCCACATGCGTATTTCCAGTACGGAGATCTCGTCGCCCAATTTTAGCATTGGTGACAGTGACAATGATTCAGACGCGGAGGAGCTCGACGTGGGCAGCTTGGACAGCAGGTCAAACCTGACGCCTAGCAAGGTGGCGGCTGTGAACACGCGGGGTTTGGGTTTGGGTCAGGTCTCGCCGACCGCGACGACGACCAAGCTCGGTCCAACGATGACGGACGTTGAGGGGGGTGCCGAGGCGAGCGGAGTGTCTCTTGTTCCGGGGCTGGTCGGACCGCCCACCGGAGGCGATCTGGAGATCACTTCCCCCGTGGAAAAGGTGTCGAAAGCTTGGGTCGAGGAGGAAGGGGAGATCTTCCGCAAGGGCACCAAGCTGGGGCTGGTGGAGGAGGATGGCGACGAGGAGGTCAGCGGGGAGGATTTGCGAAAGGAGGTGAGTAGATGGCCAACTCTGGGATGAGTACTGACGTTATGGCAGATTCTCGACACGCCCGTGGCGCGAAGCCCTACCCGGCGAGTGATCAGTGAAGAGGGCGAAGATGGCGCGGATGGCGTGGACGACTTGGACGGCGGCGAGACCAAGTGATCAAGACTTGGTGGCTTACCGCTATGGCGACGAATCATACCTTGACAGGCGCCTGCTCGATCATTACGATTTATTCAGTCAGAGACATATGGGTTGTATGCATTCCTAGGTGTTCGGGACACATCTTGGGCGACGGTTCGTGGAAAAGATCACACTGTAGAGGTAGATCAGTGCGAGCGACCGCTCCACCTATGATGAGTATGGCTGCATTAGGTACTTTGTTCACCTAGCGTCGCTGCCGGTTCGTCGGCATCAGCGGGTCCCTTCTGGAGTCCGTGGCCTGCTGGGGCGAGGAAAAAATGGCATCGCCAGTCACTTCATCCTACTGAGTCTATGATGCCACGCCACTCCTCACCTGTGAATGCTCGACGAATGGCTGGTTCCATATCTCCCAACTCTTTTGGACAGGCTCAACGCCTCGCACGAGGGATGCAGATTCGCTCAGCAAGGAAGCAGATCCCCTATCGTCCGCTGCGGGATCGGCAAGATAACTCACAGCTCCGAGTGCTCCTTAACAAGGCGTAATGGCCATGGTATTGTGGCGGGGTGGCGCGGCGTAGGGCCAAGCGGCACAACAGTGCAAGCGGAAGCGGTGAGGTGCACAAGTCCCGCTGGTGCCGCTCCATCTAGGAGGGACGGGACACGGACACGCCTGGACGCAAGCATACAAAGTGTGCATTATGTGGTACGAAGACTACTACGGACTGAACAACGTTTGCATACACTGCCCCGTCGACGGCCCATCCATTCGGCCACCACCCTTAGCTGCTGGAGAAGAGCATCCTGTAGACCCTCTTCCACAGGGGAGCGCTGGCTCGCTCGGCTCGGTAAGCCCGCATGTCCTCCACGGTGAGCCAGGACTTTCGACCCGTGTCGAGGTCGATGTCCATGGCCTTTCGGGGCAGGGTCCTCTTCCAGAGGTAGCCGATGACGTAGAAGAGGATCATGATGGGGAGGGCGAGGTAGGCGAGGAAGAAGGACTGGGCGGCCTCGCCGGCGCTCTCGGTGCCGCCGAGAGGGAAGATGCCAATGTAGAACTGGGCGATGAGGACGAGGACGATGAGGGAGGCGCCGAGCCACGAGCCGTAGACGCCGCCGAGGGCGGTGAAGGGGAGCTCCTCGAGAGAGTGTCCCTGGACCTTCCAGGCCTTTCGGAATCGGATGTGGGTGACGCAGATGGCGAGCCAGGTGATGAGCGTCGAGAGGCCGGAGAGTGCGACGAGCCAGTCAAAGACCTGGGAGCCGACGTCGGCCAGGTTGACGTAGGCGATGGGTCCAAAGGCCAGGATGAAGACGAGGGACCAGAGCGGTCGACCGGACTTGTCAATGTAGGTGAAGAAGCCGGGGGCGTAACCGGTCTCGGCCAGCGCGGTGAGCGTACGGGAACCGGCGTAGACGCAGGAGAGACCGATGGAGAGGACCGAGATGCAGATGGTGACGTTGATGATGTGGTTCATGGCCGAGATGCCGGCCCGGTCCATGAGGATGACGAAGGGGGAGATGTCGGCGCCGCTACCGTTGTACAAGGCCGGGTCGTCGGATCGGATGGTGAGACCGATGATGGTGAGCGAGGTGATGTAGATGAGGGTGATTCGCCAGAACGTGTTCTTGACGGCCGACGGCATGGTCTTCCTCGGGTTGGGCGTCTCGGTCGCGGCGAGACCGACGAGCTCGGTACCGGCAAAGGAGAACGCGGCGGTGACAAAGACGGCGCAGACGCCCTTGAACCCGTTGGCGAACGCTCCAGGCGGTTCGTGCCAGAGTCGACCGCCTTGGTACGTGCTGAATTGACCGCTGGCGGGTCCCCCACCGCAGATGCAGACGATACCGATGACGATGAAGATGACGACGACGACGAGCTTCAGGCAGGACGACCAGAACTCCTCCTCGGCATAACCCAGGGTACCGAACGCGGAAGCGATGATGATGACGATGAAGAAGATGGTGATCCAGACGCCCAGGTCGACCTTTGCCGCCGCGTCCCAGTACTGGACGGTGGACCCAGCGACGGTGATCTCCAACGGCAGGACGACGGCCCACTGGAGGACATAGTTCCATCCGAGGGCAAAGGCGAAAGCAGGGTCGAGCATACGGGAAGCGAGCGTGTAGAAACCGCCACTGACGGGGTAGAGGATGGCCATCTCACCCAGAGCCTGGGTGACGTTGATGAGCATGACGCCTGGCGGTGGCGGGGTCAGCGGGGGTCCACTCGACGAGGCGCATGGCGCGCACGACCGTTACTCACCCATGATGATCCAGGCCAGGAGGATACCGGCGGGACCACCCTTGCCGAGGGCTGAGCCCGAACCGACAAAGAGACCGGTACCGATACTGCCACCGACCGCGATCATCTGGAGATGTCTCGGCTTCATCTTTTGCTGGAGCAGAGGGTTGTCGTGCTGGACAAACTCTGGCGGGATGTCACCGTGAGCGACGAGCCCACGGGTGCTTCCCGGAGCCCGCTTGAAGGACTCGGCGGTGAGACCGAGCCGGGTCATCCTGGACTCTTTCGAAGGGTCATAGTAGCCGTCGTTGGCCGGGTCGACGGTGACATTGTACTGGGGGTAGGTGCCACCGCCGACCTTCTTCTCGTCGTCACCCATATGGTGATGAGCCGAGGGCGGGGTGATGGAGCCGTCTAACGTGCTCATGGTGACGAGGGACGTGGATGGTTAGGGAGGCAGCTTGGCCTCGGGTCAGAGGGGATATATACTGACCCGTTCGATACGTATCAGTGGGTCGTGAGACCGCATCACCCGGTCAGTCTGTGGGTCCGGTAAAAGCGCTCATCTCGGACAACCTGACTGTACCAGGCGAGCGTGATTGGCTTAGAGCGCTTTGCCAAGACAGGACCCCCACCGCGTGATGTCCGCATCCAGCTGGTGGTGCCCAGACAGAGCGATAGTGGGGGAGGGGGGTGTTTCATTGGGCGACAGGCCTGGGGAGCGAGCGCGTTGGAGCGGTCGCCTGGGGTCAGCTGTTACCGCCCCCACCCTGTCGATCAAGGGAAGAGCAGAGTGATCACGATTGCAACGTCGCTTGGCGCGGGGTTGTACACCTTGGCGAGGGTGACCAAGTGCGACCTCGCTAAACACGTCTGGGGGGTTGGTACCGGGGCCGACCTCTCGGTATCTCCCTCGGGACGGTCGACCGCATCGAGGGTAAACGTTTGCTTCTCCCCCCGTTGGAACGACCGTCCGATACGCCTCTTGAGGCAATCGTCGCTATCGCTCTTACGTCAAGCGCCGAGCCGTGCCGCATGGAGCACTCTTGGCACGGCGGCTTGGGACGGGTCCGTCCCGAATGACATTCGCTTGGCATTGGGAGTGATAACCAAGCGACTACATGGCGTGTCCTGAGGCCTGAGGGCATGACGCTGGGGCGTGAGTGGACCGGGTGCAGGTGGTCAAGCCACAGAAGACCGATAGCTGGCGAAAGCTTATCGCGACACGACGGCGTAGCGTGACGTGGGGTGCTTATCGCTTGGGCGAGATAGCCCAGCGATTTTAGTTTATGCAGAGGGTATGAGAGTGTCCATGATCACATCACCTCGCTGCATGAGTCGCAAAGGGCGAGCTTTTGCTACCAGCTCTGATCTGCTGCGCCAGTGCGACGCCCCAGTCAAACGAGCAGACTAGAAGCCACACCTATCCATCCACCGTTCCACGTCCAACCTGCCCCGCTCGTTGAGCTCTCCGTGATCCAGCACGCTCACTTCCAGGCCCTTACCTCTGCCCCTCTGACCCGAGACGCCATTGCCGCCCTCCCTCACCAGCCTGTTGCTCACGCTGAGCTTTCTCAGGCCTTCTTGATCGGACATGACGAGGAGTGGAAAGTGAGGTTCATATCGGAACGTGGGCCAGGCCCAACCGCTCTCTTGCCTTTCCGCCTCCGTCCGGGGATCCTCGTCCGGCAAGGGATGGATCAGCACGAGGCCAGACGCCGGGTTGTCCTCGATGAATGCTTGGGCCAGGAGTGAGCTGCTTCCCTGGGCGATGACGATGGGGGGGAACGGGATGGCCATGAGGCGGATCTGAGAAGCGAGCAGGCTGGTCATGGCGCGGAGCGGGCTGGGGGCGTCGCCGGGTACAGACTCGGTCGTAGACGACCCGGCGGACTCGCTCGGGGCTGTGATGTCAATCTCCACCGCCGTGTACCCCTTTTCTGCAAACATCCCCGACCAGTCCTGCCATCTGTGACCGGGTCAGCGGGTCCGCCATACGTCACCCTACGTCTCACCGCCAGACTCACTCGCCCTCCTCTTCCAGACCCAATCCCCTCGCTCGTACAAACACCACGGGGAACGGGCTCTCCCTGCTGGCCATCTCGCTGGCCTTCCTTACCAGATATCGCGTACAGCTCGGCTGAGTCGGGGGAGGTCCCGAGCCAAACATGCGCAGAGGCACAACGAACGAGAAACCCACCGAGAGGGTGATGGGTTTGAGCGTGGTGAGCAAGCGCGCTCGAGAGGTGAGCAGGGGCATGCTGTATGGCTGTGGGTGAGGGAGTATTGTGCAAGAACGTATAAGGTGGATCGGTTCAAGTCGTGGATACAATAGATGACGTCAGACTCGCCTGGCGGTGCACACTTATCTTATCGCGGCATAGCGGACAGTCGTATAAATGGGACGTCCAGGCATATGCATGTGAGGTGTAGCCTGTATAGCCGCAGTGTAGCCCGTCCTGCCCAGCCTCGGCACGCTGCACGCCTCACTGCAGCCTAATCCTGCGTTTGCCAAAGGCCGTACGAGTTGCCCGGGTTGGTCTGCCACAGCCGGATGGTCCCTGCGAGACAAGTCAGACCCGCTCAATACCCCGTCACCGCCTCGTCCACCGCACTCACCATCCTCGCTGCCGCTCGCATACACCTCTCCGTCCGGGCTGTAGGACGCGCACAGAACCGGTCCGTGGTGTCCCTTGTACACCTCCTTCTCCTTGCCCGAGTCGAGGTCGTAGACCCTGACCCACGGGTCGTTGGTGGATCCCACGACGAAGCGGTCCCGGGCGAAGGGGTGGAGAGATGCCGAGGTGGCAGGATGAGGCAGCTCGACCGTGACGGGAGGGTGTTGTCTGGGGCGTGAACATCAGCGCGGGCCAGGCTGGTAAAGATGTATAGAGAGAGACCCACCGGAGAATGTCCAAAAAGTGCACCTTCTTGCCCGACGTCACGCTCAGCGTTCCCCCCCCATGGGCCAGCTCCATCGAGCTGATGGGCTCTCCGAGGTCGAGCGAGGCGGTCTGACTGAGCGTCCTCAGATCCCACCATCGCACGATGCCATCCTCGGCCGCGCTGACGCCCATGGTGCCTCCCTGTCCCTCGTCCCATACCAGGCTCCGGACGATACCGTCGCATGACAGCCCATCCGGTCTGCTGCCCAGGACCAGCGGCTCGGCGTCCGGCCTGCCCAGGTCAAAGAGCCTGATCTTCTTCTCGTGCCCTCCCGTCAGGAGGTACTGTGGCGTCTGGTGCGGGTTCAGCGCGACCGACCGGACAATGTGGTTGTGTGAAAAGGTGTGTAGTGCTTCCCCCGAGTTGGTGTCCCAGATCTTGGCGGTGAAGTCTGCGCTTCCCGTCACCGCCCGCGAGGTGTCGAGTGATATCTTGGACGACCATACCGCGCCCTTGTGTCCGAGGAACGTGCCGATCCAGTCGCCCAGCCAGCTTCGCAGCATCGGGTTGCCGTCTTTACATGCCGAGATCATGAGGTAGGTGCCGTCGTCCAGCCTGGGACGGGTCAGCACGGGGTGCAAGGAGGACGTGACAGCGCAGATCAGCTTACAGGTTGGAGAAGGACAGGTGGGTGACGGGCCGGGTGTGACCCGAGCATAGCAGAGGTTGGACCTTGACGGCGGCGTTGCCATTCTGTGGGTTTGACTCTGGCTGCGGCGTCGTTGAGTGGGAGTGGGGTGCGAGTTGTAGCCGTTGGCGTAGGACATGGTGATGGGAGGTGAGCTGGGTGAGGCGGTTTCTACGGTGCGAGTCTATGTGTCGGATGCGTATGTACAATGCGAGTGATGTGGCTCGGTGGATCCGAAGCTGCTGACCGAGACTTGATGCGATGCGTTACTGTCGATTGGGCTGAGGTTGACTATACGAGTTGATTATCCGCTGCCCTCGAGGCTGGCTTGATGCGAGAGACGTAGCGGTGTTCGGGCTTGATCAATGGTGGGAGGGTACCGCTCCAGGCCTTTCACAGCAGGAGAATGGTCGGATGGATGTGGGCAAGGTGAGCGGCGGCGCTGAGCAGTAGGGTATGTCGGGTCAAACTGATCACAGGTATAGCGGGAGCGGGGGCAGGCCTGGAGAAGTGCTTCGGGGTCAAGGGTATAAGGGTGAGCGGGTGGGAAGGAAGGTGGATGAGTGAGGTATGAATGACAAGGATGAACGAGGATCAACAGGTGACGGAAGGTTGACGCGACGCGGGTGGAAAAAGTGCCACATCCACCGTACGGTGATCTCTCACCGTAGACATAATCCCGAAAACGCCGATTCACCAGCGAACGCTCGTCTTATGGCGCCTGGCACTTCTACATCCATTCATCCAGAGTATCCTTCTACCTTCATCCTTCACACCATCATCACGCACAAAACACCCTCGAGGGCAGATCAGAGCCACAGACACGTATACCCGGCAGACATCCGACTCCGTCTTTCAAAATGAAGCTCGTCAGGTGGGTTGGATCGTCCGGGGTGGGGCAACATGGGTGGAAGCGGGCATTGGGGTCGTGAGGAGAGGGGGAAGGCGGGCGGAGGAGAGAATGGATCAAGGGGACGGTCGAGAGAGACCAGCCGGGGCAGAGGATGTGGCCGAAGCTTGCTGGAGGAGGTCCGGGAGAAGGTCACTCGGAGGCACCCAGGAGACACACACCCCGGATCCAGCTGACTCCCCGTAGGTTCTTGATGAAGCTCAACAACGAGACGGTCACGATCGAGCTCAAAAACGGGACTGTCGTGCATGGTACCATCACGTGTGAGTGCGGAGCGGGAGTGGGCGGGGAGCGCGCTGACATGTCGTCTCTTTTTCCGCGAAACCTGTCCACTTCTACTTGTCGCTTTTCCTAATACCCCGTGCCTCCTCTTGGTCCCGCCGCCACGCCCACACGCTCGCTACGCAGCTGTCGACCCGCAAATGAACACTCACCTGAAATCCGTCAAGCTGACGCTGCGATCCCAACCCTCCACTCAACCGCCTCTCTCTCTCGACTCGATCGCCATCCGAGGAAGCAACGTCCGATACTACATCCTGCCCGACTCGCTGCCGCTGGATACGCTGTTGGTGGACGACATGCCCAAGGCGAAGAAGAGGAAGGACGGTGGGGTCGCCGCGCGGGGAGCGAGGGGCGCCAGGGGTGGGCCCATGCGTGGCGGACGGGGCGGACCGGGAGGACGGGGTGGACCTCGAGGCCGTGGACGAGGGTTCTAGGGTGGAGCGGCTGATCGAGCCACGGTAGAAGCGACAATATACCACTCTACATGCTGTAGACATGCACCTGTACGTATGCGGGTGTGGCCTGAGAGGCATGCGCCGCTGGATCGGGTCGCACGACGACAAGGGTGCGTCGCATAACCTATACAAAGCGGCACCCCATCGGCACAGTCTAAACTAAACGCCACGCCTTAGTACCCCTTCTCCGGGTCGACCTTGTTGATGGGCTTGCCGCCCTCTCTGATGCGCCTCACGTTCTCAAGCAGGAGATCCGCCCCGAGCTCAAAGTATCCAGCGACGCTCGAGCTGGTATGCGGTGTGACGATGACCTTGGGGTGGGTGAACAACGGGTGGTTATCGGGCAGAGGCTCGGGGTCGGTCACGTCGAGCGCTGCGCCTGACAGGTGGCCTTTGTCAAGAGCGGCGAGGAGGATGTCTGGGGGTGAGCGAACGGGTCAGCCAGGGTCAGAGCAGGGCAGAATCAGAACTTACCCGACTTTACCAGGTCGCCTCGGCCCACGTTGATAAACACGGCGTCGCTGGGCAAGGCATCTGGGCGCGTGTCAGTGAATCTACCGCGGAACATCGCCTGACGCACCAAAGTGCTCCTGCTTGAGCATGTAGGTGGTCTGCGGAGTGGACGGCAGCGAGGCGATCAGAATGTCCGACTTGCTCAGGAATGTCTTGAACGATTCCGGGTCAGAGGTCGAGTAGTAGGCCGAGGGGATAGTGCCTGGGTGGTGCCATCAGCGAAGCACTGGCGGGCTAGTCATCCACTCTGCAAGAGCTCAGGCCATGGGCCGACATCAGACTCTCAGACCGTAACCCCACACAGGCACGATCGCGCAACCGTGTGCCTGCGAACCACTCACCCGCTTCGTCGCCCGTCCCGGGGATGATGTACCCATCGTCGGGCCTCTTCTCCCCACTGCTGTTGGCAGCGATCACCTGGACATTGAACGCCTTGAGCAGCCTGGCGGTCTCCCGCGCGATGTGACCGTAGCCCAGTAGACCGGCCGTCTTGCCGTAGAGGGATCGGCCGGATTGACCAAACGAGCCTGGCTGGGCGGGGATCTGAGGGATGGTTCGGTCCCACTTGCCCGTGGTCTGGGCTTGGTCAGCTCGGTCACCAAGTATAGCTCGACAAGGTGCACCCGAGGTGTTGAACCTTCCGGCACTCACGCGCATGTTGAAAGTCCGGAGGTACAGGTATTGGTACACTGGTTTAGTCGTCAGCGTCAGCGTCGGTTGACGCCACACCCCACCCACAGCTTATGGTCTGGGAGAGGATCCACTGGGGGATGGACAACGAGTGAATGCCCGACGCCGAGCAGATGGCGATCCGTTTCCTCGCTTCCGGGTCCTTGAGCGCGGGCGATTGCAGCGCGAGATTGGCACCGGCTATCCTACTCATCAGCTCCCTCCAGGCAGACAAGCCGAAGGCACCACCCACCCGAAGTCAGCTGGACGACGCGGGTCGCAGCAATGTCCTCGTACTTGAGATACTCTGGAATGCCGAGGTAGTTGCAGTACCACACATCGGCCTTTCTGGCCACATCCTTGGGGACGTCGCCTTTCCCGGGGTTCTCCTCGACATCGGCAGAAGGGCGTAGGTTGGGCGGGTGGTGATAGACCGTGTCAAAGTGGGGCCGCAGCTCGGCCAGCTTGGCGGGGGACAGGGGGCAGGTGATCACCAGGTGAGAGAGGGACGGGGCCATCATGTCGGACGGGTTTGTATCACGGTCTAGGTGCGATGAGATGGTATATATCAGACTTTAAGAGCCATCGCAGCTCGGCGTTTAAGCAAGCGCCATCCTCGGATTTGCCCGAGGTGATTGATAAGCACGCGTTGTCATCACGCCAGATGGCGCCGAGTCCACGTATAGACTCGAGTCTATGCTATGCTGATACACTCTAGCCTGGGCTATGCTGACACATCCTCCCGGCTACCCCTGCGCCTCCTCGGCCCCGTACGCGTTGCTCTTGTGCTTTGGGATAAAGTTGAACCCCTCGTCAATCTTTCCAAGGAACATTTCACTGATCTTGACCCAGTCGCCGGCAAACGGCGAGCTCAGCAACGTCTCCAGCTCGTTCCTGCCTCGGTACGCCGGCGGTCGCTCGTTGAGCATCGGCGGGAGACGCTCGAGCAGGCCGATGGGCACGTATCGGTGCTGGAAGCTGAGCGCCTCGCAAAGGAACCGACGGGTGGTGTTGATTCCTTGCGTGTCGGAACCCCAGTGGGACAGGCCGTACTCGGCAAACTGAGGGTCAGCCAGGCTGAGACGTCCCAAACTCACCTTTCGGATCCCCTCGAGCCGTTCCGTCGCCGAAATGTCCCATTCCCTCCTCTCCTTGATCTCGGTGAAGATCCACGGCTTGATGAGCGCGCCCCGGGCCACCATCACACCGTCCACGCCAGACTTGTCCATCTCGTCATAGTAGCTCTGAGCCGAGAAGCAATCGCCGTTGCCAAAGATGGGCACGGGGGGCAGGTTGGCGTCGGCCAGTGACTCTCGCAACGTCGTGGCGCACGTCTTGATGTATTCCCAGTCGGCCAGCTTGGAGTATCGCTGTTGACGCGATCGACCGTGGATGGTCAACGCGCCGGCACCCCATTGCGTGGCAAACTTGGGGATGAGCTTGTGAGCGTTGGGTTTGCCATTGGCCACGCCGGTTCGGAACTTGACCGTGAGCGGGGTGTCGCCCAGGGCGCGGTTCATGCCGACCAGCATCTTGGCCAGACGACCGGGTGCGTCCATCACTGGGGGTCAGCAAAGTACGAGGGTTTGCGACTCACAAGCACTCCCTGCGCCCTGGTTGAACACGAGGTCGATCGGGCAGCCCTGTACAGTCAGCTCTGACTCGGGAACGAGCCACCCACCATGTTGATGTCCACAAAGTCTACTCCACTCCCTATCGTCTTCTTGATCAGTTCCGCAGCGGGGACCATCCTGTTGGCGAATCCACCCGCGAGCTGGATGCCAAACATCTTCTCCGATTCGTGTCGACGGCACAGAGCCCATTCGTCGTTGTGGCCCGTGACTAGTGGCTGGGCGAGGGCCATTTCCGAAATGGTGATGGTGGCGCCGTAGTCGACACACAGACGTCGGAAGGGCTGCGAAATGAGCGGAGTGTCGGACGGACAGAACTCACCAAGTTGCCGACGGTGGTCAGCGGGGCGAGATACCTCCCTCCCTCCCAGTTCAGCCTCTTCTTCTCCTCTGGACGAAGCGGGACGTCCATCGCCTCGCTCTCTCCCACGACAACCCCTTTTGCCTCTGTCGGCTGGGACGATGCCACCGCATTCATCGCGTCCTCCTCGCTGGGTGCTGCCACCACAGGCTCGGCGTTGAAAGCGCCCTCCTCGTCTTCCGGATCCGCCTTGCGCTTGTAAGTATTGCGCGACTTTGAGCTGCCCGTGCCGAGAGTGAACTCCTTGTCCGGCTCGACAAAAGACAGGTACGCCCGAGCAAAGGGAAAGTCGTACTGCCCGTCAGCCTGTGCCTTGTCACCCGGACCCACCTCATTTCGCTTGAGCTGACCGAGCGTGTCGTAATCCACCCAGTTGATCTCGCCAAACTTCCACCCTCCGTTGGCCTCGGCCTGAGCCTCTCCCGTGGTGTACCCGAGCAGCTCCCACCCGTTGAGACGGGTGGACGGACCGGCGACGGCACCCGTCGCCACCGTCTCGTCCTCGGTCACGCGCCTGGCATGTCCTCCAAGGTATCGACATCGCCATCCGTAAGTGCAGTAGCCTAGGTCCCTGAGCACGGGACATGTCGTGCAAAGGTCGATGGTCTTGCCCACGGGGTCCTCCCCTCCGACCTCGCGCCCCTTCCCATCCGCGACCACCACGTACGGGGCGTCCCCGACCAGCTCGGCGGTCGGGTCGTAGCTCACGTCCGACGGCTTGACCTCAAAGTAGCCGTCCCACGAGTGAGCATACTTGCAGACCTGCCTCTCGCACACGCCCTTGGTCTCCCAGTCCTTGCACAGTCGGACGGAAGCCTCCCGGACGATGGGAAAGTGCCTGGCCTTGTTCTGCCCCTTCTTCTCCTTCTTGCTCGCCTTGTGTCGCTTGTTGTCCCTGGCGTCGCCCCGACCGCCGCTCGCTCCCTCCGCGAGGTCATCCTGATCCAGTCCGTTGAGATCGGCCGTGTTGGCCAGCGCCACCACGGGCAGAGGCGCGATCAGGTACCTGGTCGCGGGGGTTCATCTTCCTGCTTGGGACCCCACCCACGCTGCACTCACTCTGGCTTGATCGGTGCGGTCCCGGCGGGTGCTGCCCTCGCCGCGACAGACACCTCGGGTCGAGCGGTGGACTCTGGGTCGGTCGAAGGGGGTGCTTGGATCATGGACATGATGGGGTCTAGGCAAGGTGTAAGGGGAGCATCATCAATGTAAATGTCCTCTATGACCAACTTTTTGCCGCGATGTCGGTGACACGTGGCTCTCACCCAGCTCCTCTCCCCTCGTTTAGTTACGTAATCATCCTGCCCGAAGCGGAAAGTGCCACGACCCAGGGAATCCAGTCAACCACCGTGGATCACCACATCAACCGACAGCACGACAGCGACCGCCCACTTCACCTTCCTTCCTCTCTTTCTTACTTCCTTGCATCCGTCTCATCGACTCAAGCCAGTTCAGTACCCACAGCACCTGACCTTGGTATCACCTCCTTCCCCCCTTTCCCCCCTCTCCCGGCCCTTGTACACCAGGCAACTCGTTCACCATGGGCTGTGAGTGGGGACAGCTGACGTGATCCACGCGTACTGACCCTTCCCCCACCCACAGTCCGATTCCTCGAGCTCGTGCGACCGTTCATGAGCATCCTCCCAGAGGTCACTGCTCCTGAGAAGAAGGTGAGTGGTGAACGTGTTCTGCAGCGATACGCGCAACCGTGCTAATCCGGTGTCGAGCAACGCTGACATGCCCCTTCCCCCCCTTAGGTCATCTTCAACCACAAGGTTCTCTGGACGGCCACCACCTTGCTCATCTTCCTCGTCTGCTCGCAAGTCCCCCTCTACGGTATCATGTCGTCCGATTCGTCCGACCCTCTCTACTGGCTTCGAGCGATCATGGCTTCCAACCGGGGTACCCTCATGGAGCTGGGTATCACCCCGATCGTCACCTCTGGCATGATCATGCAGCTGCTCGCGGGCGCTCAGTTGATCGACGTCGACTTTAGCTTGAAGGATGATCGAGCCCTCTTTGGTGGCGCGCAGAAGCGTGAGTGATAGATTGGCCGAGCGACCGCTCACCCGCAGTGTTCGCCCTTGTCATCGCTCTCGGCCAGGCCACCGTCTACGTCCTCACCGGTCTTTACGGCTCCCCCTCGTCTCTCGGTGCCGGTGTCTGCCTCCTGCTCATCCTCCAGCTTGTGTCCGCCTCGCTCATCGTCATCCTCCTCGACGAGCTCCTCACCAAGGGCTATGGTCTCGGATCCGGTATCTCGTTGTTCATCGCGACCAACATCTGCGAGTCGATCATCTGGAAGGCTTTCTCCCCCAACACGGTCAACACTGGCCGAGGTCCCGAGTTCGAGGGCGCCATCATCGCCCTCTTCCACCTCCTCTTCACCCGACACGACAAGACCCGAGCGCTCAAGGAGGCCTTCTACAGGGAGCGACTGCCCAACATCATGAACCTCCTCGCGACCGTCGCCGTGTTTGCCCTCGTCATCTACCTCCAGGGCTTCCGAATCGAGATCCCCATCAAGTCGTCCAAGATGCGAGGCCAGCGAGGCACCTACCCCGTCAAGCTGTTCTACACCTCCAACATGCCCATCATGCTCGAGTCGGCCTTGACCTCCAACGTCTTCCTCATCAGCCAGATGCTCTCCACCCGTTTCCCCGACAACTTCCTCGTACGACTGCTGGGTGTCTGGGAGGTGAGTCGATGTGTCTGATCGTCGCTGACGCCGCAGCCTCTCGAGGGCGTCCCCTCGCAGCTCTCTGCCGTGTCGGGTATCGCGTACTACATGTCGGCTCCTCACTCTTTGTCCAAGGCGATCCAGGACCCCTTCCACACCGTGGTCTACGTCGCCTTCATCGTCACCGCCTGTGCCATCTTCTCCAAGACCTGGATCGAGGTCTCCGGCTCTGGACCCAGGGACGTCGCCAAGCAGCTCAAGGACCAGAACATGACTCTGGCCGGTCACCGAGATGCTTCCATCTACAAGGAATTGAAGAGGGTCATCCCCACTGCCGCTGCGTTTGGCGGTGCCACTTTGGGTCTCTTGTCTGTCGTCGCCGACATGATGGGCGCGCTCGGCAGCGGTACGGGTATTCTCATGGCCACTACGATTATCTACGGATGTGAGTGGTTTGTCCGAGGTGTGGATGTCCCGGCTGACCTGTGCAGACTTTGAGCTCGGCGTAAAGGAGAACTCTGGACTCGAGGCCGCTGGCTTTGGCGACATGCGTGAGTGCTGCTAGGTGGTGCTGGCTGTGTTTCACCGTGCTGACTTGTTGCAGTCTTCTAAGCGGTGGCCAAGAAGTGGGCTGGTGAGGAAGAGGGATGTGACAGAGTGGCTTGAGGGAGTGGCTGAGAGCGTGCGACTGGGAGGGAGTCGCCGAGAGGGAGCAGTTGATACGCGGGGAGGCGGGCGGAGGCGGAGAGCGTGGTTTCGTCCACGGGAGGCTGCAAAACATCTAGTCAGATATAGCACTATTGTCCGTTGCTCACTCGACGGATGAACATCATTGCATCAAGCGAGCGTCGCGTTTAGCCGAGATGATCTGGTGTCGACCTTGCGCCGTCTGGACCCGTGGCGTGATTTGTGGTGTATTCCGAAAGGGGTTTCCTCACTCCGAATGCAAGCGGGGCAGCGGTACGGTGGCAGTCGCGCTTATCGCGTACCTCGGCTATTGGTGGGTCGGCTATTGTCGGTCAATTGGAGATCCTCGCTGGGCGGGTATAAAGCACAGAGGGGTGCCATCCCAGCTATGCAGCTATGCAGCCACGCACAGTCACGCAACCATCCACCATGTCCACTCAGTACAAAGACAAGCTCGCGTCCATCCCAAAGGAGACGTTCCTGGTGGGTGCGAGTGTGGCAATGGGTTAGCAACGAGCTGATCAGGCGCCCGCTCAGTTCGGCCCGTCCCCATCTCTTATCTGCCCGGGTTGACAAAGGTGCTCGGGGGTAAGGTCAAGATCTACGCCAAGCGGGAGGACTGTAACTCTGGCCTGGCTTATGGGGGTAACAAGGTCCGCAAGGTGCGTCGAGGGCTGACTTGGGGGTCCGAGGGCCGGACGCAAAGGGCTGACGCTGTGCGCCCGCCATAGCTCGAGTACCTGGTCGCGGATGCCAAGGCCAAAGGCTGCGACACGCTCGTGTCGGTCGGAGGGGTCCAGTCGAACCACACCCGAGCGGTGACCGCGACGGCCGTGGCCTCGGGCCTGAAGGGTGGGTGGGTGGGAGTGGGACAAGGCTGACGCGTCCAGCCGTGACGGTGCAGGAGAAGTGGGTCCCGATCGACCCGCCCTTGTACAGCGAGACGGGCAATATCCTGTTGTCCCGGTTGATGGGTGGGGACGTCCGATTGAACCAGGAGGAGTTCCATATCGGGCACAAGCAGGCGACCGAGGCTGCGTTCAAGGACGTGGAAGCCAAGGGCGGCAAGCCATAGTAGGTGGTTTTGAGTGTGGTCGACGGGAGCGTCCGCTGAGCCGGACTCACCCAGCTACATCCCCGCGGGCGCGTCGGATCACCCGCTGGGTGGGTTGGGCTTTGTCAACATGATGGTGGAAGTGGCCGAGCAGGAGTCCAAGGTGCTTGCCCCGGGGGAGACGTTCGACACCATCGTGGTCTGCAGCGTCACCGGGTCGTCTCACGCCGGGACGGTCGTCGGCGCCGTGGCTGAGGGCAGGAAGCGCAAGGTGATCGGGATCGACGCGAGCGGCAAGCCCGAGGCGACGAGGGACCAGGTGATGCGGATCGCGAAAAACACGGCGAGGCTGCTGGATGAGGGGATCGAGATCCGGGACGAGGATGTCATCCTGGACGATCGCTTCCACGCGGGCATCTATGGCATCCCGGATGATCAGACGATCGAGGCGATGAAGCGTGAGTACTGGCGCAGGCGTGCAGCCGTGGCGCAGCCGCGACTGCTGGCTGCCATCCTGTCACCTTGACCCTCTGTACCATCCCATTCCTTCCACTGTCTCCCTGCCACCCGTCCACCACGCAGTCCTCTGCTCTCCTCGCTCCTTGTTGCTTCCTGAACCTGTCACCACGCCTCTCTCTGCACTCGCCCGCACGCAGCTCGCTGACGCTCGCTGCTAGTCGGCGCATCCACCGACGCGTTCATCACCGACCCCGTCTACGAGGGCAAATCCCTCGCCGGCATGATCCAGCTCATCAAGGAAGGGTCCATCCAGCCTGGCTCCAACGTCTTGTACATTCACCTCGGGGGCCAGCCCGCTCTGAACGCGTACAGCTCGTACCTGCCTCATGATTAGTGAATGACCATGGTTGTAGATGAGCCATGAATGTCAGATCAGCTTCACACAACATACATTGCACTCGAGCAGATACACAACTCTCTACCTACGCCTCGCCGGCCGCCCGCTCATTCTCCTCGGCCCTCTCGACCTCCTCCTCGAGCCTGATCCTGCCTTCCTTCTCCCTGGTCCTCTGCCAGGCGACACCGGCGACGAGGGCGAGCGGGTGAAGCACGAGACAGATGATGAGGGTGACGAGCAGAGGGGTGGGCTTGGGCAGGGCCGTGGTGGGCAGCGTGGGGTTGACCCGCGGCGACGAGAAGAGCAACGAGAACAAGAGGTAGATGCTGGCCGTGGTGAGCAGGCTGGGGGCGCGGGGCGGGTCAGCATGAGTCTGAGCTTGGCCGCACAGGGTCAACCCACTAGAGCCTCTTGTAACCGGCCCAAAGAGCCGTGACGACGTTGACGGCCGCGACGACGGCGACGGCCTGCCAGGTGTACCTGCCCCAGTCGTGCTTTTCCTGGATGTCCCAGCCGAGGGCGATGAACCCGTTGTGCATCCAGTCGAGCTCAAACAGGATGGCGAGGAACATGGTCATCGGGGCGTGGATGAACAAGGCGTCGATGGGTCGCTTGAGCGTGACGGGGTAGTAGAGCAGGGTGATGTGGATGGAGAGGCTGGGAGGTGAGCGAACGCGCTACGTGGGTCGAACTCACAGGTTGATGACGTTGAGGAGGATGACGATCTCGGCGCCGAGGAAGAATTGGAGGGACTGAGGGGGTGAGCCGGACGCTCATCCCACCTGGACTCACAAAGAAGACGGCCCAGGCAGCTTGGAGCCAGTTGGCGATGGCGAATCGCAGTCCCACGCCGTTGATGAGGGTTTCCTACCCGGTCAGCTGGGTCGGACCCCACCCTCTCACCCACCTTGGTCACGTCCTTTCGTACGAGCAAGAGGGTGAGGCAGAAGCCGACTGCGGGTCAGCCACCGTCGGACAGGCGGGACCCACCTTGGAGCACGTAGAGGACGGCCCAGTAAAAGCCGATCATGAGGGCGTTGGGGGAGAGCAGCGTCGGGTAGAGCGAGTTGATGCCGGCTGGGAGTGAGCGGGAGCGACGATCAAGCAGCACTCACCCAGTCCAGGCTTGATGGCCAGGGCGCAGACGAGGTTGGCGCCCATCGCGACGAGGACTGAGAGGGGTCAGTGGGTGAGTAGCGGGTGTGACGTGGGGGAGACGCTGTCGACCCACCCGAGATGGGGATGGCAATCTGCAGTCTCACGAGCCGCATCGACTCGCGAAACTGGGACGGGGTGATGATCTCATCGGGGACGGGGTCGTAGCTGGACATGGCGGGGGGTGATAGATAGGTGAATGGGTAGATGGAGAGAGAGAGAGGAGAGAAGAGAAGAGAGAAGAGAAGATCAGTGACGGTTGTACAATGACGTTGTTGACTGCATCTTGTCACCTCACTCACCACCGCTGCCCCCTCTTTCACCCGACGACGACGATGGCTGCAACGCTTCAGAACGTCTACTATGAGCGGGTGGGTGTTGCCCCCGCTCGACGTGCGTGTCCGCCTGGCAACGCTGACCACCCCCAACTGACGACGTAGAAGACCGGTACACCTCGGCCATGCTACATCTGCCATCGACCGACCCAGACCGTCTTGGCGACGCTGACCACTGACGACTTTGTGTATACGTGCGAGGGCCACCTGTCTGATCCGTGAGTCTGCACGGGGGCTGAGGTTGAGCGGGACACACGGAACGCAGCGGCTGACCCCTGGCAGCGGGTTGTAAGTGGTGTAGACGTGGGCCCGTCTGACCTGCTCAGCGCCTCGCCCATCGCCCCAGTCATCCCGCCGGTGGCCACGCCCTCGCCAGAGGATATCAAGCGGGTCGTGTCCGAGTACCAGGCGAGAGAGGCGAGGAAGAAGGGGAAGGAGGATGACAAGGGGGGCGGGTCCAAGAAGGGCGGGTCGGAGGACGGCGGGTCTAAAGAAGGCAAGGGGTCAGCTAGCCCAGCACCCACGCCCACGCCGACGGCCGCAGCTACATCACCCCCGTCAGCAGCAGCCCCCACGCACAAAAAGTATCAGCTCCACAGACACATCTTTGAGATGAGGAGGGCCGAACAGAGGAAGAAGGAGCAGGGCGTCAAGGCGAGAGAGGTTTCCCGGGGTGTGTACCGGGCATAGGCTCAGCTGGCTATGGCTGGACCGCTGATGACCCACCGACAGGCCTCCCACAGGTGCCCAGGACTGGCTTCTGACCGGGTTGACCGGGTTGGCCAGGTTGACCAGGTTGACCAGGGAAGAGGGGCGTGATGACCCGGGGACGAGGGCCGGTGTCTTCGCCATGGCGCTGCTGGCGACGCAGCCCGCTGGCAAGCATGCTGTGCATGGAGCACAGCGAACAGCTCAGGACCCCACCCGATGTACATGTCCTTACTCGCTCTTACATGCATGATATGATCACCGACAGACCGCACCACCACGACCATCGGTCACTCGGGATCATCCCGTTCAACATTTTCATCCTCTCTTCTTCACTCGATCCTTCCAACCGTCCACCCCTCAGCTCACCCGGCCATGTCTCGATCCCGCAGCGTAGTGAGCTGGCTGCCCGCGTTGGGACGCGCGGTCCCCGCCTCGACCCGTCCCATCGCTCATCGCCAGCCGAGACTGGTGCGCCTAGCCAGCGGCAGCGCTGCGCCTGGCCCCGCCACCCAGGCCAGGTTCACCACCCGATCCACCCTCCGTGCCAACCTGTTCAAACCCACCACGCTCGTCCTCATCTGCGTCCCGATCCTCACCGGGTTCCTCGGCATATGGCAGCTGAAGCGGCTCAAGTGGAAGCTCGAGCTGATCGACGAGGTGGACCGTAATCTGCAGAAACCGCCGATGCTGCTGCCGGCCACCATCAAGTGGGTACCCGTGGCCGTGGACCTCTGCTGACAGGTCAGCCTCTCGGCCCTGCCAGACTTTAGCTTTCGACGGGTGCTCCTCCGTGGACAGTTTGCTGGCCCGCCCATCCTGTTCGGCCCGCAGACCAAGGACGGGTTCCCAGGCTACCACCTGATCCTCCCCTTCGTCCGACCGGGCGGGTCGACCATCCTCGTCAACCGCGGTTTCATCACCACCACCCGGGCGACGGCGATCCGAGAAAGGAGGCAGGCCGTGCCAGGGCTGACGGTCGAGGGCCGATCGGACGGGAGAGAGTACGAGGTGGAAGGGATGCTGACGAGGAAGGGGGAGAAGACGATCTGGTCGCCCGACAACCGCACCGACACCAACGAGTGGTTCTGGAAGGACGTGGAAGGTATGGCCGAGTGGGCCACTGCTGTCGGGGGAGCAGAGGTCCAGCCGGTGCTGGTGGACGCGATCGAGGGTGGGCTAGACTGGGACACCTTGACGCGGGCGCTGATGGCTTGCTCGCTGACAACGCTCCCCCACCAGAACCCGACAGCTCATACACCATGCTCATGAACCAGGGAGTGCCCGTGGGACGACCGCCTCAGGTCGAGCTGAGAAACCAACACGCCCAGTACGCTGGGATCTGGTGGGTGACCGGGGGTTCGACGCAGCGCTGACCCGCAGGCTGTCTCTGTCGGCTTCCACGACCGTCATGCTGGCGTATCTGTTGACCCGGGGCAGGGCTCAGCCGAGGGCGAGGCCGAGGCTGTAGCTGGGCGTAGCATGGTAGCATAGCGACGTAGAGATAGCTGGGATGCATGATGCTGCGTGCTAGATCGACCCCGTCAGCACCGTCCCAGAGCCTTCCAGCCGTTTAAACCGACACGACACGTCGACTCTTTTCCTCATTCCTCCTCTCTACCCGTCTTGATCCTTCCTTGCTCACCGCTCAAGCACCATGGCTGGACCCGCAGACGCGACCCCCCGTCGTGGAGGCACAGTGAGTGGGGTGGCCTGGGAAAAGCATGTGCATGCGACTGACCATGATGCAGGAGACGAGTAGGTGTAGTGGTTCTGTGCGATATATATCCCCTCCCCCGCTCATCCACTCACCCAGTCCCCGCCCGAGCTCAAGGCCGTGGTCGAGTTCTTGCGCGGGAAGAACGGCCCAAAGGTCAGGCGAGGTATCCTCAATGGCAAGCGAGTCGACTACTTTAAAGGTGGGTCGTGTGGTCAAAGACCTCACGCTCACCCTTCAGGCAAGACGGCCCTGCGAACGCTGCTCAGCCCTCAATACCAAAAGCTCAAGAAGGTGCCCGCCCTGCAGAACGAGGAAGAGGCCACGGCCTTGATGGTCCAGCTGCTCCCTCAGTGAGTGACAGAGCCTCCCGGAGCGAGCTCACCACCAGTGCCTTCTTCCTCCGTACCGATCGACCCCAGCCCGCCACGCCCCCTCCTCCCGGCACCCCAAAGACGCTCAACCTCGCGCCCCAGCAGACGTTTGACCCGCTCGGTCACTACACCTGGTTCTATGATGGCTCCCCGCTCTACACCATCCTCGGCGGCGCCGCCATGGTCGTCGTCATGCTGGCCGGGGTCATGTTCCCCCTCTGGCCCATCCAGCTCCGTATCGGCGTCTGGTACCTGTCCATCGGGGTGCTCATCCTCATCGGCCTGTTCATCGCCCTCGCCATCGTCAGGCTGATCCTCTGGTGCATCACCGTCGTCTCCATGAAGCGGGCCATCTGGATCTACCCCAACTTGTTTGAGGATGTCGGATTCGTGAGTGTGAGTGGGAGTTGGACGGGCTGACCTCTAGTTTGACTCGTTCCGACCCGGCTGGGCCTACGACGAGCCCAAGAAGAAGAAGCGGGTGGGCAAGAAGGTGGGAGCGAGGGCGAAGGGGGAGAAGGGGGAGAAGGGGGACGCTGCGGGCGGGGCTGAGACCGGGTCTATGGCCGAAGCCACAGCCCAGGATGCGCCCCCTGTCACCGCCGAAGCCAGCGCTCCCGCTCCCCAGCCCTCTCTGCGAAGCAGGCAGGCGGCGACGATCGAAGAGATTGACGATGACCAGAGCTAGGAGGATGTCTGCATGATACATTCGTATAGTACCCATGTACCTCTCTCCTACGCGGTGCCAACGATTCTACGCCCCGAGGAACTGTTGCCTCTGTAACGGTCAGCCTGGACCCCTGCCCGTCACTCACCAGCTGCATGATCGAGGCCTTTTGCGTCGCGTCCAGTGCGGCGATCTGATCCGGGGTGAGCTGGAGCACTTGGAGGAGCATTTGCTGGAGTGTCAGCTGGGTTCGAGCGGGTCTGACCCACCTGCTGGTCTTGTGGAAGCGTGGCGAGGGCGGCCTGGGCTTGAGGCGGGAGACCGGCCATGCCGAGGCCTGGGGCGGCAGGCTGCGGGGCAGGCTGGGGGGGAGGGGGCGGTCGAGCGTAGGCTGCGCCCGCGTTGGGCGCGGGCGGGTACGGGGGGTAGCTGGGCGGGGCTTGAGCGGGAGGGAAGGGGGGATAGGCGTTGTTGCTCGGGGGGTAGGCGTTGGCGTTGGCGTTCGGAGGGATCGGTTGGATGCGCTGCGGGTCAGCCGTCGCCCTCCCGACCTGCACTCACCTGGAGCACCGACGGGTCGACAATGTTCATCAGGAGCATGGCCTGGAACAGGGCGTAGGCGAGCTGCGGCTTGCTGCTGAGCAGCAGCCTCGCCTGGTCCGGGTTGGTCGTCACGAGCGTCTACCGTCAGCAAAGTCCACACGCCCACACCCACCTTCATGCTCGCCATGACATCCTGCATCTGGCCCGGCGAGATGGCGGCGAGGGTCTTGGAGATGGCGTCGGTGGCCTTTTGCCCCGGCAAGGGGTCCTGTCCCGGCGGCAGCGAGGCCAGGTCCACGGGGGGTCGTCCGCCCATCGGCTCGTCAAACGGCCTCCTGTAACCCTGATCCATGGGCATCTGTCCGCGGGGAGGCGGCGTCTCATCGTGGGACTGCCGACCATACCCCCCGGCACCGCCAGGTCTGCCCCTGCCCCCGCCGCCTGGTCCGCCCGCTCCGGGCCCGTTGGCCCCTGGCCCACCCCTGGCCCACCCCCACCCCCACCCCTCCTCGGCCCAGGCTCGTCCGTCGACAGCTCCACGCGCAGGTTCCTCCCGTTCACAGGGACGTCTTGAAGGTTTCGCACCGCCGACATGGCCGTTTCCTGGTCTGCCGGTGAGCGGAGCGGGCACGTCAGACTCACCATAGAACTGGACAAAGGCGTAGCCTTTGGATCGGCCTGTCTGGGGGTCGAACTTGATCCTGCCGGGGTCAGGAGGATTAGCCTGGCAGGTTGACCACGCCGCGAGGGCGCATAGCAGAGGTCGACCCACTCCACATTGGACACCGGTCCAGCTTCTGCAAAGGTGTTGGAGAGCTGCTCCTCGGACACGTCGCTGGGAAGGGTCAGTGGACCGCGTCCGGGGGGGAATCGTCTCGCACGCACTAGGGTATGTTGGCCACTGTACCGGTCAGCTACGTCTCCACCGGCTTGACTCACCAAAGATGGTCTTGGCTGCGTTGGGCGGCATGGCGAGTGGGAGCCAAGGATGTGAAGAGTGAGCGAGTGGAAGAAGAATCAAGAGATCAAGACGATCCCAGTGACAATCTTCCTTCTCTTCCTTTTCACCTCTTCTCATCCCACCGGCCATGGACGCAGCGCGCAGCCTACGATGACACCTGGGGACACCCACGCCTTGTCAGGCAGCGAGGATGGTCGTACATCGCGTTCGAGACCACATGCATCGGACGGCGGGACAGACTACAGCTACCAGACGCTGCTCACCTGGGTCCATCGGCCCCAGGCCGTGACCAAGTGCTTCATCAGCGATGTCTACGGGATGACCACCCTGGTGAGGGAGGGTTACACGGGAAGCCATGCATCGAGGGGTGAGTGGGTGGGACGATCCGGGCAAGCTGACAATCAGACCTCTTTCTCCTGGATCAACGACCGTGTAGGATGGTCGAGCTGGTGGCCTGGGTGGCCGGGGTGGACCACAAGGAGTCGAGCATGGTCCTGACGTGTGGGTGCTGCGGGGGTGTCGGAGTGGTACACGAGCTGACGGCGGTAGTGGACGACGGGGACGGGGTCCACGTCCTGCCCGTGACGGTCCGACTGTCCCTCTGCAAGGTGACTCTGCCAGCTGGGATCGCACCGACCTCGGTCGACTCCTTCCCCACCAGAGCGGAGCGTGCCAGGCGCAGGCAGGAGACACGGGCATCACGTCCGACTCTGCCGACCAAGGGCTACGAACGCAGCGACGTGCGCGTGGGAGACACCGTCAGGGTGGTGGGCAGGATCGACGAGTGGGCGAGGAAGGGCGAGTGGGTGAGGCAGCTGGTCGTGGACGGGAACGCGGGGGGATGGATGGGTGGGTACGGCGTGTCCTGGACGGGCTGACGGGGTAGCCGTCGTCGACCCAGAGGCCCAGTTTGACCACGCCAGGGAGGTCGAACGGCTGCGCCGGGTGAGCTACGGTCGACCGTTCGACGGGCAGGCGCAGGCGCAGAACCCGGCCCATTCGACTCTATCGTCTGGCCCATCCGCGCCTCGCTCCCCCGCCAGAGCGCAGGCTCAATACCCGCGCGCAGGCAGCAGCTCTGCCATCGACCTCTCGAGCCAGGCCCCGAGCGAGCTGACCGTGGATGACGTCGAGGTGGGTCATCTCACCGTTACCCCGCTGACGACAGCTGCGCGACCCGACCAAGCTGCGATCGTCCCAACTGACCGATAGGACGTTCCGACAATACATGCTGGATCATATGACGCAGGAGGTCGTGCGAGGACTGCAGGGGCTGGACGAGGAGGGTGTTCGAGCGGCCCTCGGAGCGTGCTTTCCAGAGTACAGCCGAGTCCAAGGCGTACAACGAACGCGCCGTCAGCCGGAAGCGTCCCATGCCGCCCTGTATCCCTTCACCATGGCGAGTCTGCTGAGGGACCCGCGCCTGAGCACGCTCGCCATGCTGGTCGTCGACAACGAGATGAGAAAGGAGGACAGGCGACGGAGGAGGCGGATCCGGGACGGCACCGCCACGAGAAAGGATCTGGAGCGCAAGGTGGATGCGTCTCACCTGGACAGGGGGAGAAAGGTCGAGAGGCTGGTCAGATGGGTGATCCGAGCCGTGGCCGAGGAGGGCTCGCTGGTGCAGGTCCGCCTGCCTCACCCCGTGGACGGAGAGGTGCACGGGTATCTGCCTCTACCCCCGCAGCTGCTCTTCCCGCTGTGTGCTGCCCATGTCGAGGCCGAGTGGCACCTACGAGCGAACACGATACGTCGCAGAGGGGATCCCAAGACGGGCCACGGGATGACCATCGACGAGCTGGTCCTGGAGCTGAGGCGATGGGGCGAGGAGGGCAGGTGGGAGAGGGTGGGCGATTGGAAGGTGGAAGAGGCGATGGAATGGGCCGAGTCGAACGGGAGGGCGAGGAGGGAGGGGCGAGGCTGGTGGCTGGCGGGGAGTAGGGCATAGGGCCGTAGCTGGGCCATGGATGACCGTAGATGGCGCAAGGCCAGCGACGCAGCAGTATAGTCCGTACCGACCATCATCCACCATGCACATCCGCCACGCCACCTCCACCGTCATCGGTCCATCCCATCCATCTCGTTCATCGTTGCTCATTACTCGTCTCTTGCATCGCACATACCATGGACTACTCCAACCTGAGGACCCAGCTGCGCACCCCGGGATGGTCAGCGACGCAAGAACAGGTGGGTGGGACAAAAGCATAACAGGAGCTGACCCGTAGACCCTGCTCGAACCCTACACGTATATCTCGGCCAACCCTGGCAAGGAGATACGGACCAAGCTGATTGACGCGTTCAACCTCTGGCTCGAGGTGCCGATGGAGGACCTCAAGGTGATCACCCGGGTGGTCCGGATGCTGCACAATGCCAGCTTGCTGTGGGTGACTGGGTCGGGACACCGCTGACGGGACAGGATGGACGACGTGGAAGACAACTCGGAACTGAGACGGGGTCTGCCCGTGGCGCATGCGATCTACGGCGTGCCGCAGACGATCAACACGGCCAACTATGTCTACTTTCTGGCCATGCAGGAGCTGCTGGGTCTGAGGCAAGGTGCGAGCGAGGTGGAAACGGGAACGGGAGCCAGCGGCAAGCAGGACCTGGTCGGGCTGGTTACTGGTGAGGCCGGTCGGCGACGGCGTACGTGCTGACCTCAGACGAACTGCTCCATCTGCACCGGGGCCAAGGGATGGACCTGTTCTGGCGAGACAGCCTGACGTGTCCAACCGAGCAAGAGTACATCGACATGGTACTAGGGAGTGAGTCGATCACGAGGCGACCGAGCTGATGCCAGAGGCCGGAGGGCTGCTCCGTTTGGCAGTGAAACTGATGATGGCCAAGTCGGCCTCGACCACGTATGTCCTTAGATCATCAGTCAGCGCTGACAGGCAGCGACTACGTCCCGCTGGTCAACCTCATCTCGGTCTGGTTCCAGATCCGTGACGATTACATGAATCTTCACTCGTCCGAGTACGAGGCCAACAAGGGATTCGCAGAGGACCTCACCGAGGGAAAGTTCAGCTTCCCCGTGGTGCATGGCGTGCGGGCCGACACGTCCAACCGGCAGATCCTGAGTAAGCGTCTGACGTGGAACTGGCTGACCCCCAGACGTGCTGCAGAAACGGACCCAGTCGTACTCGCTCAAACACAACACGGTCGTGTACCTGCGCGAGCACACCAAGTCGTTGGACTACACCAAGAAGGTCATCATCACGCTACAAGAGCAGATCCTGGAAGAGATTGCGAGTCTGGGGGGGAATGGACCGCTGGAAAAGGTCGTCGGGGCGCTGGCGTTGAGCGAGGAGTAGGGCGTGCAAGCGGAATCGCATGTGCAGTGATGCGGTCAAGCTGTGAGCGGGGCATGCAGCTGGTCTCGGGGCTCACTGTGCACGGTCAGCGCACTTTCTACTCATCGGCGCTGGTCACACTGCGGGACGTGCTAACGGCTGGGGTGAGGACTGATTCGAAGTGACCGTGATTGACCCGCATGGCCATTGTGAACCGGCACCATACATGCGTTATCTCATGACCAGTCTGTCTACTGAAATGCCCAGTGCCTCACTCCGGCTTGGCCTGCTGTCCACCCTCCAGGGCCTGCCCCTTGGGCAGCTCGACCTCGGATCGCATCCTCACCTCGGTGTCCTCGATCGTGTTGTGCTTGTCGCCCAGGTAAAAGTTGGTGGTGAGCGCGCCAAAGATGAGCGAGACGAACGAGGTGAGGAACGCGGCGAGGTAGAGCGGGTGGACGGCTTCGTTGTAAGCGGCAATGATGAGCTCTCTCGGCTCGGTCACCCGCGCGACGGTGATGTCGCCAAAGATCGTGGCCAGCTCGGTCGAGTTGTACACCCCGCCGAGGTACTTGTCCAGAGCCGCGGGGACTCGCCTGTTCCACACGGAAGCGGCGATGGCAGTGGCGACGGACCCACCGACCGACGTCCACAGAGACAGGATGGCCATGGCCAGGGCCAGGTCGGTGTGGGGAACGCTGCCCTGCGTGGCGACCTGGGACGAGATGACCGAGATACCACCGCCGATGGAGATGAACACTTTGGAGAGGACGATCACGGCGGTGCTGCTGTTTCCATTCACGAGGTAGAAGTTGAGGCCCATACCGATGATTCTGAACAAGAGACCAGAGATCTGGAGGTACTTGTAGCGGTGGGTGTATCGCTGGATCAACCCCGCCACAATGGCAAAGAGGGTGAGTCCCACGGTGAGAATGTTGAGGATGTAGGTGTAGTCCCGGTCCTGTCAAAAGTCGGGATTCAGCGGTGGGCGCATGCGCGGGTCGGGAGCGAGTACTCACGTTGTAGTCCTTGACGACGTAGAGCCAAGAAGACCAGTAGGCGTCTGAGAGGTAGCCGGAAAAGTAGTACATGAAGTCGATGCCGACGCAACAAATGAACGTCTTGTTGAAAATACGCCTTGGCATGATGGGGTTGGACGCGAACCTCCATTCCCATACGCAACAAGCGATGAAGAGGACGCCACCGACCACGAGCAGGGCGATGAGCGAAGCTGAGGGTCAGCGCGGACCCCAAGGGAGGACTTACGATTCTTGTACCCGCCAACGGCCGTTTGACTGAGAGTGAACGGGGTCAGGATGCAGCCGAACGCAAAGCCGAGCAGGAGCAGGCCGAGGGCGTCGATCTCGCGAACGTAGTGCACGCAGGAGGCGAGGTATCCCCGTGGTCGGGCACCCTCCAAGGCCGCCTCTCTGGCCTGGGTCGAGGCCGCCAGCGACAGCGTGCCGATCTTCTTGGCCCGGTGATCCGCCCAGAACAAGACCAAGATGGCAGGGCCGATGGTGCACGGGACGAGGATGCAGAACATGCCGAATCCCCATCGCCATCCGTCAGTGGAATAGGCGTTGATCCCATCGGCAATGTTGCCCGCGACAAACGCCCAAGGGATGTAGGACAAGGCGAAGAGACCGTTGACCAGGCCGCGCCACTGGAGCGAGGTGATGTCGGCGAGGAGGATGCTCGAGACAAAGTCGATACCCGTGTTGCCGAGCGTGTAGATGACCTGACCCCCTGCGACCGACTGGACGTTGCGAGCGGACGCCACGATGATGTATCCGAGGGTGTAGAACAGCACGGAAAAGGCCAAAGCCCACGGACGGGAGAACAGGTCGGCCAGCTTGGCAATGAACGGCTTGGCCACGCCAGCCATGATGGCCGTGATCGTGGCGATGGTTCCTTGAATCGTGTGCTCTCCGAACGCCGACGTGGCGAACGGCGTGTAGTAGTAAGTCGTCATGGAACTGAGCCCATAGGCGATGGAGATGAGGGCGATGGATCTGGCGTGAGCGGTGATCACACTGGCTGAACTCACCCCCAGAGAATCCACAGCTTGACACCTTTCCCAAAGACCAGGTAGAGGGATTCAATCTTGGCCACCCCTCGAGACTTGGCCACGGAGGTCGGCTTGGGGCTGGCAGCGTCGGGGACTACGCCCTCGGTCGACTTTTCCTCATCCGTGGACTCTGTATAGCCCGGTCGCTGCTCGAGCGGGGGGACGTGGGGTTGGTGCGGGTCCATGGTGACTTGTCATGGGAAGGGTCCATCTCCAGCATGCCATCCAACCCCTCGTCTATATACTCCAGCCCTAGCACGGCTCCACACCCCTCTGAACAATTTTCACTGGCGTCTATCCGATCGCCCGCTGCGAAGGATCGGCCGACATATCAGATACGCTGCTGAAAAGGGTAAACCGGGCGACCACCCTATCAGATAAGCGCCTTCTCGGGACCCTGCCCTGCCGTCCTCGCTTGCTGCCAAGAGGAAGCCTTGCCAAACATAGACCGAGGATCGGGCTGATCGACTGGGAGTGGCGCTGCGTAGCCAGGGCCGCTGCGTGTTTAGGCCGAAACTGCAAGGGTCCAGGCGTGGGTCCAGAAACCAACGAGCAGCAGCTGAGAAGCAGGGAGAAGGCAGGTTGTCACTCCTGTGCGCAGCTGGAACACTACTGAACACGCGCACTAGTCTACCGGCGAGAGCGTACACCTAAGCCACAGATGCATCGTTTACAGCAACGCCCCGCCACGCCTCACTCCATCATTTCCCGAGCTATCCGGGCTTGATCAAACAGAGCCCTGGTCTCGTCGTCTTCGGGAGGAGGACGCCAGGGCTCTGCCTCGTCCTCGCTGGCCGAGTCGTCGTCTACGTGCACTGGACCGACCCGTTTGGTCGCGGATACGATGGTCCTTGCCAGGGCAGACGGCGTGGAGATGAGGGAGGAAGAGGTGCGTCGGTCCGTGGCGTGTGGGGAAAGGGGAGCTGGGAGAGCCTGACGGACTGGTGAGGCCGTGGGGCTAGTAGAGAGCGGCGCTGGCTGAAAGGAGGGCGGCACTGGCGGTTCCGCCGGCGTGGGACGCTCGTGGATGGTCAGTCTGGCCAACAGGGCGGAAACAGGGTTGATTGGAGTGTCGGCAACCGGGTTGACCGAGGCTGAGTTGCCTGACTGGGAGTCTTTCAAGGCAGAGCCAGGACGGGTCGGACTGGTTGCCTGTCTGGCTTGCTTGTCCGGTTGAGCCTGGTCCGTTTTCTCCTCCAAACCCAGCAACTTCCCTCTCCCTCCCTCTCCTCCAGCAACTCCACCTCGACCACCTCGGACCGCAGCCACGCGGCTTCCGTACTGAGGTTACGTTCCACCCATGTACTCCTCATCCTGCATTGTTTGGAACAGTACCCATCGTCCGAGTTGCCCTCGACAGGCTTGATGGTGCGCGCGGTGGTAGATATGGCAAAACGTTTGGCCGTAGAGTATGGCCTGAGGGGCGGGTTGGGACACACGCCGTAGGAGCAGAGCGAGTTGAGGTGCCGTTCATGCGTCATCTCGCGGTATTGCGGCGGTGTGAGGTGAGAGACCTGCTGTCAGCAGGATCCACCACGAGCAACGTACTATCCGCTTGAACGTCGCCCGGTCCACTGGCTCCTCCATCAACCTGTCTGTCCATCGTTCCACCCGCCTGGCCAGCTGAGCACGCCGCAGCTCGGCCCGGCGCAAGGTGTCGACGTCGGACCCAGGAGGTGGCGAGCTGGAACCGGAGGACCTCTGCGCCACGGCCAAGCGGGCGGGATTGCGCTGGGCGGGAAGGGCACCTGTGGATGAAGGCATCGGGATGGAAAGAGGTAAAGAGAGAAGATGCAGTTGCAAGATGTTCAGTCACGTGATGTGGCGGGGTGATGGCGATGGCGGCGACGATGGCGGCGACGACGTCGTCGACGGCAACGACGACCTTGTACAAATGCATGAAGCGCTGGCAAATGGAGCCACACCCCCACGCTCCCATGCAGCAGACGATGCAGACACAGGCTATGTAGGCTGAACGACGCCACGCCCCGCTACAATGCCAGGTCATCCGCTACAAACACCGTCTTGGCCACCTTGCCCTCGTTGAACAGCGCATAGTACTCCTCAGCCTGGTCAAAGCGGATGCGGTGTTGGATGAACCCGGCAAAGAGTTCCTTGTTGGCCTGCAACACTTTGATCGCAGCTGGGAAGAACCGGTTGACAGAGCAGCGCCCGAACTGGAGCCGGATACTATGGGTCAGCTTGATCGACTATGGCACCCACTTCTTGTTATACAGCTGCTCCCCGTCCAACTTCAGAGGCTGGAGATGCATGCCGATGGAGGATACCACACCAAAGTGTCGCACCAAGTCGATGCCGGTCTGCAGGGCCGCCTGGTAGCCGACCAGTTCCAGCGCGGCGTCCGCTCCTCTGCCATCCGTCGCGTCGAGCACAGCCTGCTTGAGCTGATCAAGGGGAAGAGCAATAGCCCCGTGCTTCTCTGCCAGCTGTCGTCGCTCGAGAGAAGGGTCCGTCGCAAAGACCTTTGAGAACATGGTCTTGGCCGAGCTGATGCAGCAGAGACCCACCTGGCATTAGCGTGTCCAACGGGGCCCACTCACAGGTCCGCAGCCGATCACCACCGCCACGCCGTCTTTCACCGACATATCCTCTCGCTCGTCGTCCTCATCCAGCAGCCTCCTGGCATTGTGAGCCGCAGAGTAACCCGTGGGGAGGATGTCGCCGAGCAACAACATGATGTCCTCTGGAACGTCCTTTGGCACGTGAAACAGGGACCCATCCGCGAGGGGTTTCCGCACATACTCTGCCTGACACCCGGGCAGCGTCGGCGACCCGAACGCCTGAGCCTGGGTGCATCGAGCCGTGTATCCCCGTTTGCAGAACCAGCAGTCGCCTGGGTTCAGCTCGAACTCGCGGTCCCACTCACTCACCACACGACGAGCTGAAGGGGGAGACGACGATGTCTCCGACCTTGAATTTGGTCACGGCCGAGCCCACCTCGACGACCTCTCCGCAGACCTCATGTCCCAGGATGAATCCTACGCCCGGGTCGGTCTGCCTGTAGTTGTGAAGATCGGACCCTGTGGTGAGCGCGTCTCTCGGTGGTTGACTCACCACACAGACCAGAGACTCTGGTTTTGAGGATGACATCCGTGGGCTGCTCGATCACGGGCACGGGGCGATCCTCTACCGCGACGTGCTTGAGGCCTTTGATGATGACTGCTTTCATGGTGGTGAGTCGTCTGATGGGTGAGAGGTAGGAATGGGCTGAACATGGAGATGGGCGTTTAATCCCGGTGGCGTACGCACCCTGTCCTGCAGCTGAAGCAGAGACGCCGAGCATTGAAGCAGACTGCCCAAGCATACTGACTGAACAGCCGGAAGCACCAGCCGCAGTGTTCTCGCCATCCTACAGAGAACACGCTCGTATGCGAGCATTATACATGCACTTTGTATCGACCACCCCTCTACCTTACCCTGCTAAACCTTCCCTCCCGACTCCGCTTCCCCGCCCACCTTGTGGGCCAACCTCAGCCCGGCCAGGATCTCCTCATCCAGCACCTTCAGCTTGTCCGCGACCGCCTGCCTCTCCTCCGCAGCCTTCCTCTCTCGCTCCTCGCCCGTGGCCCTCTCCTTGTGCAGCTTCTCCATCGAGGTGATCCACCCGTTCATCTGACGCTTCAGAGTGTCGAGATCGCGCTTTTGCGTGTCCCGATCCGTCGTCATGGTTTTCAGGCGCTTCTCCAAGTCGGCGATCTTTGGATCCAGCTCGGCTCGGACAGACTTTTCCGTGGACCGCTGCATCTCCTTGACTTCCGATTGTGATTTCTTCAGCGCCACCTCGGTCGCCTTGTCGGCCGCAACTCGGTCCTTCTCCTCCCTGCGCGTTCATCCCGGAGCAGGTCTTCTGCCTCCTTCTTTCTCAGCTCGGCGGCCTGGGCATCTGCCTCGGCTCGCTCCTGGGCCAGCTGGGTGCTCTCCAACAGCTGTAGCGTGTGGGGTACTCGTCGTAGATCGCCAATAACTTGTCGATCCCGACGTTCTGGTGGACCAGCGGAGCTGGGGTGAACCTGGACGACCCAGAGTCGCTGTCCTTGCGCAGAGACCACCGGCTGGGCATGTTGATGGGTAGAGAGGAAGTGGTGAGATGGGGGAGAACATTAGATGGAGGATGTAGGGCGGGAGCGTGACGTCACTGCCGGATGAGGCAGGGTGGCGTCGCTGACAGGTGCTGGCAGCGATACCAGTTGTCCAGTTGTTCAGTCGTGAGCACCCTGCAGCTCGCACCTTGCAGCATGCCGATGCTGGCAGCCTTGGCAGCGGCGGCCTGTAAGGGTTGCCCAGGTACATGCTGCAGGCCAGAGCGTGGTCCACGGGCAGAAAAATCGGACGAGCTGCCCATGCGACGAGACGACAGTTCCCCTGGACGCAGCTGCGCAGAAATAGCTATCAACGTCCCCTCATGTGCGCGTGTCTCGGATGGTCCCTATCCTTATCGACAGACAGGCGCCGATGGTCCGTTACCATGGACGCGCGGTAACAGCACATGATAGCAGAGCAGCAGCGCCAGAGTCGCAGAGGCAGCGCCAGAGTAGCGCAGGGTCGCCCCTTCCGGTCCAGGCGTACGGCTGTACCTGCGATGTGCCGTAATTCCGGCAGTGACTGACACAAATGAAGGTATGTCGCGCTTGTTTGCGGTCGATCACGTCGAGATATCGCTCGGTCGCACGCTCGGCGATCACTTAGAGGTCAGACATGGCGCGGCGCCTAAGATGGTGATGAAAAAAAGTGGAAGACGGCAGGAGAAGAACGAGAAGGTATATAAACTGGGCATTCAGCGGGTCTGACTTGGCCCCCCATCTTCTGCTCGACCCCCCAGACAGTCTACACCCACCGCTTCACCGCCTACTCCGCTCACATCCGACCAATCCTCTCCCCGACACCCCTCTTATTCTTCCATCCGATTACTCTCATGTTTTCTCTGTTCCAACTGCTCGTGGCTGTGGCCGGCGCCACTGCGGCCGTTGCTGCGCCTGTCTCGGCGTCGGCTTCTGCCTCTGCGTCTATCTCTGCCTCAGCCTCTGCGTCGGTGTCAGCTTCGGCTTCCGCTTCCCCCTCAGCTTCAGCTGCAGCCTGGACCGTCCCCTCCGGCTGGGCTGCCGCTTCCACCGCCTGCATCGCCGAAGGAACCTCTGGTCGAGCCCTCACCTACCAGTCGACCTCTTCCGGCAAGATGACCATTGAAACTTGCTTGGCTTACTGCGACAACTACAACATGCCTATTGCCGGATTGGAGTTCTCTGGCGAATGCTACTGCGGCAATGTCCTGGCCAACGGCGCCTCCCTCTCCAACGGTGCCACCTGCAACATGGCTTGCTCCGGCGACTCGGCCAGGACTTGTGGCGGTTCCGGTGCTCTCTCCCTCTACGTATCCACCAAGTCGAACGCCGCTGGCCTGTCTTCCGACCTCAAGTCCACCGAGGTGACCTTGCCCTATGGCTGGACCTCCAGTGGTTGTTTCGCCGAGGGAACCTCCGGCCGAGCCTTGGACGGGTGGAACTACAACGGCATCATCAACACTGCCACTTGTATCAACTACTGCAAGACCAAGGGTTACTCGATGGCCGGTCTCGAGTACGGAGGAGAGTGCTACTGCGACAACGCATTCAGGAACGGCGCGGGGGCCACGTCCAACAGCTGCAACATGCCTTGCAACGGTGCACCTGGAGAGAACTGTGGTGGCCCTGGCGCTTTGCGAGTCTACGCCACCACTGCTGCCTCTTCCACTTCCAATGGATTTGCCAAGCAGGGCTGTATCCAGGAGGTCTCTGGTCGGGCACTCACCGGGGCTAGCTACTCGGCCGACAACATGACGGTCGACACCTGCACTGCTTTCTGCAAGTCGTCCGGTTTCAAGCTCGCTGCGGTGGAGTACGGTCGAGAGTGCTACTGTGGCAACAAGCTGGACAACTCGGCCAGTATGGCCAAGTACAGCACTCAGTGTACCATGACCTGTGCGGGCAACAAGAAGCAGAACTGCGGTGGGCCGAACGCACTGAGTCTGTACCAGGCCTAGTTTAGCCTAGTCCGAGCCCATAGGGCGAAGGCGTGGACTCAGTAGATGATGTAGGCTACATTGTAGGAGCGTCTGCTCGCTTCGAGTATGCATCGTTACAGCTGCGGTTCTGGCTTGGCGCCTGCATCTATTGTTGGCTTGATATCCGTGTCCGCCTCTGGCTTGATGTCTGGGCCCGCCTCTGCCGCGTCCACGCCTGGCTTTCCCCCTTCCCCATCCGGCTTCACCTCTTCCAGCTTTGGTTTCTCGTCCCCGGTGGCGTCCGACCCAATAGATCTAGCCCAGTCACCCCCCTTGAATTCCCGCCGCAGCTCACACTTGCCGGCGTTGCGGCCCCCCGCCTTGCACTCGTCGCACCGTTTCCCATGCGTGACCAGTAGGATGTGCAGACCGTATTTGTGCTCATCCGGGATCCGCTTGTTCAGATGGTGATACGTCTGCTCCCTGTTTGCGTTTTTTGGCCGCCAGCCGAGCAGCCCGGTGATCCGGTGTACATGCGTGTCGACCGCAAAGTCTTCCCGCTGGAGGCAGAACAGCAGGACGCAGCTGGCGGTCTTTGGCCCTACGCCATCGAATCGGAGCAGCTCTTCCATGGCATCCGGCGTGGACGCCTTGTGCAGGTGATCCAACGAGTACTCGCCGTATTTCTCTTTTGCTTGAGCGAGAATCGCCAGGATGACCCGACTCTTCACCTGGCTGAGTCCTCCACACTTGATCGCCTCTTGCAGCTGGGCCTGTCCACCGGCCGCGATCTCCTCCCAGTGGTCGCTGCCCCCGTACACCTTGTCCATGCTGAGTTTGGCTCGGGTCGAGTTGGCATCGCTGGTGTTTTGCGACAGGATCGTCCGGACCAAGGCGTCTAGTACGGACGGGCTGTCGCCGCAGCCTGCCCGGGAAGTGGAAGCGACGACCTCTGCAGGACGGATGCGTGCCCCGTGAAGTCTGGCCAGGATGTGATGCGCCGCGATGCACTCGGCGGCGCTGGGTCGAGGGAACGAGGGAAACGGGCCGTCTGTGGTGTTCTTCGCATGCGCTTTGAGCTTGCGATCGCGAAGGAGTGTGGCCTTGGGGGCGGGCTTTGGGGACAGACTCCTAGCTGCAGGCGTCAGCTTGCGGCTGGCACGGCTGGCGGTCCTTGTCACAGGCATGATGGCTATACAGAACTGTCAAGGTATGGTGCAAGAAATCGAGAAGAGCCGCGATCGAATGACGTCGTGCGCTTGGCATCGTGCTCTATTTCCGTCCGTCTCGACTCTGTGTTGTTGCTGGCTCTCTCACCCTGGATACTCACCGTGCATGCTTTATTCTGCCCTACTTGCCCACAACACTTTGCTCGGCTCCGCGCTGTTGGGTGTACTGCATGGCACGGCTGCAGGGCTACTGAGCCTTTCCCCCCCTGGGCCCCCCTGGGGCATCATTCTTCCCCATGCCCTCACGGACAGGCATGTCCCGCGGCGTCACCATGAGATCAGCTGCAGAGTGAACCAGTCTGCAGCGTCAGCTGAGATCAGCTCATGACTGCAGCTCCGAGCTCTAGCTACAGCTCCCTCCCTCACTCACCATGGCCTCCCAGCTCACCTTCATCGACTCGCGCGCGGGCGCCAAGAATCCGTGCCAAGACATCCGGTCTGATTTTGCCAGGTACGACTACAGGTATCACTGCAGGTAACACTGTAGCCACCAGTGATCGCCAGCTGCCCACTCATGTTGTTCTCTTGTCGACTCATCCCACACGGACACATCTCCCCGTGGATCCCCACTGGGGCGCCTGCGGCGAGGTGTGTATAAAAGACTGAGGCTGACCGATGCTGACTCGCTCACTCACCCGCTCATCCGCTCACCCACCATGGCTCCCATGCCCCCCCACAACGAAGAGACCCTGCCCACGCTGCAGCACCACGATGACAAGGTGGAAATCACCATGGTCGAGGATGCAGAGGTCGACAAGGACAAGGACGAGATCGACGTGAACTCGCCCGAGGCCATTCTTCAGCGCTACCCGTTGCTCCGAAACATGAGCGAGAAGGAGCTCGACCTGTTGAACCGCAAGGTCCGACGTAGGATTGACATCTGGATGCTGCCGATCCTCACCGTCTGTTTGATGATCAACTATCTCGATCGGTCCAATGTGACCAACGCCAGAGTGGCGGGTATGCAGGAGGACATGAACATGACGGATGTGCAGTGGGTGAGTGAAAACGTGCTGGACATCGCTGACCTCAGTCCGCTGGCATTTCCCTCTTCTACGCAGGCTACATGTTGACCCAGCTGCCTGGGTCGCTCCTGCTTTCCAAGTACAAGCCAAGAATCATCATCCCACTGATGATGCTCGGCTGGTCCGTCCCTACCATCCTCTTCCCTTTGTCAGGTCGCCAGCTGGGTTCGCCTGTGCACGACTGGCTGTCGGTCTTGCCGAGGGACCCTTCCTCCCGGCCGTGGCGTTGATGACCTCGTCTTGGTACGTCCGAGAGGAGCTCCCCTTCAGAATGGCTCTGTGGCACGGTGCCCAGACTATCTCGAACGTGCTGGGAGGGCCGTTCGCCGCGGCGGTACTCGAAAACATGGACGGGATCCGCGGCATGCACGCCTGGGAGTGGTTCATGATCATCGAGGGAGCTTTGTCTATCGCGGTGGCCATCGTCGCCTATTGGATGCTGCCTAACTGGGCCAACAACACCCCGTGGTTGACTCCGGAACAAACCGAAATGGCTCAATACCGACTGGTCCTCTCCGCGGGCGGACACGACGAGGCCACTTCGGACCTGAGCATCTGGCAGGGAGCCAAGATGGCGTGCAAGAGCCCTTTCACCTGGCTCTTCATGTCGCTACATTTCTGGCTCATCGCCGCGCAGTCATTCAAAGATTTCCTCCCGTCCATCCTGCGGACGCTCTCGAAGTCGACTCTCATGACCTACCTCCTCCAGTCCCCGGCCTACCTCCTTGGCTACTTTGCCATCCTCGGGTTTGGCTACACCTCGGGTCGGTTCAAGGATTCGGTCTGGCACGTCATCGGTCCGATTACCCTGTCTGCGGTCGGCACGGCGATGCTCATCAGCACCATGAACGTCGGCGTGCGATACACCGGTGTCTGCTTCCTCATCATGGGTGTGTTTTCCGGTCTCAACATTCAGGTCTCCTGGTCGACCCAGCTGGTGCCTGGCCCACGACACAAGAAGGCGGCGATGCTGGCGATTGCCAACACGTTTGGCACAGCGTCACACTGGTTCACGCCGTACTTCTTCCTCACCAATCAGAAGCCACTCTACAGGTTCGGCGGAGGGCTCATTCTCGTTTCGATCGGGCTCACCATTGTGACCGTACTGGCGACCCGATGGTATGTCATCCGGCTGAACAGGGGCCTGGACGCGAAAGAGGCGGAGGTGAACGAGGAGAGGGCGTCTCGTGGCCGGGAGCCGCTGCCCAAGGGCTGGCGATATCCTCTCTAGGGGTTTTGCGGGCAAGCGAGTATTCTAGGGAGTGTAGGAAGTGTAGAAAGTGTAGGAAACTGTAGGAAATTCTATAGGAAATGGGTCTTTGCGTCTGCGTCTTTCATACGTCTTGGTCATGTACAGCTGGATACACTTTCATCGCTACTGCATCGGGAGGCCCAGGAAACCGTACAGATAATCCATTGGGCTCTCTGAGAACGGCTGGTAGTCCGGCACCACCCCAGATGTGTCCTGGCCGAATGATCTGACGGTCAGCATTGCTAGGACCCGCGACCCACCTTATGATCGCCGTCAGATCCACCTCCTCGTTGCTGAGCGAGGGGCCTGTATTGGCAGCGTCGTCTAGCATGACGCCTAGGCGCTCCATCACTCGAATGATCGTGCTGTACATTTTGTTCACCCCAGGGTTGGTCGCAGCGTTCTCCCGCAAGCCCTCGAGGCAGATGCCAAGGAGCCGAGCGGATTCAGAGTTGGATCCACGTTGCGCTGCCATCCGAACGTGAATCGTCGCGGCCACGTATGTGGTATACGACTGTCGTCAGCGGGGGTTTGCCAGAACACTCACGATGAGATAAGGAGCCCGGGCCAAAGAGAATGTCTGTCGGTAGCGAGTGAGGACATCGGTGGCTCCTTTGGCTGCCAGCTCGCACCGTTGCCAGCTGACATGGACGAGATCAGGCGATAGGCCGGTCTGGCGTCAGCGGGGTCGACCTGATGACTCACCTCAACAAAAGGTCGGTGCAGTAGTGTTACAAGGGTGTAGTAGACGGAACTGGAGTGGAGTTGGTCAGTGCCAGCGAATTACACGCCGGGACTCACTGAAGCGAGAGGACGTGAGGCGGAGGCACAGCCTGGTCGGACGCCGGGTCGAAAGCAATCTCCACAGGCAGCTCCACCTTCCACCGTTCCAACATGTTGGATAGACGATCGAGATGGTCACCCGGTCTGTCGTTCGGCCCCTTGTCCGCGTATATGTCGGTGATAACCCTGTCCATGATGACGGATAGCGAGCACAGCGAGGTGAATGTGGAGATGGCTCGGGCAGGGGCACCTGGATACCGGTGAATACCGGGGAAAGCAAACGGGGTCCACAGCTCCTGCTCCTCGTACCGGTCGAGAAAGCGATGGGGAACGTGCATTCTCCGCGATTCAAAGCTGACACCACGGCCCTGATACAGCGAGATGATCTTGTCGGATACTGGCATCAGCGGGATCGACCCGGTAACTCACTGTAGCAGGCCCAGACAACCCGTCGTCGTATCTCGACCTCTTCCGGGAGTAGCTGCGGCGAGCCGGCCGAGTCGTAGTTTAGACCTGTGCAGCCAGTCAGACCCATCCATCAGGGAAGCACTCACCCAGGTCAAAGATCATCCTCAGCGCAATCCCGCTGTAGAGCCACGCTGCGGATTGATGTCCTAGGGCGAAGAACGAGCTGGACAGAAGGAGCATGGCTTGGATCGTCGGAATACTCGACTGATCGAGCGCCGCACCGAGCAGCTCCTTGATCCTCCGGACGAAACGCCTCCCCGCGGTGGTCTGATCCAGTGGGTCGTCATACACCTCGGGTCGTTCGCTAAACTTGGATACACTAAAGAAGATGGCATTGAGGAGGAGTTTGGAAAAGTACGGCCCCTGGCAGGCCATGTCACGGGTGAATAGCGGTCGGTATGAGATGAGAAAGGCAAAGTGCTGTCGGTTCCAGTGCAGCGCGAGCAGGTGCATGGCCAGGTCCGGTGGGACCCCATCGACTGCGCGAGGAGCCGCGAGCGAAGCGAGAGGCCGGGAACGGGCAGGAGTAGCGCGAGCAGCGTGAGCGCGTGAGCGGAGACGAGGGCATGGGCGACAAACATGATGAGCCGGGGTGTGGGCAAGAGCGTGAGCGCATGGGGAGCAAGCAGCCAGGCGTCAGCATATATAAACCTCGATACAGGTGACCACTCACAGTCGAGCAACCCCGACGCCAGATTCAAGACCTCCATGTGTCGCTCCTCCGCACACCTCGCAGTGGCCTTGTCTCGCAATTCTGCCTCTGGCACCGTGGCGTGGTCGTGAAACGGCTCGTCCATGTCGTCGTAGAGGGCAGAGGTCGGCCCATGTGCCGCCTGCCTGGGGTACCAGGGCGGAGCGGGGCTAGTGGGACTAGCATCTCGCTCGACTGGCCGATGTCTGACGTCCAGCTCACGCAACTCGCCCTGCTCACGGCTCTCCAACTCGCGGATACGGGCCTGCAGCTGAGTGATCTCCCCCTCGAGCTCCTCGATGCGACCGTGCGTGGGCCTGGGGTGAGCAGGGCTCGCCAAAGACTCGCTCACCTCGCACGCAAGGGTCGATCCTGAGGGACACACTCCTTGCCTTGCTTTTCGCACTGGGTGCAGGTCGGCTCCCGCATGTCACATTTCATCTGCCATCAGCCCCGTCTGAAGCCGGAACCCACCTTGCGCCTGAAGCAGTACTGGCAGGCCAGCTTTCTGCGCCTCGGCGAGGCCGACCTGCTCCGTTCCGAGCTAGCCATGGTGGGCGATGAAGACGGAAGAGAGAAGGAAAGTCAAACCCCGTCATCACGTTATACATGCACAAGTACGGTGCCTTCCATCAGCCGTCGCGCCGTGCGATACACCGTTCCACAGTCCACGATGACTTCTCCTTCTAGCGTCTGCCTGCAGCTCCCCTCGACGGCCATCGTCCCGCCTGCGTGGCCGATGACCACTGGACCGCTGGTGGATTCACCACGGTGGGTACGTGACTCTACAAAGTATCTATGGACCAAAGTGCCAGGGATGGCCGAAGCGGCTCCAATGCAAACGGCGCCTGTCATCTGCACCGCTGGGTGAGGGCGTCCCATGGAATATGCTCTGATCCAGATGTCCTGCTCGGTGGGCTCGACCCGACGGCCAGAGCTAGTGGTGTAGGCAGTGGGTGGTCCGACAATGGCGATTTTCGGGGTCCCCATGACGAGGGAGGCGGTCTCTACGCTCTCAGCCAGACCCATTTGGACCGCTGCGATGGCACGGATGGACATGAGGGTAGGGGTGAGCGTGGCGAGGGAGCTGTCGCCGTCGACCCCAAGCTCATCCGCGGAGACGAACACAAACGGGTTGGCCGCATCCACGCAGCTGACGTGGTAGGTCTGCGTGCCCACAACGATGGCGTCCATTGGCCGACCTGTAGGCAGAAGCCTGCCGGTCATGGACCCAGCTGGGTCGAGAAAGTCGAGCCGTACAGGCGCTCCAGCCACGCTCACTCCGTCTAGTCGCATGTCCCCTAGTTCTACTGGCACCCCGTCGTGGGTCGCAAAGGTGGATCGGATGATGCGATTGGTATTGACACTGGAGTCAGCGAGTCCAAGCGAGTCACTCACTTTCTTATCCTCACCGAGACCTGCTGTCGGCCGGGCTTGCACTTGACCAGTTGCTCCCTGGGGTCAGCTCGTTCGTGCGGAGAAACTCACTCCATGGCGAACGGTCCCACGCCACTGGCCATGTTGCCACAGTTGCCAGAGAAGTCAAGAGTGGTCCCATCGATGGGCACTGGCGTCAGCGGGGACGGAGAGGTTTACCCACCTTGTATGAAGAGGTAGTCCACATCGGCGTCTGGACTCGTAGACCTGGACACCACCGCCACTTTACTCGTGGTGCTCTGTCCACCTCCCATGCCATCCAGCTGGCGTGAGTTTGCATCGGGGGAGCCCATCGCGGCGAGGATCAACGGTGTCCATGCGGCTCTGTCCTCGGGCAGGTCCTCGAGGCGGAGGAAGAGGCCTTTGGACGTGCCGGCTCGCATCAATACCGAGCGGAGCCTGCATCGAGATGACGCAGGCAACGCAGGCGGCGAGACTGACCTGGGGGCGTGAGTGGGTATGGCATGGTGCTTGAGTGTATCCTGCTATGCTACCGCATGCATAGCTGCGCTGGGTATATATGCCTGCACGATAACACGCCCCGGACACGACTGTCCGTGCCCGGAGACTCTGTCCCCGCTCACCCTAGAACACCCGCTTCAGCTGTTCTAAGAATACAAACGTAAGCATCGTCGTCGGGGTCATCCTCAGCCAGGCAGGTAGCCATCCACGGAATAGCACCCGGGGACCCTCCTCCCGTATTGACCTGCGGATGGTCTCCCAGGCGGACGATGTGCGGGATTGTTGAACCCGGGACTTTACCACGTCCACCGGGGCACACAACGTCACGGCGATCGTCCCACCGAGAAACGCCGTGAGCATGTGCAGGGGATGCCGTCTGGGAGAGCGAGCAGGAGGCGCTGGCGTATGATGTCGTAGCTGGGGTCAGCGCTGTCGACTAGGTGTGCTTACCAGGAGAGCTGGCTCGCGTTCATGATGACGCTGCGTAGGCAGGTCACTCCGGTCCCTCTGAACACATGCCTAACGCCGTCGTCCTTTGCGATGCGATACACTCCGTCGAGAGCGTTGCGGTAGTTGAACCGTTGGGAGGGGGGTTTGACGCCATCGCTGCAGAGGCGGACCATGACGAGTTCTGCCATTAGCGCTGCCTGACGCGTCACTCACCCCCTGGTGCGCCCACGATCCCCGCTACCGCCCCCCGCGATGGCCCCGTTGCGGACCAGCATCAGACGTGAAGAGTCTCCCCCCTTGTTCAGCTCTGCATAGATGCCGAACCGAGCCGCGCCGTACGTTGCCTGGCGGAGCAGACTCCCAGACAGGCCCGTCCACAGCTCGAGCACACCGCTTTGAAGCGTGTTTTTCACCGTGGACAGCATACCCAGCCTGACCAGCTGGGTCTGCGCACGTATCTTGGTCTGGTCGATCGGATGGGTGATAACGACCGCCATCATGGCGGCTGCACCCCCTAGCCAGGGAGGGTGATCGGGCATGGGTTGTCAAGGTGTGGAGATAAAGTGCGGAAGTGAGGTGGACGGTGATTGTCCGGGTGGGTTTATATAAGCGCTACATGACGACCAGCGGCATGGGTTCCCTACAACCTAGCTACCGCACAGAATCATGTCGCGCCCTCGACCCCTCACCCAGTACGAGTCCCTCGCCGCTGGCATCGTCGCCGGTTCCATCGAAGGCGCCGTCACCTACCCAGCGGAATATCTCAAGACGAAAGCACAGTTCTCAGCAGGCCGAGGCGAGGTGAGTTTTTGAGTAGGACGCGCTGACGCCAGGCCCGGGGCATCGTCGATATACTAAAGCATACGATCCGTACCAGTGGAGTTCAAGGGCTGTACTCTGGCGCGGGCGCCTTGATCGTGGGAAACGGGCTCAAAGCGGGCGTCCGGTTCATGACCTATGACTCGATCAAAGAGGTGCTCCGGCCTGCGGACGGAAAGCTCACTCCTGGGAGAACAATGCTGGCGGGGCTGGCAGCGGGAGTGGTGGAAGCAGCTGTCGCGGTGACCCCGTCCGAGACGATCAAGTGAGTCACTCCCCTCGACTTTGCTGACGGCAGGACCAAACTCATCCAGGACGCAGCGTCGGCTCGTCCCATGTATACCAACATGCTGAACGGGACGATTGGCATCTGCAAGAGCGAGGGGATCGGCGGAATCTACAGGGGGCTCGGGCCAACGGTGGGTGAGCGGTGTGAACAGAGCTGACGACAGATCATGAAACAAGGAGCCAACAGTGCCGTCCGTTTTACCTCTTATGCCCAGCTGCGACAGCTCCTCCTGGGATTCAAGTCGTCTGGACAACTCTCCTCGGCCGAGACGTTTGCGGTCGGGGCGGGTGCTGGTCTGATCACAGTCTGTAGGTGGACCCGTTACGACGTCGCTGACCGTAGACACCACCATGCCCCTCGATAATATCAAAACCCGGATGCAGGCGACAGGTGCCGCCTATCGAAACAGTCTCCACTGCTTCACGTCCATCATCCAGCAGGAAGGCGTGGCACGGTTGTGGGGTGGGACCACCCCTCGGCTCGCTAGACTCATGGTGAGTGTGTATCGACGATCGCGCTGACGACAGGTGTCCGGAGGGATCGTTTTCACCGTGTATGAGCGGCTCGCGGGTATCATGACGGGCGGCAGCAGATAGGTCACGCGGATGGGTCACGCAGATAGGTCGCGAGGACGCGAGGTCGCGAGGTCGCCTAGATAGGAGAGAGTCCCAGTCGATAGCCACCATAGCCGGGCATCCCGGAGATGCCGATACCAGCAGATACCCACGCCACCAGTGATCGCCGCACGGACCCTGCCACCTGCCCAATGTGGCAGTCTCGGTCGAGGAAATTTTCGGCCCATGCGGTACATGCTTGGCGACTCCACTGCTTATCGTGGTGCATGGTACGGTGGGGTGCGGTCGTTGGTCGCCTGATCTCGCCTGCTGGTCGCCTGATCTAAACGACTACATTTATCCCCCTCCTTCACGCCCTCTTTCACATCCCCCCTGATCACCATCCCTCGCCATGGCAGACATCCAGCCCGCGTTGGCTCGTGCCCCAGAGACCCCCGAGAGCGAGCTCCACGACAAGATGGACAGCGGCGACAGGGAGAAGAACAGCGACTCGGGTGAGATGTACGTCGGCGCGGCTCCTCCCCTCGAGACCGCCTCCAGCCACCGCTTCCCATGGCTCGCCAGGCATGGCAAGAAGCTTGCCCATCTGTTCATCTTCCTCCTCTTTACCGGTTGGTGGATCGCCTCCCTCGTGCTTCACCGACACGACAAGAACTGGGTCGTCCCGTTCTTGCTCTGGCTGGCGATCACCCTTCGACTCGTCACCTTCTACATCCCCACCAGGTACCTGTCTGACCCCATCCGATGGACCTGGCGAAACACCGCGCTGGTCGTCTACCACCGCGTCCCGGAAAAGTTCCGCACCCTCGCTGGTGCCGCTGTAGCCATCGCTGCCATCCTGGTCGGCTCGTTCGTATCTGAAGAAACCGCGGACAACACCCGGGCTAACCGAGCCATCTCCCTCTTTGGCCTCGTCGTCATCCTCTTTGGTTTCTGGGCCACTAGTCGACACCGACGAGCCGTCAACTGGCGAACCGTCATCGTGGGTATGCTCGCCCAGTACGTCGTGGGTTTGTTCGTCCTGCGAACCGGCGTGGGATACGACATCTTCAAGTTCATCGCGGACCGAGCGGGCAACCTCCTCGGCTTTGCCAAGGACGGTGTCGCCTTCCTCACCTCTGCGGACACCGCTGCCACGCCAAACTTCTTCTTTGGCGTCATCCCAGCCATCATCTTTTTCATCGCCATCGTCCAGGTCCTCTACTATGTCGGCTTCATCCAATGGTTCGTTATCAAGGTCGCCACGTTTGTCTTCTGGGCCATGGGTGTGACTGGTGCTGAGGCTGTCGTCGCCGCCGCCACCCCGTTCATCGGACAGGGCGAGAGTGCCATGTTGGTGCGACCGTTCGTCCCGTTGATGACCAAGGCCGAGCTGCACCAGATCATGACCTGTGGTTTCGCCACCATCTCCGGTTCCGTCCTCGTCGGATACATTGGTCTCGGTCTGAACGCCGAAGTCCTCGTCTCCTCTTGCATCATGTCCATCCCGGCCTCGCTCGCCATCAGCAAGTTGCGCTACCCAGAGACTGAGGAATCCCTCACCGCCGGCCACGTCACTGTCCCCGAGAGCACCGAAGAGAAGGCGGAGAACGCTCTTCACGCGTTCGCCCAGGGCGCCCTGCTCGGTGTGCAAATCGCCCTCAGCATCGTCGCTTCCCTTCTCTGTATCATCGCCCTCGTCGGCCTCTGCAACGGCCTTCTCACCTGGTGGGGTCGATACATCAACATCAACGGGCCGCTCCTCACCCTTCAGACTATCTTTGGCTACGTGTTCTACCCGGTCGCCTTCCTCATGGGTGTCAGCCGAGAGGGTAACGACATTCTGCTTGTCGGCCGACTCATCGCGGAGAAGATCATCACGGTGAGTGAGGGGGGTGACCGCGGGTATTGAGGGCAGGTGCTGATGAGATTGCTCGTTACTCTTGTCTCTTTGCTCCTCATCCTGACGCGTCATCTCTCCGACATCCGATTGTCCCGCCCACTCCTCGTCACTGACCCCTCCTCGTCCAACTCACTGCGCAACTTGCTGCGGGATGTCTTCTTTTCTCATGCCCATTCGCGGACCCCCTGGCGCACTCTCGATGCGCTTGCGCTACCCCTCTCATTGCCTCGCTTACTCTCTGCCCCGGTCGTCCATCGTGCTCGTCCCTACTCATCCCACCCCCTGGACCCTTTCATTGCTGCCTCGTTATGCTCATTTACTCACTCGCACTCGCTACACTCGCGCTCCCAGAACGAGTACAATGCCTTCTCTGCCCTGGCCACCGACCCTACCTACGCCAACCTCACCCCTCGATCCCAGCTCATCGCCACCTACGCCTGCTGCGGCTTCGGCAACATCGGCTCCCTCGGTGTCCAGCTTGGTATCCTTGCCCAGTTCGCGCCCAAGCGTATGGGTGACATTTCCCGACTGGCCGTCTCTGCCCTTATTGCTGGTGTCTTCTCCACTCTCACCTCTGCGTCCATCGCGGGTCTCGTCATCACCACTCAATCCTCCAGCTTTATCACAAACTAATAGTATGCCAGCGCGGCTTGTACATCGGGATGCATACCTATTGAGCTTTATGGCAGGCCGAGTCCACGTTCAGATCCAGCCGGTCGCATCCCTGCCCAGGCAGTACAGGTCGAGGCCACGCGAGGCCGGCAATAGAGAGGCAAGTCTGGCGACCGTGCTGTCGAATGAAATCGACACGAGGCGAAGTGCGGATCAAAGCCGCTCCACTGGGTGACTATGCATCCGTTTCGAAGCGAAAGCGGCGGAGAGATGGTTCCGTCTGGTCTAGTGACTGAATGTGCCTCGTCACGAGTGAAACCTCGGGTCAGGTCGTTGTCGTTCTGGGCAGCTGATTCAACTCCCCATCCAGTTCTTCTGTCGTGAGCGCTCAGCACGCTTCATGCCGGCCATGGCAAAGCAGCGATCCTCAAGCACGAGTCGGTGGCGCACGTCGACGGCGGTGGAGGAGTCAAGGGGGACAGCGACAGCGGGACTCTCCTGCCCAGCTGAGCTCGTTGGGCGTATCGGTGAAGAAACACACAGACAGCGTCAAAGGTCGAGACTCAGCCGTTCTCTGGCAGTGCAGCTTGTTTGACCGAGCCGAGCCATTTCGACCTTAGCGGGATAACCTTCGCAGTCTACCTCGGCCCGTGCACTGGCTGTTCCAGGGTATACATAGTCGCCTCCCTTGGCAAGTCCTCTGGAGGCGGGAGCTGTCGAAAGCCTCAATCCACCTGGTCGATGGGCTTCTAGTGATACGCTCGGCCCAGGTTGAGTCCAAAACGGCCAACTAGTACGCATCTGTCAGCATGCGTGAATCACCACGGGGCACCCTTCCTCCGGGTAACCTGAATATCTAGGAGGGCATCCGATTCTTATTGCAACGCCAATCCCCTCAGCAGCGCATCACTTTCCTCGACGACAGAGTAAGCTAACTCACCCGGCTTTGCGCGACCCCCTATGCCCCTTCGCCGATTCCGCCCCGTTTCGGCGCTCGCCCGGTTTGGCAATTGTTCCGCCCTTTTTCACCGGCTAGGGGTTAGGGGTTAGGGGTTAGGGGTTAGGGGTTAGGGGTTAGGGGTTAGGGGTTAGGGGGTTAGGGGGTTAGGGGTTAGGGGTTAGGGGTTAGGGGTTAGGGGTTAGGGGGTTAGGGGTTAGGGGTTAGGGGTTAGGGGTTAGGGGTTAGGGGTTAGGGGGTTAGGGGTTAGGGGTTAGGGGTTAGGGGGTTAGGGGTTAGGGGTTAGGGGTTAGGGGTTAGGGGTTAGGGGGTTAGGGGTTAGGGGTTAGGGGTTAGGGGGTTAGGGGTTAGGGGTTAGGGGTTAGGGGTTAGGGGGTTAGGGGTTAGGGGGTTAGGGGTTGGGGGTTAGGGGGTTAGGGGTTAGGGGTTAGGGGTTAGGGGTTAGGGGTTAGGGGTTAGGGGTTAGGGGTTAGGGGTTAGGGGTTAGGGGTT